>CM054057.1:300778274-301218415 GCA_028641055.1 Alopecurus myosuroides | reverse complement strand
GTCCTATCCGCGACCTAGGGGAAAACGTTGAAGAAGACTTGGATATGCTTGTATTGCGCCTACACTTGTCTCGGCAGGTGATCCCCTCTTCTGAATTGTGCATTAATCTAATGCTTTAAGCCTGGTGCCAAGGGAGGGCTCTCAGCGATTTGGCCCGCTCGCTGTCTCTGCATTGTGGGCCTGTCTTGTGTCGTTATCGTGTGCGGCCGCTGTGTTGCACGCGTTTTCGTGTCTCCTGTTTTTTGCCTATTTTTTCTTGGCTTCGCCTTCGTTGTTCTTTGTGGTCCTTTTCTCTCTCTAGGCCCCGGGAGAAAGAAGATCTGGTCGGCGACGTCCTCTTGTGATCTTCGCCGGCTGCCTCGCTCGTTGTCTTCGCCGCCGGGTACGTCCGTCCCCCGCCGCCTTCGCTCCCCTGTAGGTTTCTTCCCTCCTCTTTGTGTTTTGGGGAAGGGCCAGATCTTCTTTCTCCCGGTTGTGTGTAGCGGGTCTCGAGTGGTCGACACGTTGGCCGAGATCTGGTGGTGTTGATGCTCCGATAGGCTCTCGTGGAGGCTAAGACAGGCGGTGGATGGCGGCAGCAGCCGAATGCGCGGCGCAGGTGTCCGGATGTTGTGGTGATGCGGCTGGGGTTGGCCTCCTATGGCCTCCGCGGGGTTCGGCTGTCTTGCAGGGGTTCGGTCAGGGCGTCCGAGGGCAGGCGCCATTGAGCTGCAGTGACCCATCACCTGGCGATGAGCTGCGAGGTGGTGCTCATCGGTGAGCTGGACGATCAGCGGTTAGTGGCAGCGCATTGGTGCAGGGTGAGATGGTTAGCCAGCTCGAGGTGGCTATTGGTGGTCGTTTCATCGCCGGTGTAGGTGTTCGATGAAGCGTGTGGCATCTCGCCCTCCGTCCAGATCCGGGAACCACGTCGTGCCTACCCAAGTCGACACCACAGCTCTGGTCTTCCAGCTACGGTCGGTATGTTCCCCTCTACCTCTCCGCCTGCCAGCACCGGCTCCTCCGTCTCTTCCCCAAAGAGTGCAGCAGCACGGCCATCGTTTCTGAAAAGTTCGCCCACCTTCAGTAACTCCTCGACCGTTGATGTCAAGGCTAGGTAGCTCCTTACCTTGGCCATCCCAAGACCTCTTCGCTGGTTGCCTCCACCAAAATAAGCAGCAAACTCTTTCTTTTATTCCCTATATAGTCGTAAGATACAGGAAAGGAGCTGCTCTCATGTTGCTCAAGGTAAGATAGGTTATAGTTTATTCACTTGCACATGGGTACATTACATCACACCGTCCCATATACTTACTGTGTAATCTGTCTAACTTCCCATCCGTAGGACTAGAAAAATGTCTTGTGAAGCAGTTATGCTTGGAGTTTGGATCCCCGAAATGCGAGACAGATAAAGCCTTCCGGTAAGCTATCCTAATTCACATGCTTTCATTTTTCAAGAATGCTAGTGATGTAGCCAAAAGAGACATGTATCGAGCTACCAAATATCAATTTTAGGCTTGATATACTAGATGGAAAAGTTTTGGAGATATATGTAGTTCTATGCCTGAGAATTGAAATTGTTGTTCTGACAGACTTATATTGTTTCAGAGCATTATAAAACTCTACTTGACAAAACCTTTCTTATATGTATACACAACAGTAGGGTTTGGTAGTTGATGTGGGTTCACATTTGTGTATGCAATCTTTTGTTCTTGTATATATCTTGGAATCTATGTTCTTTCGTATATGTGGAGGTGATCGCAACTGTTATAGGTTAAACACCTGCTGACACATTTACGTGAAAGACAGGTTGACTTTGTTTTGTTTTTAAAATTTCTTAATTTATGCAAGTTGGCCTGCATCTTGACCTATAGGAACACTCCTGAATCCCAATCAGCAAAGTGTTACTCATTATCTTTAGCTGTAACCTCCATGGGCTGCGAGCCATCTCAGGGCTCGTGCATCCTTCTGTGCCTCTGGCTGTGGGCCTTTTTGTTTTTCTTTTCTGGCGCTGGGTGTGTCGTTCGTCCTCTGTTCGTGCGGTGCAGCTGGCTTTCGGTGTGGTGGGCGTGGCTAGGTAGCTGGCTAGCTGCTCGATGCGCGGGGATGGGCAAGAGTCATCACAGTACGTTTCTCTCCGTCTCACCGGTCAGCGGGAGATTTGGATCTTCCCTGCTCTTCATCGGATACGGCGGCGTTGTGGCCTGTCGGCGTGTTGTGGTTTTTTCCGTGGGGATTTGGCTGTTGCTGCTGGTGTCTCCGCCTTCGGCGGCCAGTCTCTTCTGGGCGGAGCGGCCGGGAGCCCGGGATGGACTGATTTGTGGCTATTGTGCTCCTGCCTGCGGCAGCTTGTGGCGCTTGGTGCCAAGCCGCCTAGGGTTCGCCATTCGCCGCCACCGCCACCGGCCACCGCCCATCGCCGCCATGGACCTCTTCCTCCCTGTCCCATGGATCCTCTCTGCATCCACCGACATAGTTTCTATCAATTTCAGACGCGTGCAGCGCCACACGCCCACACGTCGACTGGTAGCGGGGCTGCTGGCCCTCCGCCCCGCCACCCTCTCCTCCCCAAGGTGCTCTCCCTGCACCACCGGGCACAGGCCGGTCCTCTCCTCTGCCACCAACGGCTACACCTCTCCTCCACCACCACACCACCGGCCCGGCTGCACATTTTTGTCTACAGCTGCTCTTATCCCCGCCGATGCTGCAAGTTGGACATGAGGCAGGGACGTGCTTATGACATTGCGATGAAATCCAAGACAAATTCTCTACTTGCGGCCACCCTCACCTCCTAGCAGAACTGGGAATCGATTGGCAGCGGCCGATAAAGAGGCTGTGAGCATCGGTGGCGAAGGCGATCACCGGAGGCTGCTGAAGCTGTATACGCCACTGAATCTGTTATTTAATTTCTCCTCTTGAGGTATGGCAATCGTTCCTAATCCCTAAAATAAAGGTTGCAGCCAATATGTATAAGATTATAGAAACGTACCATTTGAATTATAAGTATGCATTCTGTATTATCTTTCAAACAAGAGATTTGTAATATATGATATTCAGCTAATGTGGTTTTAGGAAGCAGCTGAACATTATCATATATAAGCAGTAAAAATATGTTTTGTTTGGTGGCCGTAAGAATTAGTGTTTGTCAGGCAGGGATGCCGTGGGTTGACAACAATAGCTACGGCCGCATCAACAGGAACGGGGATGGGTAGCTATCCGATGAGGACATTGCGTCAAACTTATACTGTGAGTGGGAATTGAGCACCGAGGTCTGTCGTCCCGATGCAACATCGATACTCATATGTTAATACTCCTTGCACCTTCGTGTCATGATTGTATGATTAACTTTCGTAGCTGATGCACGTTTAAATTGGTTAACATTGGTTAATCTGTTTCCATGCAGCCATCTCAAGACCATCGGTTTAGCTATTTCCTCCCTAATAGGTCTATTGCGTTCACATGAACTTACACTCAAGTGAAGTTTTTGCTCTCCCTGGATCTCTATTTCCTGGAGTGGTATTTGTTTTTTTTTTCATCACATGATTGAGAAGATAAAATGGAAAGTAAGTATAAGTGTTTTTTTTGCATCACCTCGGATCTGCTCAGAATGTAGCATTAAAAAAATATTCAGAAGTGCTCCATTTGAGATATTATATATGTCTAATATTTCTTTATTATGGATCTCCAATGAGACATGGTATTACATATCATTAGTAGAGCCGGTGGTTGATTTGGAAAGCCTGCTTTCTAATATTAAAATCCCACTATATGTATTTACTTAGACCTTTCCGATGATCTGTTTTGATAATTGATATGTACCATATTTCTGATCTTTCCTGCTACATCTTTGATAGTGCCTTCATTGAAAATAAACACAACATATTAGTCATGTGGCGCCCCTGGGCCCTGCTCACTTTGGCCTCTTCTAAATTTAATCGATATGTCTATCAGCTAGCTCTAATTATGTTGACTGGTTGCTTTGTGTGGAAGTTGCTTTATTCGAGTAATATTCTCATAGTTCTGTTCCGTGGTATTGTTGCACTATTCCTGCACAATGTAACGGAAGGTTGTCTCAAATGACCGGTTGCTTTGTGTGGCGGTTGCTTTATATGTCTATCAGCTAGCAGTGCCATTATTGCAGCTTGTCTCAAATGACTGCTCATTTGTTTTGTCCCTTGCTTTCGTTGCTCGCCTACTATAGTTACATTCATCAATCAGAATGTATAATCTATCGTTCCATATTCTCTGCCTTTTATTCAGTATTTATGTCTTGCTTGCGTGCCTTTACTTATCCTACATTCATTGTTATGTTTTGGTTCTTCATTAAATACAACAAGCATGCTTGGTTTTCCTTCATCGTATCTGCCTTTGTTGGAGGTTGTCGCTCCATGGATTCGAGTTTAGTTCTCCTTGGTGCAGCTGGCTTTGAACCCTTTGTCTGAAATCAGCCCAGGCACACTACACTGATCGCGAAGTAGCTATTGACGCTTATGGAATACTTATCTTACGTGCTGGCTTAAGTGAAGCACCCTGCACTATTAACACCACATAGGTATAATTCATTACTATCAGCTAGCTCTAATGCTATTGATTGGTTGACCAGCAACAGGTACGAATACGTGTTGTCGTGGACTGCCGGCAGCTGCAAAATCAGAGCGGAGCAGCGGGTTGCGGCTTATGGTTTTGGTTGGGGAAAATGGAGCGCCAAACCTGCACTATAAGCTGGTCCAAAAGCTATCCTAACCAGCCCCTGCCTCCCCTCCTTCTCTTTTACAAGCAGAGACATGAATCAATTGTCGATTGGTGTCTGCCGATACCGAGGCTGTGAGCACCGGTGACGAAGGCAACCGCCGGCGGCCACTGAAGCTAACTTGATACGCCACTGAATCTGCTCCACGATTTCTCCTCTCCTGACATGGCAATTGTTTCTAAGCCTATAATAATTAGCCTCCATTCTTTCCGTCCATGCCCAAATTTGATTCAGGAAGTACTCTATTTGGAGAATATCTAGATGGAGAATTTGCTCAATTGGTTGAGGAGAGAAGATAGATAGAAGCTTGCAAGGGCTCTCGATAGCACCTTATCAGGCTGCTCAGTCTTGGAGATTATCCAATTGTGCATGGAATAAAAGTTATATATGCCATACTGACGGAGCTTTGTTATATTTTGAACCGGAGATTCTTTTTTCAATGATAAGTGAAAATTAGGAAGCTGAACAAAAACAACTCATATTTATTTCGATTAAAGTTGTGATTTAAAGTAACAACTGTCTTGATTTATATATCGCCAATATTGCTCGGTACCATTGCATTGGTTCACCATTTGTTGCAATCTCTTTCTCTCTTTTTTTCAAATATAAGTGGAATTTTTGGACGATTTGTCTTTGATGGATATTTCTTACCAATGCTCTTTGATTGATAGTTTCAGGGCATGGTCTTCTTATTACGAGGGTGCTTAAAACAATATATTGTTTTTGTTCTCGCTCTGAATTTCGCCGCAAGGTATTCTCCTCAATCCCAACTGACTATAGATAGAAAAAATTAAAAACTATTGTGAACTTCTGTCTCTATTCTGTTAGTTAGTCTTAAATATTCTATAAGCTTATATGTGCCGAATCATTTTTCCTTGGAGGGTCATATATGATATATGTATGTTAGATCATACATTTATTTCAGAATCCTAGGCGCCGATTGTTGGAAAATGTTGCACTAATTTGTCTTCATGCAGTCCAGCTCATCCCCTCTGTGTTTGGTTCCAATTATATGACAGAGCACCTTCTCTTTTCCATGTTACAGCGCAAGCTAAGTTTGCCTATACATTTTTTATGTATAGGACGCATCCACAATTGAGGACATATGAATGGCTAGGCAATTCCGCTGTAGTAAAATATTTTTATCAAGATGCTTTCTAAGGAAAGCTAGCTGGTTTTCATATTCATCAGAAAAAGGTTATATCTATCTGTAGGTTCTTATATGCATTTATGCACATATGTGTTTGGAGTTTACAGACTGCCCATATACTTGAAAAATATATGAAAATTGAGTGCACAACGCAAGTGCAGTTGTAAATCAGCCATGTGTTACTTTCGTGTTTTCGAAATCTTTTAGGTTAGAAGTATCCATTCCAAATGAAAATCTCCTCATGTACTTTTAATAGTTTATTTACCTTCCACACTTGCCTTTTGCCATTGTAAAGAAACAATTGGAGCTGAGAAATTGGAAGTAAGGGTTCAGACATACATCTATTGTTTTGTATAACACTCCTCTAGGTCTCTCTTCATTTTGATAAACAAATATGGGAATCCAGATTCTTATTTAACTACAATGGGATTAGTTCTACATTCAATTTTAGTTTTTAAGTTTCTCATAGGCACTCACCTATATCATCAGTACATATGTATATATAAATGTTTCACTCAATTCTACGGAGCATCATTTGTATTGCAACTGATTGCAGGTCTGGAACTACGAGCATAATGTTTCCAGAGAGAGTCTTGTTGGTAATAACTTGGCCCCTGGGTACCTGAATTTGTATGGTCTTAGTTAGAGCATCGATGAGGAGTTTGTTATACATATACAATATTTTTGTTTGTTTGTTTGTAGAGGATGACCACTATTTTTTTCTAGGGTAGTATGATGAACCCGCTAATGAGAGTAATACCTTTGTCACATGAATTGCTCCTTTTTAGTGCTCAAGCATGCCGGTTCATAGTAAGAAGCAGCACCAGATCTGGTCCTGCTTCTTCATGGTTTAGGTGGGGCCAAATTATATGTGCTGTTTTCTTTCTCTTCCTCGAGTTCAGGACTGCTTTTGTATCTAATATGGTGTTGTTTTGCACTTGTTGTCTTCATGCACATCATTTAGTGATCTGCCCATGTTGGAAAGGCTAGACTTACCGAATGCATTCTACGAAATCGTCTTACAGAAGGGATGTTGTAATGCCATTTGGTTCTATTTTTGCTTTTGCCTTCGGTGATTAAGGGTTGTGAATGTATGTGGGTCCGTAACTCGGATAATGTAACAATTAGTCTGCAGGTGTACCATAACTCCTCTTGTGTACCCGCAACTTCTACCTTCATATTGAATGATTATGGTTTCATCTACCTATTATTTCATTGGTTGGTTCGCATTTCTGATTGTATGCACTGTTCATGCTCTATTCTGTCTGCTAATAGAATGCATGAACAGACCACAGACGTTCTCCCTTGCGGCTGCAATATTTTTGTACTGCTTTATTTTTTAACACTTGCAACTGCTAGGTTGAGCATTGTCATGGATGTTTTCTCAGTGCTTTTGTGTTCTTAGATCACTGATTTTCACACTCTTCATGACCTTCTGTTGCACTTATCAGTGTTATCCTTCAGACATGCATCGTTTCTTGTTTCTTCTGTTAGTAGTTTCACTGAATTTTCAATGCACATGCACATTTCAGATGGGATAGTCGGCTTGGGAAACTTTGATGCCCTTCATATTGGCTATCGGGATCTAGCAATGCATGATTCTAGATCAGAGGATCATTTTCTTGTTTCTTTTATGGGAATAGTTTGAAGTACTTGACTAGGAGTATAGGTTAGCCTCAAAGGAACTTTTAGTAACTTCCAAATAGACTTGACCTTGGCAACAATAGCCTAACATCAAATTCTAATTGTTTTATGTTGGTATAGGACTCTGTTCCTTATTGTGATCGGGAAAAAATATTTTTTTTCTTGGGCTACTTATTGTATAAGTGTGGTGCCTCTTTAATTTCAAGTTGAGTTTTCAAGGGTCAGGTGCCCACTCCACACCAGTCTGTTGAGAAGTTACTAAGAGGTGTCGTAGCAGGTACAAATATGATATTTTGTCTCGCAGACTCAATATTATGATGCAGTATCCTACTTCTAATAAGTTTCTTTATGTACTGCGACAGGTGAAAACTACAGATTTGGCTACAAAGCATTTAGTTACGCAGTTGAGTTAGTGAAACTATGTGAGGAATTCGTGTTCCGGTTCTTTTACTCTTCGTTCTGTCAAAAAATGTCATGGACACGGCAAAGGATCATATAATGAACCAACACCAGCGGTAGAAACAGGTGATAGAGGAGAAGTGTCTTCCAATCCTGCTCGCCATACTTTGCCAGTTGGTGACATGGAGGAGTCTCCAAATTATTTGGGAGAAAACACCGGACGGCCTCAAGGAATGGAAAAACATCAGCCCTTAAATCTTTGATGTTGAACATGCTGTCGGCCGAATGTTTGTATGAGATTGTGCCCTCTTAAATGGAGGGTGCCTTAAACTATGCATGGTGTTAATTAACACAATCTATTGACATTGATATTGAAGATGGGAGTAGTTTGTCACCAAATACTTTTCAGGGAGATCAACAATTAGAGTCTGGGTGATAATTCGATGTTCAAACTCATTTATGATGAGCGGTTGGTCGTGATGTGCATAGCTGAGTCAATTTTTGGACAGTTTGGGTGGATGACTAAGGTTGGCATAAACTGTTTGGGTTGATGAAATATGTTAGGGTAGTGTACCATTGATGCTCTGTTATTTCATAGGAATGCACCACACCGGCCACACCGTGTGACAACGTCATGCAGGCGGCGCGGCGAAGCGCGCATATCTGTCTAGTATTTATGTAGGTTGCATGTTTTAGAAATGAAGCTTAGAGAGTCCTGCTTTTATAAAGCAATGAGGTTAAAAATAGTCAGGATGGGACCCACATCTGCCGGTATAAATGAGGTCTTTTATGTACATTGCATTCAGGCTGCCCCACTGATGATTCCGTGATGATGTTCCATGGAATGCCTAAGTGGACGTCTGCTTTTTTTTGTTGCACTCTGAAACAAAATTATTGCTATTTTGTACAGTCAATATGTAGCACTGATACATTGAATATTTTCTATATACTTAATTTTTTTCTATATCATAGTAGGGCATTGTTGTCCTTGGTTATCATGCTAATAAACTTATGGTTGCATGTGGTCTCTTGTTGGGATACTTAAAATGAATGGAGCATAGTAAGGCATGAATTCTCTGTAGTATTGCTCTATTTTCTAGTATGGTATATACCTAGTAGCCCCCGAGAATCCGGGTGCTTTCTATCTTGGAAGGAACGGGAATCTCCAATGTTCTAAAATCTGATCAAATCCTTCCTTGTTTTTGCAGAAATCCTCATCCGCTTCTCGCAATGAAATATTATTTCTTAAGAACGAGCTTGGTGCTGCTCGACTGCAAACCTCTCATGCCTAGGCGGACCTTGCTAATGCTTCTCCTCATGACGAAATTTTAGTTGCCAAGGCTGCCAAGTCAAATCAATTGGCCAAAGAGTTGATCCACTCGCAGAAAAAACTTGAAGCTATTAAGTCGCAATGGAAACCTTCAAGAAATCCACCGCTGGTATCCTTGAGCATAATAGGAAACAAATCCAATCTCGGAAAGAAGCTATCCGAGAAGCTAATAGCCAAACGTCCATGAGGTAGATAGTCTCAAGAAAAAATGTGACGATTGTGCTACCAGTATGACCGTATTCGCAAGAACAACAACACAATCTATTGGCATGTCACCTTTGTGGTCTAGCAAATTGGAGTTATTTCCTTTTCTTCATTGAATTGCTGCCGCCTTATATTTGATATTCCTCTCTCTTTTATCCTACTCTCCTTTTTCTATGCAAGGGTTTGCCCTGAGTCCTTTCTCCACACAAATAAGAAGTTTGAATATATCAAAAGTTTCCTTGGAAATATATCAAATGGTGTGCAGAGGTCAGTGTTGTCCCCAAGAAGAAGTTCGAGACTGCAGAAAGTCCTACTCCTACTCATTTCTCTCTTTTGGAGCGCCTTGACAAAATTCCCAAGTATTTTTATGACCGAAAGGATTCTTCTACCACGGAGGTTACTGCTCGTGCCTTGGCTTTGGTGAAAGCTTACCATCCTTTGTTTGACCTTAGTCCTATTGCTCTCGGAATACCCGAGAAGAAGCCTGATCAGTCACCATATACCAAGGATGATTATAACTTTGATTGTAGGGAGTTCGCGGCTACACGAATCTCTCAGCCTCCAAGATCATCGACTGTCCATATTTCCATAGGTACAATCCTGATGGCAAGAGACTTCAAAGATTGATCGATTCATCCGCCTCTCATGCTCTGGATTCTAGCGTGGCCTTGGGGTCGAGTGTAAGTGAACTTAATAAGACTTTGGTAAAGCCATCCTTGCCAACTCGACCTGGCAACTCAACTTCTTTGCCTTCTGTTCCTCCACAGGGCCTTTTATCAGCAAGCCTTTTCCTCCTAAGGGTTTGAACCCAAAATATGCTGGTTGGAAAAGAATAAATGCTCTGAACATTGTGTCTTAATATGTTAGATTATGTCAGGAAATACATTTTATGGTATATGTTTGTTGACGTATAATATTTTGTGAATTTCATAAGTTCCCTGAGTCGCGTTTCCGACTTCTCGAAGGACTTTTGGGGTAATTTTACCTTTCAGTTCATCTCTCAGACCAGCTCCTATGTAGGCACTTGCGTGCAGTTTTTTGGGGGTGGCAGCATATGTTCATGGTCGACAAAACTCCATCCTTCGATAGGAATTTGAAGTCGAGTAACAAAGCTATGACCGTACTTTGCGCCATGGGCAAGTCGCTATCCACAACAGGGAGAGTTCAGATGATCATATCTCCGAGGAGGCGGATGTTGCAAGTTTTTGTACCAAACTTCTTCTTGCTGAAGTCCGTAGCACCGTTATTAACAAAGAATAATGACTCCTAGCTCATGTGGTGTGAAGATGAGAAACGGCGAGCCCCCGAGCTTCCCCAGGAACTGCCGGCTAGATCATTGTTAACCTTATAATATTTATTTCTTATTTTGAGCACAAAATGTATTACATGTGAGGTTCGCAGTCCTTGAAAAAAAAATGTCACCGATCTTGACAGCCAGCGAGTTGAGACGGGCTTCCCCGACTTAGCAAAGGTAATGGCGGGCTTCCCCGCACATTGTTTGGGTGGCGACAAGCTTCCTTTTTTGCCTAGCTGAAACTACACGCCCTCAATCCTCTCTTGACTTGTAGCGACTCTGCCAAGTCGCTATGCCTTCCATTTGTTGCTAAGACTTGTTGGAAGCCCATACGACTAGTGTGAAGTGCTTAGGTGAAGGTGATATTCTCTTCACACTCCTTTGCTATGTCGATGTCTCCCTAGGTTGCTATTATTCCTCTCGGCCCCTGCATTTTGAGCTTGGAATATATATAGCAAGGGCGTGCCATAAATTTTGCATATTTCGGGCATCCAAATATTGCATGGTATGTACTTTCAAAATATAGTACCTCGAAGTAGAGTTCCTCTGTTCAGAAATTTGCAGGGGTTCTGAATGTAACTTCCAAGTGTATCTTTCCCGTTGGTCGTTCGGACTCGTCAAGTATGATCCCTCAAAATAGTGTGCTGCTGGGTTGAAACTCCTTTTCTGAAAGGCTCATCCTGATATGGAGGGTAAACCTCTAGGGTGGCCCGATCTTCACGAATCGACCAAGAACACGAAGAACGAACGATGAACGCGATGAATACGAGAGGAGAATCGAGGGGAAATCGTGGGGGATTCGAGGGCAAACAAAGAGGATAACTAGCAGGAACTGAAAGATCCCAAATCTCCCGTCAACTAAGCCGCAACGGCCGCCTACGGGACGATCGATCCAACCGAACTCACCTTATCGGGAACCGCTTAAACACCACGTGGCCGGTCCACCACGCCAATAGAACCTCAAGGATTAGTTGAGATAGATTGGAAAGTCCCTAACTGATGCCCAAGGGGCAAGGATAGGTAACCCAGTGTAGCCTTGATACGGTACTAGATACAAATCATAGGAGTAGTCTTGATACGGTCCTAGGTACAACCATAGGAGTAGCCTCACAAGAGGGGTACAAGAGAAAAGCTCAAAGTTCTCAATTCATCTCTAACCTAGATCTGGTCCAGGTGGGTCTCTTATATAGCCTAGCGAGTAGGTGGGGGTGAAAAGGTGGGATTTCACCCACTTTTACGAGCCGGCAGGAAAGCCGGTCTGGAGGCCGGACTTGCCGGGCTGGAGGCCAGGCGGCTCGGGTTGGTGGCCGGCCTGGAGACGTAGGGAGGTCGGCCTAGGCCGGGGACGAGTCTGGGCTTCTCGGGTAGGGTGCCGGCCTGGGCGCGCAGGGAGGCCGACCGACTCTGTTAGGTCGTCGGCCTGGGGGCCGTCCTGGGCCGGGCTGGAGGCCAACCGTCTCCGTCAGGTCGCTGGGCTGGAGGCCGGGTTCCCTGCACCCCTCCTCCTCTTTGTTCTCTCCTTCTTCTTTGGTGTCTTCTTCTTGGGCATCTTCCATGGCTTCTCGGCATCGTCTTGGACACGTTCTTGGGGTTCCTTGGTGGGGTCCAACCTGAGCATGCAAAGGGTGGATCCATGAGGTGGCGCACCATTCACCAAGTCATTGAAGGCATAGAGAGAGAGGATTGATTTCACCTTATCATGTAATGCCTTAGCTCGTGATCTTGTCATTGGTCCACTTGGTGATGGGCTTGGTGGAATAGGGTGTGCTGCATCATCTCCCCCCCCCCTGAAAAAAGTCGACCTCGACTCGTGATCTTCCTCGTTACTTGGGTACCCATGGAAGGGTGAGAGATCCTTGTCGTAGAAGGAGTTCTGGACGAGGTACTTGGATTGCGGTAAGTCGAGCTTGTACGCGTTGTTGTTGATGCGCTTGATGATCTTGAAAGGGTCGTCGCCTCTTGGAGTTGCGCTCTTGTGGGAAACGGTCCTTGCGCAAGTGTAGCCAAACGAGGTCACCTTCTTGGAACACCATGGCCTTCTTGTTCTTGTTCATGATAGATGCGCGGTCCTTGGAATGCTTCTCGAGTGTAGCTCTTGTGGATTCATGGAGCTTCTTGATGTAGTCGGTGCGCTTGGCATTGTCCATGTTCGATTGCTCGCGTAGAGGAAATGGTAGTATGTTGAGAGCGATGTTGGGGTTGAAGCCGTATACCATCTCGAAGGGGCTTCGCTTGGTAGCTTGGTGTAGCGCTCGATTGTAGGTGAACTCGGCATGTAGGATGCATTCCTCCCAATTCTTGATGTTGGGCTTGATCAATGCTCGTAGGAGTGAAGAGAGTGTGCGATTCACCACTTCGGTTTGGCCATCCTTTTGTGGGTGGTAGGCGGTGGAGAATAGTAGCTTGACGCCGAGCTTGGCCATCAAAGTCTTCCAAAAGTATGACGTGAACTTGACATCTCGATCCGACACAATTGACGTGGGCACACCATGGAGACGCACAATTTCCCTGAAAAACAAGGTGGCAACATGTGAAGCATCGTCCGTTCGATTGCATGGAATGAAATGTGCCATCTTAGACAAACGATAAACAACAACAAAGATTGAGTCCATGTTTGTTTTAGTGCGTGGGAGTCCTAACACAAAGTCCATGATAATGTCACTCCAAGGTGCATGTGGTATAGGTAATGGCAAGTAAAAGACCATGAGGGTTGGAAGTAGACTTAGCTAGAAGACATGTAGGATATTGCTTGACGAGTCTTTCAACTTGGTGTCTCATCTTAGGCCAATAGTAGTGGTTGGAGAGCATGGCATAGGTCTTGTCCCAGCCAAAGTGTCCCATGAGAGCTCCTTCATGTGATCCCTTCAATAACAACAAACGAATAGAGGACTCGGGAATACACAATTTGTTAGCCTTAAACAAGAAATCTTTGTGAAGATAATAGTCATCAAAACCTCGATTGGGCAAGCATTTCTCAAAAATTGGTCCAAAGAAAACATCTGAAGAGTATAAGTCTTTGATCTCATCCAAACCAATCACATTGATGTCAAGGCGGGTAAGAAGACACTCTTTTCGAGACAAAGCATCCGCTACAACATGCTCTTTACCTTTCTTGTACTTAATGACATAAGGGAAAGATTCTATGAATTCTACCCATTTAGTATGTCTCTTGTTCAAATTAGCTTGAATTTTCAAATATTTCAAGGATTCATGATCAGAATGAATGACAAATTCTTTGGGCCAAAGATAGTGTTGCCAAACTTCTAAGACCCTAACCAAACAAAATAGTTCCTTGTCATATATTGGGTAATTGAGTCGAGCACCATCTAATTTATCACTATGATAAGCAACGGGACGTCCATTTTGCATAAGACCGCCACCAATGTCTATTCCACTAGCATCACATTCAATCTCAAAGTTTTTTTCAAAATCCGGCAAGACAAGTAAAGGAGCTTCGGTCAAACATTTCTTGAGGGTGTCAAAAGATTTTTGTTGCGCATTGCCCCCCAAACATAAGGTACATTTTTCTTTGTAAGTTCATTTAAAGGGCAAGCAATTGTGGAAAAATCCTTCACGAAATGGCGATAGAAACCGGCAAGGCCATGAAAACGCCTTATCTAACCCACGGAAGTAGGGTTAGGCCAATTCCTGATTGCCTCGACTTTCTTGTTGTCGACTTCAATTCCATTTCAAGATATCGCAAATCCTAAGAAAACAAGCTTGTTGGTGCAAAAATTGCATTTGGAAAGGTTGGCAAAAAGTTTTGCTTTGCGAAGAGCCAACAATACTTGAGAAATATGATCAAGGTGATCCTCCAAAGATTTGCTATAAATGAGGGTGTCGTCAAAGTAGACCACGACAAATTTGCCAATGAAAGGGCGCAAGACTTCATTCATAAGACGCATAAAAGTTGAAGGAGCATTCGAAAGACCAAAGGGCATGACAAGCCATTCATACAAACCAAGTTTTGTTTTGAAAGTTGTTTTCCATTCATCATCTATGCTCATGCGAATTTGGTGAGATCCACTTTTAAGATCAATTTTGAAAAATATAGTAGCACCACTTAATTCATCAAGCATATCATCGATCCTAGAAATGGGATGTCTATATCTAACGGTGATAGCATTGATAGGGCGACAATCCATGCACATGCGAGAAGTATCATATTGCTTAGGGACAAGGATTACCGGAACGGCACAAGGGCTAAGAGATTCGCGAATGAAACCTTTGTCAAGTAGTTCTTGTATTTGCCGCTCGATCTCCTTAGTCTCCACGGGGTTGGTGCAGTAGGGAGCACGGTTCAGAAGTGGAGCACCCGGAATGAGTTCAATGCGGTGCTCGATGCCACGTAGGGGAGGTAGACCCGGTGGTAGTTTTTCGGAAAACACATCTTCAAAGTCCTACAACAATGGTAATAAGGACGGAGGAAATCTTGTTATGTCGTTAGTTTCAAGTGCTTCTCCTTTGCACACGAGGACAAAGTGAAGGATGGATGGGTCATCTCGTAACTCTCGCATCTCTCTTTTGGTGGCAAGTAAGGAAAGGCCTTTGGGAGTACTCAAACTTTTTACACTCATATTTTGCTTGTGTCTCTCACTCTCTTTGAGGTGGATCACTCTCTCACCACTCATCTCACGAGATTTGAGCTCTTCTTGTTTACGTGCAAGGATCTTGGCGTTGTCGGCGATCACTTGGCTAGGAGACATGGGGCAGCGCCCAAATGTCTTGTTCTTACACTTGAAGCTATAGTGGTTGGTACACGCCCATCATGAATAACACTCTTGTCATATTGCCAAGGTCGTCCAATAAGAATATGACACACGGTCATAGGCACAACGTCACACTCAAGCGTGTCTTCATAAGGGCCAATCTTGAATTGCACAGAGACCATGTGTTGAATCTTGAAGGTGCCGGAGTCACTAAGCCATTAGACATGGTAGGGATGAGGGTGTTGCTTGTAAGTCAAGTGGAGTTTGTCGCAAAGCTCTTTTATAGCCAAATTGTGGCAACTATCGCCATCAATTATGACCTTGATAGATTTGCCATTGATGCCGACACGAGTTTGGAAGAGATTGCAACGTTGGCCATGCTCATCTTGAGGAGAAGTAGTAAGGACTCTTGTCACCACTAGCGATGGATTCTTGTTCTCATCGCAATAGATGCTTTCTTCATCATAATTGGGTACGTCCAAGGAATTTAGAGAAACTTGGTGCAAGGCATACTATTCGCCTTCACTCATGGAATCACGTTCACCATCTTGGTTGACAATCATGATCATCTTGTTGGAACATTCGAAAGACTTGTGTCTAATCCACCACATTTGGAACAAGTAATTGTGCTCGATTTGAATTGAGGAGCATTAGAGGTGGTGGTAGAAGGCACTTGTTTCTTGAACGGTTGCGGAGACTTGTTGGTAGCATTAGGAGCTCTAGAAGTACTCTCGGTGTTGGTCGGAGTTGTCACTTGTGTCATTGGAGACGAAGAAGAAGGCCTTGAGGCAAAGTAAGCCTTTTGCTTGTTGTACTTGATGTCTTCCGCAATTTGGCGTTCGGCCTTGAGAGCTTGATGGACAAGAGCAACAATGTTGTCATGGGGTTGATACTTGACAATCTTCCTTATGGGATAGTTGAGGCCATTGAGGAAGCGGGCCATTGTTTGCTCTTGAGATTCCATCACATGCGCTCTTATCAAAGCGGTCTCCATCTCCTTGTAGTACTCATCAACCGACTTCAAACCTTGTCTAAGCTCTTTAAGCTTCTTGAAGAGGTCACGCTTGTAGTGTGGAGGAACAAAGCGAGCATTCATGAATTGCTTCATCTCGTTCCAAGTTTCAATAGGAGCAATCCGGTTTTGAACTCTTTCTGCTTGGAGACGATCCCACCATAAGAGTGCATATCCTTCAAACTCCAAAGAAGCCATAGCAACCATCTTCTTGTCACTAAAGTTGTGGATGCCGAAGATCTTGTCTACCTTGAGAGCCCAAGCAAGATATTCTTCGGGATCATTTTCAGCATTGAACTTTGGGACATTGAAGCGAAGGGCACTCTTGTTGTTGTCTTCATGTTGTCTATGGGGTCGTTCATGTGGGTCTTCATCATATATAGGAGGTGAAAGACCATATGGGTCATCCTCATTTTCTTGGCGGTGGCGGTCATGGCGGGGAGGATGACACCGGTGGTCATTAGGATGGAGTTGGTGATGACGGCGGAGTCGTGCTTCACGGTGTTCACTATCATTATTGTCACGGTCTTGTTGTTGAGGACGTTCATGTTCATTGCGAGGGTGTTGAGGAAGTTCTTTCTCTTGGATAGGTTGTTGAGGACGCTCTTGTTCACGGCGATGGTGTTGAGGATGTTCTTGTTCTTGGCGGTCATTGTGGTGGTGGTGCGCATTGTACCTTGGTGGCCTTCGATGTTTGCGAGCACCATCCACGAAATCATTGTGACCATAGTCATGAGCAAGATCTTGTCGAGGTGGGTGTTGATGTTGTCGAAGGGCCGGTCGTCGAGGGTGATGTTGAAGAGGGTCACCACGGCCTTGGTGGTGTCGAGGTGGTGGTGATGGCGAGCTACCGTCATACCAATGTCGTCAAGGAGCTTGTGGCGAAGGAGGTGGTGGTGGTTCTTGTTGCGGTCCTTGTTGTGGTTGTCCACCATCCTCCATGTTGGGGTTGTGATCATGGCGATGAGCTTGGTGATGATCTTGATTGTGGTGGCTTGAACGTCTAGACCTTGAAGACGATGATGATCCATGGCGGTTGGCAAGGTTTGCCAAGTTGATGTTGATGCGCGTCATTTGATCATTCAATCGAGCCTCTTGTGCTTGGAGTCGACGTTCATAGCGGTACAATCCGTCCTTCACGAGTTGGCGGAGTTGGAAATGGTCGTTGTGGGTGACGAAGTTGTGGTAGGCGTTGTCGTTGTCGTTGAAGAAAGGGTTTCCTTCATCTTCCAAGCTCGAACTTGTGAACACTCTGATACGTCATAAACATATCCTTAATTTCTGATGTGCCATGTTGTTTTCTTACTGTTTCCCACATGTTTGCTATACACTTTATGTCATTTTTTTCGATTTTCCGGACTAACCTATTGACAAGATGCCACAGAGCCAATTCCCTGTTTTCTGCTGTTTTTAGTTTCAGAAAAGTTGTTCTCGAAATATTCTCGGAATTGGAAAATTTGAAACCTGGAAGTCTTAGAATTCCCTAAGGTTCCACGGAGTCCCGAAGAGACCCAGAGGGGGTGGCTCAGGGGGCCCACACCATAGGGCGGCGTCCCCCCTTGGCCGCGCCAGGGGGTGGTGTGGGGAACCCAAGCCTCCACCGCCTTTGCCCTTTTTCCTATTTAATCCCCCGAGACATAAACCCTAAATATATCCCACTTTTCCCCGAAAAACACCCGAGGCCGCCGTCACCGTTGTCCCGAGATCGGGAGGGTTCTTGAGCTCTTCCGAGCACCCTGCCGGAAGGGGAAATCATCACCGGAGGGGTCTACACCACCATGCCCTCCTCCGAAGTGATGCGTCAGTAGTTCATCCCTGGACTACGGGTCCATAGCATTAGCTAGATGGTTGTTCTCTCCACTTTGTACCTCATGTTTAGATCTTGTGAGCTGCCTAGCATGATCAAGATAATCTTTATCTAATGTTATATGTTTTGTTTGTTGGGATCTGATGAATTTTGAATGTTATGTCTTCTGATTATCAATCTATCATGTTATCTTCATGCATATGTTATTTATGATCTTGCATTCTCTCTGTTATTAGTAGATGCTCTAGCCAAGTAGATGCTAGTAACTCCAAGAGAGAGTATTTATGCTCGATAGTGGGTTCATGCCTCCTTTTCATCTGTGCTCGAGTGACAGAAACGTGACGGATGGAGGATGTGTTGTTGCCATTAGGGAGAAAACAACAATGCTTTGTCTAAGGATGATGTTATTGTTTACATTACACACTTTGCTTACTGCGATTATCTGTTGCTTGCAGCTTAATACCCAACGTTTGTTCGGATGATATTCGAAGGGTGAATTTTTAGTCATAGATGCAGTTGGATAACGGTCTATGTATATTGATGTAATGCCCGCATGAATCACATAGTAATCTTTATGTCTTGCATATGCCCTACGGTGCAACCTTCATTTCTGTCAATTGCCCAGCTGTAATTTGTTCAGCACACATGTTATTTATCTTTCACGGAGAGACACCACTAGTGAAATTTGGACCCCGGTCCTTTTTCCTCATACTGATAAATCACCTACTGCTTTCATACTGATCTCATACTGTTCCTACTATTTTCCACACCATACGTTTAACCTCTTTGTATTCAGCAAAACCGGTGAAATTGACAACCTCACTGCTTCGTTGGCGGCAAAGTGGTCGATTCAACCTTGGTATGTTCCATGTTGCTTCTGAACCGGTAGTGCGCCCTGCCATCTCAGCTTCTTCACCTTCTGAAGTTACTCCTTACTCCTAGTGGTCGATTCAACCTTGGTTTCTTTCTGAGGGAAAACTTGCCGCTGCACTCTTCATACCTTCCTCTTGGGGTCTCCTGTAGCGCCGTACCTTTTGATAAAGGTAGAACACCTGTGTAACCTGCTATTCCCGGGATCTCTGATAGCATACACATGACAAAATGAAATATTCATTGCAATAGCATCATTCTACATCGTTGATCCAGTGGATAAGAAATAAAATAGTCTTACAATTGGCATAGTCAACATGGACTAGCCCAAATAACAAGGTCTCAAAATAGACACAGCGTAAATAAAACATCAATTAGCCTTCTTCATATTCATGCGCCATAGGCAGAACATGTTGGCGATAAACTCGAGATCCTAAACGAAATCCTCACTCGTCTTCAGATTTATCTGCACGTTGGAATATGCAGCCCCCACAGGGAGGAAGTCAGTACAAACAATGTACTGGCAAGTGACACTTGTATGGTGGCAGTTTTGAGGAATAAACTAACTACATGATATTTGGCTGGTGGAGTCTTTTGGCTATTTTCATAAAGCCAGTTTTGTCCTATATTTGTAAATCATTTTAAAAAAATGTAAACATTTGTACAATCATTCATGACTAAACCACCATAAGGTTGGAAAAATCATCATGGCTAAACCACCATGAAGTTTGATAAATCATCATGGATAAACCACCATGAAGTTTGAAAGTCATCATGGCTAAACCACCATGAAGTTTGATAAATCATCATGGCTAAACCACCATGAAGTTTGATTGTGGCATCATGGCTAAACTACCATGTGCCCTATAAAGGGTTTCTACCTTATTTTATTTCATTCAGAAAAGATGAGGAGATCCTTCGGCACCAACTCTGTCTATTTTTCTCAAATTGCCCATAACCGGGGACACGGCTAAGATCTTAGTTTTTAACTCTACAGAGGTTGTGCACTTTCACCTTGAGACTCATCCTCCCCGAAAGAAGAATGAGCCAAGATCTTTGTGAGGAGGGATTCAACCATACCAGCATGACTCTACGCTCCTAAAATTCTACCACTCAATGTCATACAACAGAATGAACCCCCACAACTTACTCAATCTTGGCAGATCCCATATTACCTCAAGGCTGCACTGAAAGCTAACTACACAGTGAAGACCTACAAATCTCTTTGTTCCTGATTGGAGGTCCACAAGTGTACTCTCAGGTGACAACCCCCACATTCACGGCTAAACCACCATGAACATGGTCCTGAGTAGCCACTCAACATAATCCAAGCAAGGTTCAATCCACCCCGGTGTTTCATTGGGTTGTTAATTTTCAATTTCCAAAACACCACAACCCAACAAGTAACAGCAACAGTTGTGATAATATTCTAGCATAGCTAAACTAGTACCTAGCACGGGTTTCAGGTTGGCTACACACTACTAGGTGTTCTGAGCATGGCATATACTTGGAAAATAATAAAATCACCTATGATGCATACTACTGAAAACACTAATGCAATTGGAAAACAGAAGTGGGACATGAGTATCACTTTCCTTGTGGGAGTTGGTATAGAGACACTCTCTTCACAAATAGAACGCTTCTCTCCGTACAATCTAACAATACAAATAAATAACAATAAACAAACAATTCACCAACATACAAACAAATACAACAAAACATACAATACAGAAGCATACCAAGTTATTCAGCTTGATTGGTGTTAACATGGAGAAGGTTTTGACACATAATTCAATGTGCAAAAATAATTATGATGAGTTGGTTATTGTTTGGTCTTTTATGGACAAGTTCAAGTTTATCACAATATTTCAATTTATGAAAAAGAGTTATAGTGGTTTGAGTTAGGTTTAACACATAATTCAATTTACAAAAAGAATTATGGTAAAAGGGTTTAGGGTTAGCTACTAGTGTATGGGTTGGTCAAGGTTTAAGGTTGAAAGATTTAAACACTAGTGGATTCATATTGTCATGGAGGTTCCAAGATTTTCACCTAAAGGTTATCACATTTACTTCAATATGATAAGTGAAACAGTGTAGTAAGATTTAGTACTTAATCCAATGAGCAAAAAGAATTTAGTGTTTGGTCATGGGGTTTACCATTGGTGGTTAAGGGTTGTCAAGGAATATCACTTCACTCAATATACAAAAGAAATGGATGTGATATGGTTTAGGGTTTTAGAAAACAAATCCATGATCAACATGATTCATTTCATGGATTTGGTTACTAGGGTTGAAGCAATTCACAACATGACTTGTAAATTTACAAAAGGTCTTGGGCTATGGGTTTCTGGTCCAAAAGTTACTTTCCATATGGTCAACATAAAATGGGTGTTGGTTTTGATCAAAATTATCATACCACAATTTTCCTAAAGGGGGTTTCCATTAAACAACACTTAATTTATAAAGGCTCATAACTGTGGATGCTTTATAGGACAAAATTTGCATCGAATGGTTCCTCTGGTCACAAATGGTTTTGGCACTGGTTTCTCTGGTATAAGGTTACTAAATGGAACAATTTTCCAGAAGAAAACTAATTAAAAATATTTATAGAATTTAATCTAGGTGCAAAATACTCAAATGGCTATTTCAATTCTAATCTCTATTTTAATTGGTTCAAAAATTATTTTGGGACAGAGGGTATGAAAGTACACATTCTAAGGATTCCAAAAAAATATTTTATTTGCAATCTTTGGATTTTTAGAATTTGAATTATGCCAAAATTCATCAAACAAGCCTATTTGAAATTGAACAAATTTTAAATGGTCAAATTTGAATTTGGCCAGTGCAAAAAGTTTTTGCATGTTGTGATTATTTCAAGAAGTCCAAGTTTACTAAATTTGGTCAAGTGGATCAAAAGTTATGATGGTTGCAAGTTGCAGGGACTTTTCTGCAAAACTGCTTTTGATTTTTTATTCGGAGTGAAACAGAAAAATGGCCAGGCCACGTGCTAGCTACTGATTGGTCCAAGGTGCTGACTGGGTGCTTGCGTGGCGTGCTGACTAGGCACTGCTGACTGGGTTAAGTGGATTACTCTAGGCCGTTGGATTCACATCCAACGGGGGCTTGCCCCTTCGGGCTAATTTCTAATCACGACATTACAAAGTAAATCGAACGACAGAGAGAGAGAGAGAGAGGAGTTTCACCGGAGGGAACCTTGCCGGAAGATGTCACCGTGGCGGCCGGAGAGGCAGAGATGCGATGGCGGTGACGTTCCATGGGGTTCCAGGACCCGAGGAGACCACGACGACAACCAGCGCTTCATGTCGAGTCCAATGGTGCGAGCGAAGCTCTCAGTGGATGCCTCTTTCGACGAGGATGTGCAGATGGAGGCGGCGCGGTTTTCGGCAGCCTCGGGAGTGCTCGACGGTGATGATGGGTTGTAAAAGAAAGACAGAGGGGTGGCTCAGTGAATGAGTAGACCACATCGAGTCCACGGGGACTAGAAGGGGCGGCTCTGGCTCGTTTAGCCCGCCGGAATTGCAGATCGTGGCGGCGGAAAGGTGCATCTCCAGCGAGGAAATTGTAGATCCTCGGGGCACCGTTGAGTGAGGGACGAGCGGCTCCAGGGGCACATATAGAGAGGTTCGGAACAGGAGATTGTGGGCGACGCAGCGCAGGCGTGCGCGCGGATTTCTCGCGAGGTGGAAGACGCTGATGTCACGGTGACGTCAGGTGGGACCTTCCTGTCAGCGAGAGAAGAGGGAGACAGGCTGCGGAGTGGGCTGGGCTGTGGTTTGCTTTGCTCTGCGCGGTAGATAGCGAGGTGGGCTCAGGTGGGGCTGTCTGTTTTCTCTTTTCTTTTTTTATTTGAGTTATTTATCTTTTCCTGTTTTATTCAACAATTCATAACTTTTATTTTATAATTCCAAATTGCAGCAAACCAATTTCTAAATACTTGTAAAAACATTTCCTTTCAAATAGAAACATTTTTGTGTGGTTTCAAACCCATTTGAATTTTTATATTTTCAAATTATGAATGAAACACTAGTAGAAACTTAATGTTATTTCTAATTTAGAAAGATAATTTAATTGAAACCAAGTCAGATAAAATTAAGAGGCATACACCTTTGAAAGTGTTGTTTTCTTAAGGTCCCTTAACTTGTTTTATAAATAAAAATACTTTAAGAAAACATTCTATAGAGATAGGGTTTGCTAAAATTATACTTTGAAAAGAGAAAAGATAAGTGAATAAAGTTTAGGGTTTTAGGGAGAAGGTAGTTTGGATTCTTCATTTCAAGTTCATTGAAATGTTATTGTTTTCTGTTGTTTCTTGCATCTCACTTGGTTTTTGGTGACCTGTTTAACATGAAAACCAAAATTTTCAAATTTTTGTGATTTTTGAGTTTCTCCAAAAATCAGGGATGTTACATTTCCCAACGAACGTCTGATCACAAGCATCAAGCATATTTACTGGCGCCGTTGCCGGGAAGGAAGATAATTTGTGCAAGGAGAGTCTCCCACTTCCAATATCTTTTCTTTGATTTTTCTTTGCTTAGTTTATTTTATTTTGTCTTGTTTGCTTCTCTTTATCAAAAACACACAAAAAACTAGTTCTTATTCTAGTTGTTATTTTTGCTTTATCATGCTTGCTATCAATGGTTGATGAGATCTTATAGGCAAGGTGGGTTCATAGATGAACAACAAATATATTATAAGGAACACCGCTTGTCACAAAAAGAAATACACTTATGGGAGCAAATTAATAAATTGCATGACTATGCTAAAAACTTGTGCTCTGCTTATAATGTTACTTACTGCTTTGATAAATCTTGTTGTTGTAGGAGGTATAAACACATCCCTTTTCAATGTGAGTATAATGATGATGTTACCATATCTTCTTATGTTAAGGGGAACTATGAATTATATGATGTGGAACAAACTGAAGAATTTATTGCTTGGAAGGGTGCATTCGAAATTGCTTATTTACTTGAAAGTATTGATGATGCACCTTATAAATACGAGATTTATGCTATACTAGAATATTTCTTTGATAATTACAAGGATTTTAATTACTACATAATGGAATATCTTAATAAATGCTCTCACCTAAGGAAGAGACTAATGCCTTGCAGGAACCTATGGAAGAAGAAACTGCTGAATCTGGAAGCTCATTGGATGAAAAAGAGGAGGAGAGTGATGATCAAGAGGAGGAATAATGGATCTACCCATGTCTACCTCCCAATTATAGTTACTCTTTAACTCATACATTATTTGATGAAAGTGATGATCCTATTGATTCTTTTGAAATATCCCTTTTTGATGAAGTTGACACTTGCTATACTTGTGACCTTGATACTACTATAAATGAAACTTGTGAGAATGATATTGCTACTGTTATTTATGATAATCCATGCTACTTTGATAAATCTTATGATAATCCTTTGTTTATTCCAACTATTGATATGCATGATAATGAGGAAGTATGTTTAGAAAATTTATATGATAATGCTCTTGATGATGGTCCTACGTAACTTGATTTTATAAATTATAATGCTACTGAAATTAGGATTGCTATAATGTGTCCTATACCTTTTAAGAGTGACCAAGTATCTTGTTTTGCTATTGCTGAAAGTGGGAAAAAAGAGGAGCTGGTTTTAAATTATGATCCCACTATTTTGGAGCTTGATATTAATTGTGTGCTTTTAGACCATGACAAACGTGCTTTATGTGATAATATGTTGTTGAGTTTGTTCATGATGATACTGAAAATTATTATGAGAGAGGAAAATATGGTTGTAGGAATTTCATATTACTAAAACACCCCTCTTTTTGTTGAAAGTTTTGAAGTTTTCTTGTTCTACGTTCCCATGATTTCTAGTTTGAGCTTATTTAATTTATTTATTTTCAAGATTCCTATGCATAGGAAGTGGGTTAGACTTAAATTTGTTTTGTACTTGCTTCTTGATGCTCTTTTTTTCTTAATTCATATTTCTTATCAGAGCATCTACTTGATTCCACTTTTCTAGGCCTAGCTAAAAGGCGTTAAAGAAAAGCACTTCTTGGGGGATAACCCATGGTTTTATTTTTGCTTTGTTTTTATGTGTTTTCTTTGGTCAAGAGGTTTTATACTTCTGTAGCAACTCCTTTGTATCTTTATTTTCATATTTTAGTAGTGCCAAGTAAGGTTTCTGACGAGAGTTGGAGTTGGTTTTCGGATTTCTGCGCAGGAAACAGATTTCTGTTGTCCACCGTAAAAAAATCGTATAAAATCCTGGAAGATCAGAATAATCTGAAATTTTTGTTCTTATTCCTCAGCTAATTCCGAAACTTTTTCGTTCTTTAAATTTTTTGATCTGAGCAACATAACTGTCTCGAAAAAATTCGTCTTCACGGACAGTTCTGGTTTTTACAGATTCTGCCATTTTTCTTGCATTTGCTCTTTTGCGATGTCAAGTGGATTTCTTTGCTTCATGAAACATCAGTGGCTTTAGCTAATATTTAAAAGTATCAATATCACTTGTGACATACAGAACCAATGGATTTTTAATTGTTTCACTAACCCTCTAATGCGAATTACTGTTTGAGTGTGGTGTAAAGGAAGTTTTCAAGGGTCAAGAGAAGAGGTGATATATGTGATCAAGAAGAGTGCAAGGTCAAAGCTTGGGGATGACCCTGTGGTTCATCCAAGCATATTTTTAGAAGAATCAAGCATCTAAGCTTGGGGATTCCCAAGGCATCCCCTTCTTCATCAACTATCTATCGGGTCACTTCTCGTGAAACTATATTTTTATTCGGTCACATCATATGAAGTTTACTTGGAGCGTCTGTTTGTTTTTTTCTTTTATTTTGTTTTACTTTCTTATATTTTGTTTTACTTGATGCAATAATATAGTTGGATCCTAGAATTCTTTGTTTGGGAGACAAACACGCTCCGCTTTTTCGTTTGAATACTTGTTATGCTAGTATTCTTAGTTTTTCTTCTAGTTACTGCACAAATTCCTGTTTAGATCTTGTTTTCATTGCATCTCATATTCAGAGCTGTTAGTTTTAGAATAGTTATGTGAGTCCTATCATGTTTTCTTGCTGTATAATTTAGAGAGTTTTGTTAAAGCATGTTTTGTATGGTGCTTGTTGGGAAAAGAAATTGTTGCTTGAGGTAGAATTTTTAACCGTGCAAGTAGAAGCTTGCATAGACTGTGGCTATAATTTTTCATATCATGCTAGATGTTATTTTAGTTTTAAAGCTTTTTGGTTATTTATTAGCATTATTAGCCTCAAATATCTGAGAGTTTTTAATGTTTCATTGAAATAATCATGAGTTGTTCTTGTCATATTGAAGCATAAATTTGTGGTGTTCTCCTTTGAATGTTTTATTTGGTTGACTTGGCGGATGCTCACACCATGTTTATGACTATGAACTAGTCACGAATAGCCTCCATGATCATTTAGTTTTTGAACTTTTGGTACCACTTATGCTTTGATTAATGATGTTTATGTCGCTATGCATGATTATGTCTCTTATGCTCTCTTGATTTGTCGCTCCCAGTCTTTTGCTAGCCTCCACCTGTACTGAGTATGAGCTCTACTTGTGCATCCAACTCCCTAAAACCAAAAAAATTCCCATTGTTACCACCATACCTACCTACATGTGGTATTTAACCGCCACTCCAAAGTAAATTTCTCATGTGTTACTTTTAAAACTTTCAAATTTACTCCAGTTTTGTGCTCCTATTTTAGCTCATGAGGACGTAAATAGAGAATATTTATCTCACTTGTTGATTGGACTTTCACACCCTGGACTAGTGGCTTCATCCTCTTATCCAATGATAGAAGAGCTGGCAGCAGGGTGCCCAGCCCCAAATTAATAACACAAATTCTCTTCACTATTTTTGCCCCTGATTTATCAGTAAAAGCATAATTGTGTAAACAGAAGAGAAAGAGGGATGACCTTCTACCCAGATGCGTCCTTATATGGGAGCCGCTCTTGTGAAGTCTAGTTCGCTTGTGACGTACTGTATTTTCTGTTTACCATTCGTTGACATAAGCATACACCTCTCTTAAAATATAGACACTCCTCCACGGTATGTGATTGTTGGCAGGCACCCGAGGATTCGGTTAGCCATGGTTTGTGAAAGATGGTTGAGAGGAGTGTCAAGTTTTTATACCTCTGTTTAATAAAATAAAAGCTCTAGCACATGATTGATCCATGATTCCCTCTGCGAAGGGCCTTTCTTTTAATTTTATGTTGAGTCTCCACCTTCTAACTTTATGCACAGTTGAGAGAGCATTTTTGCCATTCTGAGTTTTATGTGCATTTGTCCCAGAAACATTATTAATTGATTCATGATGTGTTATTTCTTGTTCTCTAATTATTTGTTCTAGTCTTCCTCATGAACTTTGAAGGTGTCCTGGCATTTATGTTTTGCCCCACTCTTAAGGACTAGCGAAATATCACTTTGACATGTTCTCTCTATACTTGAAATAAACGTATAGCTTTCTTTGCATTGTTATTCATGATCTTTTATTTGAGTTACTTCTCATGATGCAAAGTGATTTCTATGCTTTATTATTAAAGTTCTATTTATCATGCTTGTGTTTAAGTTCTATGATCTCAGCTTACTTATGCTTTTACATTGTTGATGATCAAGTTTATGTTGGTAGCATGTCACCTCAGAAATTATTGTTTTTTTTATCGTTTACCTACCCGGGGACGAGTAGGAACTAAGCTTGGGGATGTTGATACGTCATAAACGTAACCTTAATTTCTGATGTTCCATGTTGTTTTCTGATTGTTTCCCACATGTTTTCTATACACTTTATGTCATTTTTATCGATTTCCTGACTAACCTATTGACAATATGCCACAGAGCCAGTTCCTTGTTTTCTGCTGTTTTCAGTTTCAGAAAAGTTGTTTTGGAAATATTCTCGGAATTGGAAAATTCGAAGCCCGGAAGTCTTAGAATTCCCGAAGGTTCCACGGAGTCCCGAAGAGACCCGGAGGGGGCGCCTCAGGAGGCCCACACCATAGGGTGACGCCCCCCCTTGGGCGCGCCGGGGGGTGTTGTGGGGCCCCCAGGCCTCCACAGCCTTTGCCCTTTCGCCTATTTAATCCCCCCGAGACATAAACCCTAAATATATCCCATGTTTCCCCAAAAAAACACCCGAGGGTGCCGTCACTGTCAGCCCGAGATCGGGAGGGTTGTGGAGATCTCCCCGGCACCCTACGGGAGGGGAAAATCATCACCGAAGGAGTCTACACCACCATGCCATTCTCCGAAGTGATGCGTGAGTAGTTCATCCTTGGACTACGGGTGCATAGCAGTAGCTAGATGGTTGTTCTCTCCACTTTGTACCTCATGTTTAGATCTTGTGAGCTTCCTAACATGATCAAGATCATGTTTATGTAATGGTACATGTTGTGTTTGCTTGGATCTGATGAATCTTGAATGCTATGTCTTCAGATTATAATCTTCATGCATATGTTATTTATTATCTTGCATTCTCTCTGTTATTAGTAGATGCTCTGGCCAAGTAGATGCTAGTAACTCCAAGGGATCCTTTGATTCAAAGGAAGTTCATAGGATTTTTTTAGGATTTTATCCTATAGTGTTTTTTTCCTATGTAGGTCGTTTGATTTATAGGATTGGTTCCTATAGGAATTTTTCCCATAGGAATCATTGTACTACATCCTATAGGAATTCTAACATTCACTCCAACCTGTTTATACAATTCCTTTACTTTTCCTTTGTCATCAAACATAGTTGCTCTTCCTGTAGGATTCTACTAGACATGACATTCCAATCCTATGGGTTTTCTAATCCTACACTTTTCATATCCTATGAATCAAAGGGCCCCAAGAGGGAGTATTTATGCTCGATAGTGGGTTCATGCCTCCTTTTCATCAGTGCTCGAGTGACAGAAACATGACAGATGGAGGATGTGCTCTTGCCATTATGGAGAAAACAACAATGCTTTGTCTAAGGATGATGTTATTGTTTACGTTACACACTTTGCTTACTGTGATTATCTGTTGCTTGCAACTTAATACCCAACGTTTGTTCGGATGATATTCGGAGGGTGGACTTTTAGTCATAGATGAAGTTGGATAACGGTCTATGTATCTTGTTGTAATGCCCGCATGAATCACATAGTAATCTTTATGTCTTGCATATGCGCTACGGTGCAGCCTTCATTTCTGTCAATTGCCCAGCTGTAATTTGTTCACCACACATGTTATTTATCTTTCACGGAGAGACACCACTAGTGAACTGTGGACCCCGGTCCTTTTTCCTCATACTGATAAATCACCTACTGCTTTCATACTGCTCTCATACCGTTCCTACTGTTTTCCACACCATACGTTTAACCTCTTTGTATTCAGCAAAACCGGTGAGATTGACAACCTCACTGCTTCGTTGGGGCAAAGTGATTTGATTGTGATGTGTAGGTTCCACGTTGCTTCTGAACCGGTAGTGCGCCCTGCCATCTCAGCTGCTTCACCTTCTGAAGTTACTCCTTCCTCCTACCGGTCGATTCAACCTTGGTTTCTTTGTGAGGGAAAACTTGTCGCTGCACTCTTCATACCTTGCTCTTGGGGTCTCCCAACGAACGTGTGATCACACGCATCACACTCCTTCCCTAGCCATCTCAAAAACACACAAGGGTGATATGAAGAATTGAATGTCTCAGTTACCCGACGTTACCTTTTTTGGTCGTATTGAGGCTAGTGGACGAGCCAAGGTGTAGGGTGGTATGTCCAAAGTGAGTCGAAAAAGATCGAAAGAAAACCGCAAACGACAACACACACACACTTTATGTGGAAGGCAAATGGGTGCGAAAAGTGGCAAGGAAAAGCAACAAATCCGAATAAAAGTTTGTTGTCAAACGTAGAGAAGAACCGAAATGAAATGTTAGAAAAAGAACCAAACCTAATGGAGGAAACAAAAACTGTGAACACACACACACACACAAGGGATAAATGGGGCTACTGCGGCCAATGGACGAGCGGAGACGAAATGTTCCTATCGAAGAAGCTCAATGCCACACCAACGCAAGGAGGACGCTAGCTCAAAACACAAACTATAAGAGGCAACAAGATTCACACCGTGGCAACCTGTCACTCTCTTCTCTTTTGCGACGGGAAGCTACACGTTCCTACAAGTGATAGCAACTGGCATCGATCTTTTGCTTCTTTTTCTCCTTTTTTGGATTTTCTTTTGATGATTCCAAAATGCCAATGCCTACTCGAAACTATTATCTCACAAGTGCCAAACACGCACTCTCGTTGCCACTAATGCGATGCCAAGCAATGTAAAAGAGCTAGTATGAATGGGAAAGGTACACAAACAATGAGTTAGTTCAAGCGAAAGCAAGTTATACCTATCTTGTGGATGATCTCGGACTTGCGGCCGGTGGTTGTCAATGTCGTGTCGATCAGTTGGTGTAGATGCGAAGATGATATTGTGGGATTTGTGTGGAAACTTGAATCACTCTAATCGGACCAAGAACGACAAAGGAAAACATGTTTGAAAATTTGTCCAAGAATCGAAGAGCATGATTTTCTGCGATTTTTCCTCAACTTCGAAATTCCTTCCAAATCCAAGAAAATTTGGACAAATTCGGGAAAAGTGGCTGAATAGAAAGGTGGGGAATGGTCTCAAACAACAAATCTACGGATCAAATCCACGAAAAACTCAACAAATCCACAGATCGGTCGAAATCCCTTTTTGGCTATTTCTGGTGAAATTTTTGAATTTATGGTGGTAAAAGAAAAATTGGGTGGAAAGGGGGATAGTGGGGGTCGAATTTGTGTCAATCTAGCTCTGGATACCATATGATATGGAGGGTAAACCTCTAGGGTGGCCCAATCTTCACGAATCGACCAAGAACACGATGAACGCGATGAACACGAGAGGGAAATCGAGGGGAAATTGTGGGGGATTCGAGGGGAAAACAAGGGGGTTCGAGGGAAAATAAAGAGCATAACTAGCGGGAACTGAAAGATCCCAAATCTCCCGTCAACTAAGCCACAACGGCCGCCTACGGGACGATCAATCCAACCGAACTCACCTTATCGAAAACCGCTTCAACACCATGTGGCCGGTCCACCACGCCAATAGAACCTCAAGGATTAGTTGAGATAGATTGGAAAGTCCCTAACTGATGCCCAAGGGGCAAGGATAGGTAACCCAGTGTAGTCTTGATACTGTCCTAGATACAAATCATAGGAGTAGTCTTGATACGGTCCTAGGTACAACCATAGGAGTAGCCTCACAAAAGGGGTACAAGAGCAAAGCTCAAAGTTCTCAATTCATAATTCGTCTCTAACCTAGATCTGGTCCAAGGGGGTATCTTATAGCCTAGGGGGTAGGTGGGGGTGAAAAGGTGGGATTTCACCCACTTTTGCAAGCTGGCAGGAAAGCCGGGCTGGAGGCCGGGCGGCTCGGGTTGGTGGCCGTCCTAGAGACGCAGGGAGGCCGGCCTAGGCCGGGCTGCTCGGGTAGGGTGCCGGCCTGGGCGCGTAGGGAGGTCGGCCTGGGATGGGATGGAGGCCGGCCGACTCTGTTAGGTCGCCGGGCTGGGGGCCGGCCTGGGCCGGGCTGGAGGCCGGCCGTCTCTGTTAGGTCGTCGGCCTAGAGGCCGGCCTGGCCGGGCTGGAGGTCAGGTTCCCTGCACCCCTCCTCCTCTTTCTTCTCTCCTTCTTCTTCGGTGTCTTCTTCGTGGGCATCTTCCATGGCTTCTCGGGCATCGTCTTGGGCATGTTCTTGGGGTTCCTTGGTGGGGTCCAACCTGAGCATGCAAAGGGTGGATCCATGAGGTGGCGCAGCATTCACCAAGTCATCGAAGGCATAGAGAGAGAGGATTGAGTTCACTTTATCATGTAATGCCTTAGCTCGTGATCTTGTTGTTGGTCCACTTGGTTATAGGCTTGGTGGAATAGGGTGTGCTGCATCACATCCTTTTGAATGTATCATAGTACAATATATTGATGCTACTCCCTCCATCCATAAGTACTTTGTGTAGTCTATGACCGGCGACTCGTGGTGTTCCAACCAACGCAAATTTTCCGGACTCGACATCTTGGGGGTGGTGACCTTTGCAATTCCATGTTATTTCTTATTCAGACTAATATAACCATTTAGATACTGTCAGGGATACTGCTGATTCTGGCATGTAATTGACCCTCATTTTTCTCCTAGATGTGGTGGTCGCGAAAACCGCATAGTTCTCTGCGGACTTTGGTTTTTCCTGCGTTTGTTGCTGGTTTCTACAACTTGTCCCCCATTGTTACCGGACTTGAGCTCTCCGTTGCTCCACATGTTCATCATAAAATAGTCTTGCAGGGAGTGGTTTGTCGGTTGGTTTCCATTAGGATGGTGAGGGCATGGCTATCTGAGAACTTCTTTGAAGCTACCAACTCGTAGAGGGATACCTCTTCTGAACTGGCTTTTGTGACTCGCGGTTGTATCTGCTACAAACTCAGTGCTCCCTTCTTTGAGTTTTCTGTTATTCTTATCCCCGGAGTCCTTTCTCCCCTTGTTTTGTCCCCTTCTTCCTCTAGAACATAGCTTGTCTTGTCCGAGTTAGCGTACGTGTTGCATAAAGCCATGAGATTGCTCATGTTATTTATCGTGTGACCTCCACAACTTTTCTATGAGGGTGTCAAATCTATAATTCCTTTGTAGCACTGTGATGGCCGAGTCATATGTTATGCTATCCGACAAACAAACGATTTCTAAAAACCCTCTTCATGTAGGTGCGACACGATTCTCCTTCCCTCTGGACACACCTCTCTAAATCTTCAATGGTTGTCGCACGCTTGCAAGTCCCTTCAAATTTCTTGATGAAGAGTTTCTTCAGACCATCCCATGTGCACTTCTATGCGGATCCTTCTAGCATCATGGTGAGGTGTCTAGCACATATGACCTCATTCACATCTAGTATCCCCATTACTAGCTCGTAGTTTGATATCCATGCTACTGGATCCATACTCGAGTTATAATTTGCGATATTCCTGGGTACTTTGAAATCAACCGGGTTTTGTGAATGGATCGATTCTCCTAAGCATTGGGGGCCTCTGAGTCGCAGTGCTATTGAACCAACTATGGGGTCTGCTGCCTCTTTGTGAGTCACTGGGTTTTCGTGCATCATATCGGTCACTTCTTGTGGTCTCTTTTCTTGTTCTCTTTGAAATTGTACTCCGCCTGGAGCGATCAGTCATGGTGGTCCTCTGCGGTTTTTATCTTCTACTGTAGCCCTTTAATCCCGTGCTCCGGAGCGTAACATCCCTACAACTCGTGGGTAGTTGTTCTGTCCTACCACCACAGTCTTCAGCAATTCTATAACATGCTTGGCTTCTTGTTCTAGTGTGATATCTCCTTGAATTTTTATATGATCGAGTATATGAGCCGTAATGTAGACATTATTGACTGGGCTTGCGTGGTGTCCTTCAGGGGTGTGAAAAACAGCTGTTGGGACCGCTAACGGCGATGGAGCAGGGTCCAAACTTATTTTTGGCGGTGATGGGTGACTCGCATTTGTCGGCTGCAGCAATCGTTGCGTGTTGGATTGGTTGCGCTTCCTTCACGTGCTCCCCTTGGACCGTGACCCCTGAACCTGGCGTGATTGACCCATGATTGTTGTCTCTGCGTGGTGTTTGATAGAGCTCAAGGAGGTTACACGGGCCAACCTTCCATGCCCGTCTTACTTTTGTGTTAGTCTCGCTGAGGCTTCCTTTGTTTGGCAAGGAAAACTGAATCCTTCTTTCGCTAGTCGTTGCTCGTCGGCCATAAATTGACGTTTCTCCTGTATAATCATGGATGTGTCATCCGTGAAGATATGCATGAGGAGGAACTACAGAAGTGCTCTAGTTCTTCTGTGTGAGAGGTCGCATTCTACTCGATTGTTAGTATCCGGAAGGTTTGCGAGTTGTCTACTATTAGGGGAGCCCTCGGGATAAATGCGGGTTCTGCTCGCAGCTCCGATAACGGAAGTCTCTTCAAGGGGTACTGCAATCGTCGGGACTGGAGTTGTAAACAAAGATGTTGAAACCATCGAAGCCTCAGGCGACGTGAATCCCGTCGTTGGTGGTGTCAACGTCTCCCTCTCCATTATCTCCTTCCCAAAACATGTATACCCCAACGTTGTGGGAAGGGTTGCTTGTTACATTGTGTTCTTCCTTGGATCCGCCGCAAAGTTTGTCTTCATCGAGCAGGGGGGTAGATCCCGTGTCACTCTCCACCTGATTGGCCGTTTTTTCGACGACTTCTTTCTCTAGGGACTCGCTGCTTAACTCTGTTGAGCGGGCGGGAGCTTCTTCGAGCCCGGGCCAGACGTATCCAATGAAAACATCAATCTTTACGAAACTCACCTGGAAACCCTCCTCGAGTTCGTCTGCTCCTGGTCCCCAAAACGTATCGTCGGTGATGATATTCTCCTTCTCGATTTGAGGCGGCCAATGGTAATCCTTTCTGTACCCAGCGTACACCTTCGTAGGCCCCATAGTGGGCGCAAACTGTCATGGGGTTGTCATGGTAGTAGTCATCGGAAGATGATTTGTCATTTTGTAAGGTATATATGTACGATTTAAGAGTCATCAAGATCAAAGTCAATGCGAGTAATCGCGATGTACCCAGGTTTAGCCCCTCGATGCGAGGTAAAGACATACTCATGCCTTGCTTCTCTATTTCTATTATCAATGGGGTCTCTATTACAATGGGCACTCTAGGCAAGTTGTCTATCGAGATCTAGCTTGTCCCCTACTTCGACCCTAGAGTCGCCTTATATACACGGTGACTCGCAGGGTCTTTACAAGACTCTGAGGGGAATCCTACTTGGACTCAAGCTATGCACAACAAGTGTTTACCAATGACAACATGGTAAGTAACCACGTAGTATTCTAGAAGACTCATCCGCGCCTTGTTTGACCCATAGGAATTTCCTTCCCACAGTCGCGCCTATCCTGCGGGTCCATGCGCTAGATATCTCCCGAACAGCAAGTTCAGAGCAAAGTTGCGAAGCACATCTTTGTTGTCTGCAGCCTTCTGATAGACGAACATCTACGTGAGCCAGCCGGAGATATCAACATAAAAAGCACCCGGGCGCGAGGAAACCTACGAGAGGTGGCGGGTTCTTCCGATCAAAGGGAGCCAAGCCATACTTCCACCCTCCTGGACGCACTCTTTGGTGACCATCCAGAGCCACTTGTTCAAGCCTTGGGTCATCAAGCTGCGAGTCGACATTCGGGTGGGATCCAACTTCCCAGACATATGGCACATATTGTGCACCCAGTCTTGGAGCTGTAGGGTTCGTTGCATAGAAAACAAAAAAATTCCTGCACGAGAGACACCCGAAGGGCCAAGATCTAATCTAGGAGATGTATGAAACGGGCATAGAGAAAGTCTTAAGGAGAACATACACTCGAAGAATCAAAGCGTTATGAGATCGCGAAGAAGAGCACTACAATCCGGCAGCGCTTCCGCACTCGGTCACACGTATAGCTTGATGACAACGTCCGTCCCTCGATCCAGCAGAGCAGCGGAAGTAGAGGATCCACCGAAAACTCCAACAACACGAAGGCGTGGTGTGATGGAGAAATTAGATGTCCATGGCTTCGCCAATCTGATGACCAAGAGGTGGAGCAGCGGGAGGAGGGAGAGAGAGATGACACCAAGTTGTGTGTGGAGAGGGAGATCTAACCCCTCTTTATATAGGAGGGGGAGGCAGCGACGAAATTTGGTGCCTCCACCTCTCCCCTCATCATGTGGGTGGAGTCTCCACTCAACCCACTCATTCTCTCATTAATTCCTACTCAAAATTCCAAGGGTTTTCTTTAATAAATAAATAAAACAATTTCATTTCATTTGTTAATCCTATTAATGTTGGGACCTAGAGATCATAATGACTCCTACGCATTCAACGATGAATCTAGTGATCGTGTGAACTATAAATGTTGTAACCAATTCGCTTTGTATCGCGATATTTTGCTTGTCCGAGATCCGATCATTGGCATCAACCATACCTAGTTTAATCTCGTTACCGACAAGTACTCTTTTTACTCGTTCCGTGATATGGCATCCTTGTGACCTAGTCACGTGCTTGCAAGCGGTGTCGATGTGATATCACCAAGAGGGCCCAGAGTATATCTCTCCGTCATTTGGATGTAGAAATCCCACTCTTGATCCATGAGCCTCAACTAATACTTTCCAAATACCCAACGACACCTTTATAGTCACCCTGTTACGGTGTGATGTTTGATGACATCAAAGCACTCTTCCGGTGTTAGTGATTGACATGATCTCATGGTCTAAGGATTAGTGTTACTTTGTATGTTTGATATAACAATGTAAACTTAATGACTTGATCGCATTGCTATATTTACTTTGGGTCTATGTTCATCACATCATTCTACCAATGACATGACCCCATTATTAACAACATCCAATGTTCATGATTAGGAAACCTTGATCATCAGTTAATCAACGAGCTAGTTAAACGAGAGGCGTTACTAGGAACTCTTGTTTGTTTATTAAACACACATGTATCAACGTTTTCGGTTAATACAATTATAGCATGAGAAATAAACATTCATCACAAACAAGGAATAATATAATAACCACTTTATTATTGCCTCTCGGGCATATTCTCTTTAGTCTCTCACTTGCACTAGAGTCAATAATCATGCTTTGCACGTGGCAAACTTCATCAAAAGATCTGACATTGCAGGTCCTTTTGTATTTGCACATCTTTGCGTCTACACGCATCACTCATTCTCCAATGAGATGGTTTTGTATATATTTATTTGTTCAACCGGTGAGACATTAATTCCTCAGCTTAAACTAATGTTACAAACATTGTAAAAATGTAGCTTCATAGTGTCAGCATTCTTGGAAATTCATCAAGTTCAATAAAGAACTCTTGGACACAAAATATTCCTATTATTTGTTGTCAACACAACGATATACTTAGCCTTTGTTGTAGTACCCATCACAATACTTTAATTTTAATTGAGATAGGTTTATTTCAATAGATGACAATACTATTAGTGTAACATAATACAACGAATAGTTTGTTATTACTACATAGGAAAACATATCCTTAGAATTTCTAAAAATTGCATAAGGATCTCTCCCATTGTTGTCTAATCATCATATGAATTAACATGCTATAACATTCTATAGCATAAGACTCATCTGGTTGTGTACATAGCATGGAACACATGACTTAGAAATCTCAATTTCAATTATGCTCATCATGTGTCAAAACACTTGAATATTGCTCAATTCTTTTCCATGTGGCAAGAACCCCTTCTTGTCATTTCGAAATTGACTTACTTCAATACTTCATCCATGTAATTTGGCTCAACCATATCAGGCGCTTGAATCCATCCCTTATAGATATCGGTTCCTAATATCTCGTAATCCTTTCATCAATATGAAAATCTTAACTGTGTTAATTTAAAATACATATTTTCCATTCCACCATATGTCATCTATATAAATCATTAGAAATATGTCTTAGCTCTCCCACCTAATTTCTTGTAACTCTACAAGCATCTTTACCGTTCATGATGAAATCAAACTGGTTTGACAACTGCATTAAAGTAAAGGTTCCAACTTCGTTATGCTCACTTCAACCATTGAAGTTTGCATACTTTTCCAGCAACCTTTTGAATTTTATGTAACTCTCAGACTGTGTCAAGTACACATCCCTGATCAAACTTTCTAGAAAGGAAAGTTGGTTTTGTTATTCAACTATCATATCATAATATGTAACTATTGATAAAATTATCCGCAAAGACTAAAGCATCACTACGGGAGATCAAAAAAAAATTAGTAGTCAACTCTTTGAACTTCTTCGAAAACATCTTTTCGACAAGACGAACTTTCAAAGGATGTGAATATCCATGTCTTTGTTGCTATATAGACCCATTTGCTATCGCTAGGCATCATGCCTTTCGAAAGGACTACCAAGTCACATACTTTATATTCATATAGGGATACTAGCGCGGATATAATGACTCATAGCCAATCTACAAAGTCAGGGCCCATCATTTGCTTCCTTTATAAGATGTAGGTACTTTGTTGTTAAAACAACACTTTATTCTCAAACCACGAGTTGGTCTAAGTACACAATTTTAGTGCTTTTGTGGTTCAGTTCGCAAACTCATTCGAAGTATCTACAACACTTGTGTCTTCTACTTAGTCAAATTAAGAAACCCTAGAACAACTTCCATTGTTGCGCTACTCTTGACATGATAATGAAGATTCTCTAATCCCGATGAGTTTGTACTGTCCTCCCACTCACTTCTTTCGCAAAAACTACTTTCTCGAGAAATCAACCATTTCTGACATACAACATTTGTCTTTGGTTTGGTGATAGGAAAAATACCCAATGGTTTCTTTGGGATAACCTTATAAACATATATTTATCCTATTTTGGTTGTAAACATTTTACACATGCTATGCATACCAAAATTTAAGAAAAAGACAATTGGATCACTACCCAAGCCATAAATTATATGGTGTCAATTTCAACGGATCATGATGGCGCTCTTTCAGTGTAATAGCGGTTGTCTCAAATGTATAAACTACAAAATTATAATGGCATTTTATTTATCGTACCATGTCCAACAAGGTTTGATTATATCTCTCGAACACTCCAAACTAATGTGGGATATTCGAGGAGGATAAGTTGTAGAACAATTCTGCAACTCCTCATATGTTTTGCTACACTTGTAACTCCAACTTTATCCTTTATGATCTAATCATAAATGTTTTTATTATCTTGTTACGATGATTTTTTACTTCATACTAACAATAGTTTGAACCAATTCAAAAATGTCAAACTCCATTCTCTTTAAATAGATATACTCATATATCTACTCAAATCATCGACGAAATTTTATGAAGGAAAATTAATCCACCACTCATGACTGCACATAATGGATTATATATATCAATATGTATAATCTCCACTAAATTAGTCGTTCATTCTACTTTGGCCTGTAAACGGAATTTTAGTCATCTTTTGGAAGAGGTCTCACAAGCGTCAATTTATTCGAAATAAAATGACTCCGGAAGTCTATTAACATGGACTCCTTCATGTTTTTCCTTTCCGATATGAACTAAAATAGTGGTGTCACAATTTAAGTGAAATTCGTTTACGTCTTGCAACATTTAACTTTTAGTCTTGTAGATGTTTACTTTACCAACACGATTTATATTAACTTATCCATCAATTATGGAATATGGTCATAGTTTGAAAAATCTCATTTGTCCTCACAAAGGACCGGAACAAAATAACTGTCGGAGAGAGCTGTTCTGTCAACGACAGGGTAGCACTCAAAGGTTCGAACACTGGGGGCTAACCACATTCAATCGCACCTCCATAGGCTTCAAGAGGGGAGCTCTTGAAGGAAAACAGTCACAACACAAGGGGTTTACCCAGGTTCAGGCTACCGTGATGGTGTAAAACCCTACTCCTGTTGTCTAGTTGATTGCGGTGTGAAGATTGCGGTACAGAGGGGGATTGTGGTGATCTTCCTACTTTGTGTTCTCTCTCTCTTGTTTTTTTCTTTTCCCTCGAGGAGATAGGGGTGGTCTACTTATACCAGCGATTGGCCTTGTTTCCTGCTCACTTGGTGGGAAACAGATACCACAAGGTGCCAAAGGGGGGAGAGCCCCATACACTGCGCCTCATGTGCGGTCTTGGTCGCCGGGGAATAACTGCGCCGTCCATGGCGTCACGGTGGGGGAGCCTGGTGACGTCGCCCTCGCCTTCTAGCGCAGACTTGGTCTTCTTGCACCAAAGGGGAAAGCCACGGACGGGGCTTTGGTGCACACAGCGGAGCTCTGCACTTTATACACGAGAATGGAAACTGTAAAAGCCATCCTGTCTCATGTGGCGGCTTCTTCATCCGTGCAGAGGTCGGAACGTCACCCTCACATGGGCTGTCTCCCAGCGGGCGAGCTTCCTTCCAGGAAGGAGCGGGGTCGGAACAGGGTTCCTCCCCAGCGATGCGTGGTGGAGATCCCTTAGAGATCTCCTCTTCAAGGGGCTCGCCTTGGGGGAGAATTGTCAAGGGGTTCTCCCTATCTTGATGGGCGGGTACAGACTCCTTCCGTGCCCTATGGACTGGGCCAGCAGCAGGCGGCCCAGGATAACCTGGTATCCGTGGGTCCGACAGTAGCTCCCGGTCCCATGACGCGCGCATTTAGCAGAGCGGCACGGGCCCCCAGGCTGCGGGCCCAGCCTTCCACGTGGCGCGACGGTTCGCAGGGGAGATCCACGACCTCCCCGCGTGGCGGAAACATCTCGTTGCAATTACTGCTCTCACCGGGCGGTGCAGAGCAGCAAGCGCCTCGTCGTCTGATCACGTCCCCCTTGGGACGTGGCCCCTTCTGCCTTGATGCTCCAGCCGGTGGGGGACCAACCGGGTGTAGTGCAATCTCTTGGCCTTGGCAAAAATGGAGGAGGGGGCGCCCCCTCTCCCGTTCCAACTCCAACTTCGTCTTCCTCTCCTCCCGCCTTCTACCTGCCGAGAGAAAGAAAGAGGTACCAATCATGGCCCACGGTGTTTGCGGTAGAGGTTCGTCTCTGGGTGCCTCCGTCGCCCCCCTACGGAGCGCGAGGTGTGTCGTGGTCGCCGTAGATTCGCCGGAGGGGTCATCCGCTCGGGCTGGAGCGAGCGCGGGGATCCGTCGTGGTCGAGGTGGCCGTGGAGTGATAGGGAGCTCCCTCCCCCGCTGGGCAGAGGACACCCGCGTGCTGGAGCACGAGTTCCTGGTGGCTCTCTATGGTCGGCTCTGCAGTCAGTTGCGGCTCCCCGGTGCCTTTGCTGCCTCTGTCGAGCACAACCCGCCACGCGTCTTCTGGCTCGAGGTGGTGGGTTGGATCAATGGGCCTTGGTGGGCGTCGGCGGAGTTTTGCTCCGCCGGTCACGTGTCGCTGGCGAGGGGGTGGTAGACCTTCGCCCATGCCCAGCGACTGGAGGAGAGCCAAGTCCTCCACCTCCGCTTCGACGGGGTGGACCGCCTTTTTGTGAAGATATTTGGGCGCTGAGGCAAGCGCGTGGAGTGCTGCAGAGAGAGAGAGAGAGAGAGAGAGAGAAATAGAGAGAGAGAGAGAGAAATAGAGAGAGAGAGATAGAGAGAAGTGACGAGGAGGATGACGATGACGATGACGATGATGAAGATGATGTTTCTAAAGAGAAGGACGAGGAAGATCTGCAGGTCGTCAAGGAGGAGAGCGACGAACTGGGCTCGGCGAGCAGCTGAAGGACTTTGGGTGCCTTCATCCAGTCTCCTCTTCTTCCTCCTTCACTCCTCCTCGGTCGATCGTGTCTCGAAGCTGTGGCGAAGACAGGTTCAGCCGAGTCTGGTCGCAGTATTTCTTCCTTCGATAGCCGCGGAAGGGGAATAGCTCCTTCCTGGTTCTAGCATCTTTTTGTCTTCGTGTCAGACCTGCAGCATTTCCATGTACTCTAATGTATCTCACGTATGAAATATGGAGGAAATGCGTTTTTGCCTTATTACTTGTGATTAGATTCTTTGGAGAGCCAACGGAAAGAATTTTTGAACTTAGCTCTGGGAGTTTCGGAGTTCTTGTCAAGGTGAGCCGTGTTCCGCAAATGTCTTTGTCGCTGCCCCTCTTGAGGCATTCTTCTTTTCCTCGTGAGAGGTCCGCGCTTGGGTGCTTCGGGAGATAGGTGCTTGTTTTTGCAGTGAGCGAGAGTACGTGCCTGGCACTCTTCTCGTGGATACCTCTAGAGGAAGTCAGCACCAAGGGCTTGATGAGGTGTCGTGCACGGTAGCGACCCGTTTAGACAGAGCTCTACCACTTGGATTTATTCTGATTGGGTCTTACCCATGCACGGGTACCGATCCCAGCCCCCGCTCGCGAGATGTCCTCGAGAAGGAGTGACAGATGCATGCTCCCGAACAAAGAAAGAGAGGCTTGCCAAGAGACAAGTATTATTGGCAGGGATAAACGTTTTACTGCTAGGGTGAGACTCTACAACAAACGCTTGGGGATGTCATGACCCTGTGGTCCCCCAAGAAGCACTTGATGTCCCGTGCGAACACGGGACTCCCATCATCATTGGGCTGAGACTCGCGCGAGCTCATGTGCAAAGATTTGACATGCTGCTTCCCACTTGTGTTGGTAGAGGCTCTCTATGGTCGTGCGGCCGCCTGATGAGATGCCCCCTGAGTCCTTCACGGAGGCCCTGACATTGTTTTTATCGGGGCGTCACGGGGTCCCCTCGAGGGTGCGTCACCACGGCCTAGGAGAGGCACGTGGAGCGAGCAAGAACTAAATACTAAGGGTAGAACTTCCGCAGATCCTGGATGTTCCACGGGTTTGGCACAGGCGTGCCGTCTTCACTCTCCAGTTGTGTCGCACCAGGTCTCACGACGTGCGTTACCCGGTATGTCCCCTCCCACATGGGAGAGAGCTTGTATAAGCCTTCTCGCGAGAGAATCGTCCTCAAGACCAGGTCGCCCACCTCCAGTGTGTGTGGCCTGATGATGTTGCCGTGGTAGCGCAGGAGGCCTTGCTGATACCGAGCAGCGCGGGTGGCGGATCGGATTCTCGCCTCCTCGAGAAGCAGCAAGTCCTCGGCGTGGAGTTTCCCCTGCCTGTCCTCATTGAAAGCCATGGCTCGGGGAGAGCCAAGCTTGAGTTCGGCAGGGAGAAAAGCCTCGGCCCCATAGACTAGGGAGAAAGGCGTTGCCCCGTGGGCTTGGTTGCGGTGGTGCGGGTTGACCACAGTACCGACGGAAACTCGTCGATCTACTTCTTTCCGTGGGCCTTGAGCTTGTCGAAGCTCCACGTCTTGAGGCCCTTGAGGTCCTCGGCGTTGATGCACTCTACCTGGCCGTTGCTGCGCGAGTGCGCGACGGAGGCATAGCAGATCTTGATGCCCAGGTTGGCACAGTTGGACTTGAAGAGGCCGCTTGTGAATTGTGCACCGTTTTCGGTGATGATGCGGTTGGGCACGCCAAAACGGCAGACCAACCCCTCGATGAACTTCACTGTCGTCCTTGCCGGGATGTCCCGGACGGCTTCTACCTCCGCCCACTTGGTGAATTTGTCGATGGTGACGTAGAGGTAGCGGTAGCCCCCGATCGCTCGTGGGAAGGGTCCCAGGATGTCCAGGCCCCAGATCGCAAACGACCATGAGATGGGGATGGTCTGGAGCCCTTGCACGGGCTGATGCGTCTACTTGGCGTGGAACTGGCACGCCTCGCAGGACTTGACGAGTTCGGTGGCATCCTTGAGGGCCGTGGGCCAGTAGAAGCCGTACCTGAAGGCTTGTTGATGAGGGTACGTGATGAGGAGTGGTGGCCACAGTCGCCTTGGTGGAAGTCCTTGAGGAGTTCCACGCCGTCGTTGCGGGACGCACAACAGCGCCACGCCGTAGGGGCGCCTCCGGTACAGCTTGGAGTCGATGACGCGGTACATTTGAGCTTGACGGGCTACCTTCTCGGCTTCTGCTTCGTCTTCTGGGAGGTCTCCCTTCTGGAGATAGTCGATCATGCTCTTGTTCCAACATGCTTCCTCATGAGTGAAGGCGAGCACCAGGAGATTCCCCGAAGGGGTACCGTAGTCAGGTGCGCCTTGGGAGGGAGAGGGTGGTGGCTCCTCCTCGAGGTGTCGGTGTCCTTGTGGATCCTCCTCATCGACGGGAGGGATGATGGATTGCTTGGTGAGCCTTTCTTCAAACACGCCTGGTGCCTGCGCCCATATTCTTTATGCTCGCTTGGCGAGGTTGTCTGCTTCTTGGTTGTTCCCGCGTGGGATATGCTGCAGCTCCAGACCGAGGAAACGCTTCTCAAGTTTGCGGACTTCGTCGAGATACAGCGCCATGTGCTTGTCCTTGGCGATGTAGCTCTTGTTGGAGAAGTTTACAAGGAGCTGCGAGTCTCCCTTGATGACGAGGCGCTTGACGCCCAGGGCGATGGCAGCCCTGATTCCGACGATGAACCCCTCGTACTCAGTGATGTTGTTGGAGACTTTAGCCTTGTGGCCGAAATGGAGCTGGACGGCGTAGTAGAGCTTGTCTCCCGTGGGTGACGTGAGCACGACGCCAGCCCCCGAGCCCTTGGAGGAGAAAGCGTCGTTGAAATGCATGGTCCATTATCCGGGAGCCAGCTTTCCGGGGACGGATGTCACCTCTTTGGGGTCTTCTTCTGATGGTGGATTTGTCCATTCTACGTTGAATTCTGCCAGAATTCCTCCCTTGATGGTCTTGGTCGTGGAGATGGAGCTCAAAGTGTTGAAGCTCGACGGCCCACTCCGCGACACGCCCCGTGGCGTTGGAATTTCGAAGGATCTGCTCGAGAGGAAAGGTTCACACCACAGTGATGGGGTTCCCCTCGAAGTAGTCATGAAGCTTCCTCGAAGCTACAAGGAGCGCGTACAGGAGCTTCTGCTGCACGGGGTACCTCTCACGGGCATCTCGAAGCATGATGCTCACAAAGTAAACAAGGTGTTCGACGAGAGCGACTGTAGAGGCCCCAGAAGTGAGTTGTCCTGGCGCATTGGGGTTCTCCTGAGACTGCATGAGGGTATTCTCCTTGTGGAGCTCCTCGCCTGAAACGGGGTCCTCTCAGAGAGAAGCGGGCGTGGGCTCCAAGCCGGGCCGGGCCGCTCCTTTCTTGTCAGTTGGCTTTTCAGCTACGAGTGCATCGCTGACTGTCTGAGGGGTGGCCACAAGGTACAGGCTCAGCGGCTCCCGCGGTCGGAGTGCGACGAGTATAGGAGGGCTTGCTAAATACCTTTTGACCTCCTCAAATGCAGCAGCTACCTCGGCACTCCATTTTAATGGACCCAAACGCTTCAGGAGCTTAAAGAAAGGCATAGCCTTGTCGCCGTACGTGGAAATGAAGCGCCCCAATGCCTCCACGCATCCCGCGAGGCGTTGCATATCCTTTAGTCATCGTGGAGGTTGCATCTCTTCAAAGGCTTGGATCTTGTCGGGGTTCGCCTCAATGCCCCGATAGGACACCAGGAAACCTAGCAGCTTCCCTGTCGCAACTCCGAACACGCATTTGTCGGGGTTGAGCATGATGTTGACCCTGTGGAGGTTTTGAAACGTCTCCTCAAGGTCAGCGACGAGTGTGCGCTCTTCGCGATTTTTGACAATGATGTAGTTGATGTAGGCCTCCGCATTCTTCCCTATCTGCGTCCCCAAGGTGATGCGCATGAGCCTCTGGAAGGTGGCTCCTGCGTTCTTCAAACCGATGGGCATACAGACGTAGCAGAACATCCCGCGAGGTGTTAGGAAGGCGGTCTTCTCTTCATCTTATTTTGCCATTTTTATCTGATGATAGCGTGAGAAGGCTTCCAGGAAATAGAGGAGATCACACCTAGCGGTGGAGTCCACTATTTGATCGATCCTCGGGAGAGGATATGGATCCTTCGGGTAGGCCTTGTTGAGGTCGGTGAAGTCCACGCAGAGACGTCCTCCACCCGTGTTCTTGGAGACGAGGACGACGACGACGGGGTTGGAGATCCACTTGGCATGGATGACCTCGCGGATAATCTTGGCGTCTAGGAGCTTCTCCACCTCCTTGACGATGAATTCTTGCTTCTTCGAGCCCTGGCAACGGCCTTCTGCTTGACCGGGCGTGCGCCCGGGCACACCGCCAAATGGTGCTCGATCACCTCCCTAGGTACACCGGGCATATCGGACGTTGTCCATGCGAACATGTCCGTGTTTGCTCGGAGGAAGGTGATGAGCGCGCTTTCCTATTTGGGGGGCAGCGCGGCCCCGATGGTGAGTGTCAGCCCTGTGCCGTCGGGGTTCATGGAGACCTTCTTTGTCGCCGCCCTCTCGTGAGAGAACGGCTGCTTCTTCTTCCCAGGCTCGACAACGTCCCCGAGGTTACTGTAACATCCCAGTGTTTGGGAGGTTATAAGGATCTAAATATAGTATGTGCATTTGCAAAGCATGCATCTAAAAGTACGGGAAATTTTGGCGCGAAAGTTTAAACGAATCAAAGTGACCAAAGTTTCACTTGACATGATGAAATAGGTCTAGTTCATCTAGTCAAGAGTACATTTGGAATGATCTTTATAGCAAGTATCTTAAGAAACCAAATCATCTGATTACACAAACCATAATTGGTTATGACCAACACAAACTCCCAACAACCTTAACCACAAGTCTTTAAGTGACTTGGGATAACTCACTAGGTATCTACAACTCAAATAGGGGTGAGTACCCAAATCACACAACTGATAATCATACTTCCACCAATGAGTAATACACAATGGAAACATCTCATTAATAGAAATGTTATCTCCTGTAAAACCACAACTCTCTAAGTTATCAACGATTCACACAACACTTCTTATAAATTATCTCATAACTACTAAGTGCACCTTCACAATAAAATAACAAAGGATTAATGGAACACAAATGATACCCACAAGTCTTAACTCAGAACCCACGAGTGGGAAATGATATGATAATTGTATTACCATATTTATCGAATATGTACATATCTCATCCACCCTAAAAGAAGTACCTTAAAGAAGAAGTAAATCTTCTTAAACCATTGCTAAACCTTGATCACCACATATGATATTCCAAATCTCTATTTCTACATTATGCATGTCAAAGATTACAAATGAAAATATAAAATAAAATCATGACACTAGAGAAAATAAATAACAACTATGACATGAGTCATTAAAACCCAATAAGCTTCACATGCTCATTGTCTCATTCATCTTATACAAGTGAGTATATGAAATCTCAACACATCAATGAACCATTTGATCAACTTACTATTAAGTCATCATTCCATAAGCAATCCACACTTCTATTCAAATCATCATTCAACAATTAAAGTATCTCTGGGTACAACTAAGGATAACAACAAGATATAACTTCTATTAGGGAAATTGAAATGATAGCTAAGTAAAACCAATCATGTATGAAACAAGTAAATATCTTATGGGAAATAAAATAAGAAGTATATAGAAGAGAATAAAAGCCTGAACTAAATCTTAATTTACATCTTATTATTTTGTCTAGATCAGTTTATCTTGTTATTCTCTAATCCTATCTAAGACATTCTGCAAGAGAAGCAATCCACAAGAAAGGAGGAACAATCACAAGAAGATCTACAGAAGGATTCTTCAGATTGTTCTAGAAGTGTCATTCCAATGTATTATAAGAGTAATCGGAAACTGTTATATCTTGATATCATCTTATTAACTCTCTTGAAATAGTGTGATACTCCAATGTTAGTGTTATATAGAAGTAGTTTGATAACAAGACTAGCTACCTTGTTAATAGATCACTTTTGTATACTCAAACAATTGAGTGTCATACCCAAACAAACAGAAGGTTGAATCACCTAGTACATCTCAACAGATTGAATATGAGTAGTAATTTGGAGGCAAGATTAGCTACCTTGCCAACAAATTCTTCTTATAGGCATAGGGAAACTTGATGTCATAAAATAAACCCATATTCTTTTATAGTCCTCTAAGTAAAATCCTTGCTTGGAGTTACTCGTTGTTTTCACCACAAGGGTGAGATAATTGATGATGGAATCCCAGAGATGATCTCATTGGCAAGTGACAAAGGTGATAACAAAAGACTAGTAGCAACTAGACAGAAGAACATCAAGCAACAGAAGACCACAAGAAGCAACACTGCCTCAGTAAGGGATCATAAGAAATTATCCAGTGAATCATTAGGATATATTAGAGAACTTTTAACCTATGTTAAACTCATCAGAGATGAGGATCTCATAATAATATCTTTAATGGAAATAATTTTCGAGTATGAAATAATACCATTCATTGCATCCACATGTCTTTGATATGTGGAGGTTAATGGTAACATGCTTAATACCTTGTTTTCCATATCCTTTTTATATGTAAGCCGAACAGACGATAACAAAAATTCATCTACATATAACCATGTAAATGATTACATGTTCTAAAACAACATGAGATAATATCCACATTTGGAAGCTGGTGAAAAACAAACAAATGAGGTTTCAAAGCCACTCATCTTTTCCATTTGATCTAGTACTAGAAACAGCAAACATAGATTACACACACCTATGTAACATGTCAACCAAAAATGGCTAAGAGTTACAACTATGAAAATAACAAAGCCTCATAAAAATAAAACAAGTCCATTCATTAACCAACACCATTTGGTTTGGCATGGAATACAAATTCTCTATTAAGTGATTTTCATTTCAATGCATAGAAACATTACCAAGTAATGTTACCAAATTATTTTCTAAAAGAATTTGTATCTAAAATGGTCCAATTAGAACACACCACTTGGTGAACCATATGTGTGTTGTGTGAATATGATATTCATGCCTACAATAAATTTTAAAACCATTTAATAAATTAAATGGAGAGAAATAACAAAAATCACTTAATCTAGCACCGTAGGTATAAAATTTAAATCTTGTTCAAAATTGAAAAAGAAAAACATGGTGAGTTTGGAAATTTAATCAAGATTCCAAAACTGATTTTTATTATTTTTATGTTTATAGAAAGGCCCTGAAAACAGTGGTTCTTTTAAACATAAGAACCTAGTTGCAATTATGAGAAGTTTCAGGGGGTTATTGAAAATCGTGTGTTTCTGTTCCTTTCTTCTTCCTCTGCCAGAAGGCAGAGGAGATCGACGCCGTGGCAATCTCATTGCCACGACCTGCTTGCCGCCTCCCCTCGTGGATAAGAAGAAGTAAGGCTGTGCCTTACTTGGTCTCTCCCTCCCTCGCACTTCTTCTCTGTGTCCCAACCAGGAGAGCACCCGGAAAACCAAACCCTAGTATCTCCGGCCACTTATCGTCGTCATCGACTTCGGCCACCCCGGGACGAATTGATGCCACCCTCGGGTGCGCCATGACCTCCTCTATCCCTACACCAACCCTCGTTTGCTGGGAAGGCCGAGAGACAGGGAATTTGGCCATTCCCTTTCCTCTCTGCTCTGGCCGCCGCGGAAGCACGCCGTCACCGCGAAACTCGTCGTGACCAACCAGCGACACCAGCACCTTCCTGGTGAGCCACCGCACCCCGTGGTGCTTTTGCTTTGGATTTTCATCTATGAAATCGTCGAATCGCCGTTGGCCGGGCCTCGCCTCCGCGCCATTGCTTGCCGCCGGCGACTCCGGTGACCATATGGTCTCTCGATCCGCCCATTCGACTTCCCTTGGGCTCCTCTAGCTAGTAGCCAGGTTCGATTGAATCAATTTGGGCAAAATCATCGGATTCGAGTTCAGTAGAAAGGATTGGTCCTGTGCTGACGTAACCATGACGTCACAGTGACGTCGTGTCTGTTTTCCTTTTTCTTTTCTTTTATTTTTTATTTTAGAAATTAAACTGACAGGTGGGTCCCACCTGTCAATTTAAAATTGGCGGAAAATGAAATAAAATTAATAAACCAATAATTTTAATTCTATTAATCAGAAAAATATAACCAATATACCAAATTGATTAGAAAAATATAATCTAAATGATTATCAAATTTAAAAAATATTTGATAAAGTTTAAAATTTAATATTTTCTTTAATTAAATTAAATCATTTAAAATTGAGAAAAATAAGAAATAATTCATAAAATCAGAAAAATACAAGTTATATACCAAAATGCTCCAAATGACAAATGAAACTCATCTATGATGTCTACAAAGTAATTTGACCAAGTTTTCATGTGTGCAATATTTGCCTAGTTATTTAATTCATTTAAAAATTAATAAATTAATAACTTATACAAATATTTTCAGAAAACATAAAATGTTATATCATATTAAAGAGAAAAGCATTTTTTATTCAAATATGTCAAAAATAAAACATTTTTTTAACTTATAAACTTGTTTCTGAACATATAATAGAATTCTATTATACTCCATTATGACGAGAAATAACGGCCACAACATTATTTTCCTTATTAATAAAAACCTCATGTTTTCACACCTACTAAACCTCTCATCACAAGACATCATAAAGTCTTGTGATGATATAGTAGTGGTATTAGATCATTGTTTTCAAATAAACACTTTGTCATTAGTTTCACATGTTTGAAAATAAAATAAAGATGTGTCTGTTACCTTGTCAACAGTTGTTTACCATGTGCTGTTGTCTTGTTGCCTAACCATGTTATAACACTTCTACTTAAACAAGATAACAAGTGTTTGCTCAATAAAAGTGAAACACACTTAATCCTAAAAGAAATAACAACATCACCACAAGTAATGAAACAACTCTAAATCACCTAAAAATTGTGTGATTAAGTTATCGTTTCAAACGTGGCTTACATTTGTAAGCTGGGGTATTTTCCAGGGTATTTAACGATTGCATCTCGTTATTATGCATGTATCATCTTGCCATTGTTTTCTGTAGTCCTTACCGGGACTACTTTGCTATCTTTTTGATGTCGGGATTTTCTACGAGACCCTTGAACCCGAAGACATGGATTATTATGGTTATTTCAATCTCAGGAAAGTTCATCACTTGCTCATATCCTTTGCAGTACTTCATAACAAACTAAATGAAAAAAAATCTATCGTATTATCACCTACTCTCAAAAGAATGCATGATTCTATTTTTATAATAATATGACTAACTGAATGACTACCCGAGTGGTAGTGTTCTGTTTGGTGGGCGGATGGGACCATGGTAAGATGAATAGGTCAAAGGAAGGTTCTATATGCATGGGAAAGTATTACCTAGGAATTAATCACAAATGTCGTCAAAACTCGGTGCGCCGTAAATACCGCTTTGACCATGGGTCTTCTATGGGGGAGTAAGTTAGTTGTGATCTTTTCTCGTTCGCATGTCAACGGACTGCCAGAGACGTACATTGTAGGTCCTGCGGGACTACATGCACATGGGTGGGAGCCCTTACGTCCCACAGACTCTGGGGTCTATGAGTGTCTGCCAGGGGTGCGTAGATCTCCATCGTGAGAGGTGGAATCAGGCGTTCAACCTACTTGCGGAAATGGGTGGGTATGCGTTGTGCGGAGAAGCACAGTTTGGCTTGGACCAATAACCGGGCCCCACACCTGAGTGGGAGTGGATAGGAATGTACACCTGGTTGTGCAACATGGTCTTGGTCGTCCATGGGTAAAGTAACGCACCTCTGAAGAGTGTAAAAGGATGTGGCATGTTACCCCCTGTTCCGGGAAGGAACTGCGAACGCTACAGGAAAGGCAACTCCATGAAGTTCTAGTCATGTGATGGTCTGGCGGGCATAGTTTTCAGAATTAAAAGCAACCTCTTGAAGAAAGTTTTGTAAAACCTTGTTTTAGCTTATGACTCTTTCGAGTCTAAAGCTGTAGTTAGTGCATCAAACCACCCACTATATACCATGAACTTGATGAGTAACACTCGTTACTCATTCGTTCCCGTTTGACCCCGTGCTTAGAGTTGAAGCCTATGGAAGTCGTCATCGTGAAGCCATCGTTACCTCATGAAGCTAGGTGGAGTCTTATACTACTTAGGCAGTAAATCATCGTCATCAACAACGCTGGTGGAGGAGAAGCTACCAAGGTGTAGGTGAAGACCATTCATGTGCTTAGCTGTTACAAGTCATAGATTAGGGTTGTCATCGGCCATGGTAGATTTAGTTCCGAGCTAGAGTTCTTCTCCAGCTTGGATCTTCGAATTGTTTCTTCTGATGTTTCATTTGTATGAGATCTTCTTTGATTCTTCAAAGAGATTCTCGAGATTTTGTAATGAAGTTTGTATCCTATAGTTTTGCCTGGACCTGTAACACCTGGGGTGTTACCTGTTTGTTTTCTTTTTGCTTGCATCATCTGCATCCCATAAGCATTGCATCATGTTTTCCCAAACCACTCAAAACTTCAAAACAATTTAAACTTCCAATTTCAAAATTTCAACACCAAACCACTCAATTGTTTTTCACTGCTTGAATTTGTTCTAATCAAACTGCTTGGTGATACAAATCTCCCTGTTATTAAAAAACCCTAATGACTAATTCAAAAATTCAAATCAATCTTATTTCTCATATTCCAATATGGGTTTAAATATTAAAAATTGGGCAAACAAATTAAATCAAATAATGTTGGTATGTTTGCTTGATATGTGTTAAATAAAACTTTGTTTATTTCTACAATTCCCAAAATCAAACCTTATTTTAATTCCAACTAATATTTCCAATTTTGAAATAAAAAAAACCAACCTTGCTTTCAATTATTGTTTTGCAACTTAATAGCAATTATTTATCAAATTAAAACCCCAAAACTTTTCTATTCCTCTCTCTCTTTTCATTACAAAAAAAAAGGAGGAAGAGAAAAGAAAAAGAGAAAGGGAAAAAAAATCAGGAAAAGAGAGAGGGAGCCCACCCTTTTTCTCCAAGTCCACCACCCCATCTAGCCCATCTCCTTTCTTTCACCACCCAGCCCACCTTTCTGGCCCACCCCCTCTCTCTGTTTGTCTTCTTCCCCAACTGTACGACAGAACCAGAACAACCATCCGATCGATCCTCCACCCCATGGATGAGCAGCCGTACTGGTTTCTCTCCTCCTTAAGTAAACCTACCCCCTACCCTCTACTGCCAAACCCTAGCTAGCTCTCCAACCCATCGCCGCCACCTCCCCTCCCCTCTCTGCTGGTTCCTGATCCTCTGAACCAACTGAACCTGAACACCCCGTCAGAACCGCACCGAGACCACCACACTCGCCGGTAGCCCGACCACCTCGAGGGGCAACTGACCCCGGGAATGGACCCGCGGCAGTCCCCGGCGTCTCCCCGTCCTTTCTTCGCTTGCCGGGATCGCCAGTGGAGGCCGCGCCGTCGCCGGCCTTCTTCCTCGCCGCTGCACCGGCGTCTGCATCGACAGCGAACAGCAGGTGCTCGCCTGCCCTTCCCTCTCTCCCTGTCCGTCTCCACGATCCCCACACCACGCACGCCCAGCACCGCACGCGCACGGCCGCGCGGACAGCCGCGGCGAGCAGCGGCTAGTCGCCGGCGTCGAACTCTGCTCCGTCAAGTTCAGTTTCTGAATCTCTGTGTCGAAAATTCAGTTAACCTCAGTAGCAAAGTTATCCTCCGTCGCACCTGTATCTGTCAACGAACTCGAGCCCAGCCGCACTGGCCTGTTCCCTCGCGCGCGGACTGCAGGTCGAGGGATCGATCCCCCTCGGCCGCAGTTTTTGCCCCTTTATTCACCTTTGTTCGCGCAGGGGCAGAGGCCCACCAGTCGGTGGCCCTGCGTGCCACCTCAACGCGCACCCGCGCCACGTTGGCGCCACCCTGGCGTGGCCCACGGGTCAGCCAGTGTGTGTAGCCCAGCCGCGGTGCAATTGGTTTAATTCCCTAATTCTTTTTTTTTCCAAAAATGATTAAAAAACCCTAGAATTCAAATGGATGTAATTTCTACTCTATAAATCCAAATCACACAAACTTTATATGTATCCCACTCCAAATTTCCTAAACTTTTCAAATATGCCATTTGTTTTCTGTTTTGAGTTTTCAAAATGCAATTTAAATTTGAATTCAAATAATTCAAATGCCATTTATAATGATTCATAACTAATTCATACTATTTCCAATAATGCAATTAAAATATGTTTTTCATACCATTTCACCTACCCTATTCAAATATAAACTTTGTTTTCTGGTTTGAATAATTTAAATTGCCTAAACCATTTAATTCTTGTTTAATTCAATTAAAACTTGTTTAATATTGTTTAATTCATAATTAAATAATCCAAAGTCCAATTTCAAAATGTGAAACATGTAATCCAACTAAATTTGATAACCTTTTCAAATATCAACTTTGTTGTTTGGTTTGAACACTTTAACTTGATGAAAACAACAATTGTTTGTGTGACATGTTTAAGTAACCAAATTTTCCAAACTTAATAAATAATTTCCAAACTTGTTTTCTTCCTTTTCCTTTGCATCTATCAATGTTATTTGTTGTTATCTTGTTATCATCATCATCCATGCATCATGCTAATCCACTTTCACCTATTGGTTAGTTGGAAAACAATTGTTTTCAACCATAATTCCTGGGCTGTCATATGTAACTCAAAATTGCATATGGGTCCATTTAAATTTGTTAACTTGTCAGCTAGTTTTATTTCTATGCATCCATTAAATTGTCATGCATCCATACCTTGATCATGCTGGATCTTTTGCCGTAGTAGTAATTGTTGCATCCGGTGTTTGTTCGAGGTTCGTTGCTTCTTTCCGGATAGGACGTTGAGATGATGTGAGCAACGGACAAGTTCTGCTACCTTGCGGGATCTCAGGCAAGTATACTCACTTGCTGCATATGGCTGCCTTTCATCACTTGTACCGATTCTTTCAGTTGATTCCTTTCTGCTAGCCTTAGTGGTAGTTGTTTTCTGTTACGAACCCATCACATGAATCCCTTAACCTTGATATTGCCTCACCTCCATACCTACAGCCTTTGTTTGTGCCTGTTCTTATCTAGCATGCTTAGGGTTATTTTGCTCGAGTCTGTTACCCGTTACTTTCTGTTATTACTCCGTTATGTTCTGGGGGCTCGATGTTTAATCAATCAATCAATCATGCTAATGTTACTATTAATAATAAATTTGATGATAAGGCACCGGCAGGAGGCCCTTTGTGGTTTTGAGGCCTGCTAGTGTCGACCCTAATAGGAAAAGGGTCTTGTCTACTGATCCATGATGAGCGCACTACCCGCATTTGGGGAGTATGGGCTCCCCCTCAGTTTGACCCGATTCGCATCTCGTCCAAATCGCCTCATTTAGTTCGGGTTTTCCATTTGCTGCATGCATGATTTTGCGAGCCCTTGGATCCCGGGTGGAACTTTCGTAGTCGGCATATAGGGGGACACGGTCTTAGAGTGCTATGAGGGTCCATTTTCTTCTGGGCCCGAGTAGCCGTGCGCCCAAGGTGCTTTGGGCTTGATGCGAAGAAGGGTTGGATTGTGTTGAGTGCCCCGCTTGGTGGAGTGGCCGCTCCATCTGGCGGGTTATTCATGAGTACGGCTAAATTGGTGCAACCCTGCAGGGATAATCTTCTCGAGAAGCCGTGTTTTCCGCGGTTATGGATTACTTGGTGAAAGTACTGGCTAACAAGTACTCAGGACAACTTCAACATAATGATCAATCCTGTTTCACCCACTGATTAATAACTTGACTAGTAATAGGTTATTCACACAATAACTTGACTCATCTTTAATACAACGGTGTGAGTTATCCTCGGATTGCTTCTTTGGATAAGGGGCGAGATCCAGGATGGTTTGTTTGAAGTTATCTTTCAGTTGGGTTACAATCACCCGATCTTATCTCCTTTCTGATAGTTGGAAGTAATAGAAGCTCTGTAGTTGGTTAGTGCAGCCTGCTGTAGCTTATTTTGCAATAACCCGTTCCTTCCGTTGATCCTAAAGTATTTGTATCTTGTGATGACTGGCTACGCCGGGTAACTTGTGAGTATGGGGTTTTATCCCCCTTGCCAGTACTTAACCGTACTGACCACGAATCTCTTTCGTGGCTGCAAATTCCAAATTGCAGTCAACAGGTTTGTAGTCTGACGACGTTAGCTTGGGAATCCTCCGGCTTGGCCTGGGCAGGATTGGACGCTTCGGTTATCTTCAGGGACTCTTAGTCCAATTGGATCTTGTCCGTAGACGGACGTTTGTTTCTTCCGCTGTTATTTGGATCTTTGTATTGTATCAGTTGTAACCCTGCTAGTTTGAGTCATCTTGTATCTATCTGTTTCTGTTGTAATTGTGGATTATTCGTGAACTATTGTATGTTATCATAAATGGCAACCTGGAATCGGTTATTAAGGTGGATTTGGCGGGAATGCTGAAATCTGCATAGTGCCCGGTCTCGGGGCGTCACAAATGGTATCAGAGCCTTGGTTCCGATTCCCGAGATTGTTTCGATACGAATGGTTATCGAAGCAACGGGTCCGCAAAGCCTGTAGGATAACCTCGCTAACGGTCGTTGTTTCTAGAGTGTCAAAAACTATTTCTGCTAAACTATTTTGGAAAAACATCTCAATAGGATTCTTGTTTTCTCCTTACCTTTATTCTATTTCCCCTCCCATCTTATTTGTTTTGGAGTTTTCCCCCCTTGTCTATCTTTCAAAGTGTTAGGATCCTACGTGGGTGGACGTTTTCTGAGCCTTTAACCTAATAGGTTCGATCCTCGGAAGATTACTGGTGGAAGAACATCGTCATCAGCCCGAGCAAGAATCTCTTGTTAGTGGTGTCGAGGAGATCAACTGGAAGCACGAAGAATCGATAGTCGAACCTCTTTCCCCTCCCGGGTTAGCAGGTGGATTGCGAGGGCGCAATCCCTTGTTAGTGGTGTCGTCTGTAACACCTGGGGTGTTACCTGTTTGTTTTCTTTTTGCTTGCATCATCTGCATCCCATAAGCATTGCATCATGTTTTCCCAAACCACTCAAAACTTCAAAACAATTTAAACTTCCAATTTCAAAATTTCAACACCAAACCACTCAATTGTTTTTCACTGCTTGAATTTGTTCTAATCAAACTGCTTGGTGATACAAATCTCCCTGTTATTAAAAAACCCTAATGACTAATTCAAAAATTCAAATCAATCTTATTTCTCATATTCCAATATGGGTTTAAATATTAAAAATTGGGCAAACAAATTAAATCAAATAATGTTGGTATGTTTGCTTGATATGTGTTAAATAAAACTTTGTTTATTTCTACAATTCCCAAAATCAAACCTTATTTTAATTCCAACTAATATTTCCAATTTTGAAATAAAAAAAACCAACCTTGCTTTCAATTATTGTTTTGCAACTTAATAGCAATTATTTATCAAATTAAAACCCCAAAACTTTTCTATTCCTCTCTCTCTTTTCATTACAAAAAAAAAGGAGGAAGAGAAAAGAAAAAGAGAAAGGGAAAAAAAAATCAGGAAAAGAGAGAGGGAGCCCACCCTTTTTCTCCAAGTCCACCACCCCATCTAGCCCATCTCCTTTCTTTCACCACCCAGCCCACCTTTCTGGCCCACCCCCTCTCTCTGTTTGTCTTCTTCCCCAACTGTACGACAGAACCAGAACAACCATCCGATCGATCCTCCACCCCATGGATGAGCAGCCGTACTGGTTTCTCTCCTCCTTAAGTAAACCTACCCCCTACCCTCTACTGCCAAACCCTAGCTAGCTCTCCAACCCATCGCCGCCACCTCCCCTCCCCTCTCTGCTGGTTCCTGATCCTCTGAACCAACTGAACCTGAACACCCCGTCAGAACCGCACCGAGACCACCACACTCGCCGGTAGCCCGACCACCTCGAGGGGCAACTGACCCCGGGAATGGACCCGCGGCAGTCCCCGGCGTCTCCCCGTCCTTTCTTCGCTTGCCGGGATCGCCAGTGGAGGCCGCGCCGTCGCCGGCCTTCTTCCTCGCCGCTGCACCGGCGTCTGCATCGACAGCGAACAGCAGGTGCTCGCCTGCCCTTCCCTCTCTCCCTGTCCGTCTCCACGATCCCCACACCACGCACGCCCAGCACCGCACGCGCACGGCCACGCGGACAGCCGCGGCGAGCAGCGGCTAGTCGCCGGCGTCGAACTCTGCTCCGTCAAGTTCAGTTTCTGAATCTCTGTGTCGAAAATTCAGTTAACCTCAGTAGCAAAGTTATCCTCCGTCGCACCTGTATCTGTCAACGAACTCGAGCCCAGCCGCACTGGCCTGTTCCCTCGCGCGCGGACTGCAGGTCGAGGGATCGATCCCCCTCGGCCGCAGTTTTTGCCCCTTTATTCACCTTTGTTCGCGCAGGGGCAGAGGCCCACCAGTCGGTGGCCCTGCGTGCCACCTCAACGCGCACCCGCGCCACGTTGGCGCCACCCTGGCGTGGCCCACGGGTCAGCCAGTGTGTGTAGCCCAGCCGCGGTGCAATTGGTTTAATTCCCTAATTCTTTTTTTTCCAAAAATGATTAAAAAACCCTAGAATTCAAATGGATGTAATTTCTACTCTATAAATCCAAATCACACAAACTTTATATGTATCCCACTCCAAATTTCCTAAACTTTTCAAATATGCCATTTGTTTTCTGTTTTGAGTTTTCAAAATGCAATTTAAATTTGAATTCAAATAATTCAAATGCCATTTATAATGATTCATAACTAATTCATACTATTTCCAAATAATGCAATTAAAATATGTTTTTCATACCATTTCACCTACCCTATTCAAATATAAACTTTGTTTTCTGGTTTGAATAATTTAAATTGCCTAAACCATTTAATTCTTGTTTAATTCAATTAAAACTTGTTTAATATTGTTTAATTCATAATTAAATAATCCAAAGTCCAATTTCAAAATGTGAAACATGTAATCCAACTAAAATTTGATAACCTTTTCAAATATCAACTTTGTTGTTTGGTTTGAACACTTTAACTTTATGAAAACAACAATTGTTTGTGTGACATGTTTAAGTAACCAAATTTTCCAAACTTAATAAATAATTTCCAAACTTGTTTTCTTCCTTTTCCTCTGCATCTATCAATGTTATTTGTTGTTATCTTGTTATCATCATCATCCATGCATCATGCTAATCCACTTTCACCTATTGGTTAGTTGGAAAACAATTGTTTCAACCATAATTCCTGGGCTGTTCATATGTAACTCAAAATTGCATATGGGTCCATTTAAATTTGTTTAACTTGTCAGCTAGTTTATTTCTATGCATCCATTAAATTGTCATGCATCCATACCTTGATCATGCTGGATCTTTTGCCGTAGTAGTAATTGTTGCATCCGGTGTTTGTTCGAGGTTCGTTGCTTCTTTCCGGATAGGACGTTGAGATGATGTGAGCAACGACAAGTTCTGCTACCTTGCGGGATCTCAGGCAAGTATACTCACTTGCTGCCATATGGCTGCCTTTCATCACTTGTTACCGATTCTTTCAGTTGATTCCTTTCTGCTAGCCTTAGTGGTAGTTGTTTCTGTTACGAACCCATCACATGAATCCCTTAACCTTGATATTGCCTCACCTCCATACCTACAGCCTTTGTTTGTGCCTGTTCTTATCTAGCATGCTTAGGGTTGTTTTGCTCGAGTCTGTTACCCGTTACTTTCTGTTATTACTCCGTTATGTTCTGGGGGCTCGATGTTTAATCAATCAATCAATCATGCTAATGTTACTATTAATAATAAATTTGATGATAAGGCACCGGCAGGAGGCCCTTTGTGGTTTTGAGGCCTGCTAGTGTCGACCCTAATAGGAAAAGGGTATTGTCTACTGATCCATGATGAGCGCACTACCCGCATTTGGGGAGTATGGGCTCCCCCTCAGTTTGACCCGATTCGCATCTCGTCCAAATCGCCTCATTTAGTTCGGGTTTTCCATTTGCTGCATGCATGATTTTGCGAGCCCTTGGATCCCGGGTGGAACTTTCGTAGTCGGCATATAGGGGGACACGGTCTTAGAGTGCTATGAGGGTCCATTTTCTTCTGGGCCCGAGTAGCCGTGCGCCCAAGGTGCTTTGGGCTTGATGCGAAGAAGGGTTGGATTGTGTTGAGTGCCCCGCTTGGTGGAGTGGCCGCTCCATCTGGCGGGTTATTCATGAGTACGGCTAAATTGGTGCAACCCTGCAGGGATAATCTTCTCGAGAAGCCGTGTTTTCCGCGGTTATGGATTACTTGGTGAAAGTACTGGCTAACAAGTACTCAGGACAACTTCAACATAATGATCAATCCTGTTTCACCCACTGATTAATAACTTGACTAGTAATAGGTTATTCACACAATAACTTGACTCATCTTTAATACAACGGTGTGAGTTATCCTCGGATTGCTTCTTTGGATAAGGGGCGAGATCCAGGATGGGTTTGTTTGAAGTTATCTTTCAGTTGGTTACAATCACCCGATCTTATCTCCTTTCTGATAGTTGGAAGTAATAGAATCTCTGTAGTTGGTTAGTGCAGCCTGCTGTAGCTTATTTGCAATAACCCTTTCCTTCCGTTGATCCTAAAGTATTTGTATCTTGTGATGACTGGCTACGCCGGTAACTTGTGAGTATGGGTTTTATCCCCCTTGCCAGTACTTAACCGTACTGACCCACGAATCTCTTTCGTGGCTGCAAATTCCAACTTGCAGTCAACAGGTTTGAAGTCTGACGACGTTAGCTTGGGAATCCCTCCGGCTTGGCCTGGGCAGGGATTGGACGCTCCCGGTTATCTTCAGGACTCTTAGTCCAATTTGGATCTTGTCCGTAGACGGACGTTTGTTTCTTCCGCTGTTATTTGGATCTTTGTATTGTATCAGTTGTAACCCTGGCTAGTTTGAGTCATCTTGTATCTATCTGTTTCTGTTGTAATTGTGGATTATTCGTGAACTATTGTAATGTTATCATAAATGGCAACCTGGAATCGGTTATTATGTGGATTTTGGCGGGAATGCTGAAATCTGCATAGTGCCCGGTCTCGGGGCGTCACAGGACCTGCTATGTTTCTGATGTACTACTCTGAGGGATGTAATATTCACAGATAAGTCCTTCTGTGAGTATTATGTCACCGACTTGCGCACTACACATGCAGTGGTGTGCTGGGTCACCACAGTTACCCTCGTCGATGGGGTACGATGCTGCCGCCTCCTTGTAGGTGTCCTCCATGGAGCGCACCGCGTCCTTTACGTCCCTGTGAACAACGAGGGGTCCGCTGCTCCCGGGCATCTTGACCATGTTGTAGGCATGGTGTGTGACAGCCATGAACTTGGCCAGTGCCGGGTAGCCGAGTATAGCGTTGTAGGGAAGCCCGATGTGGGCGACGTCGAAGTCGATCTTGTCGGTGGGGGTAGTTGTGGCGGGTCTCGAACGTGACTGCGAGCCTGACCCTCCCCAGCGGCACAGTTGTGCCGCTAGTTACTCCACTGAAGAGCCTTGTGGCCTTGAGGCGGTCACGCAGGATGCGTAGCTTCTCGAAGGTCCCGAGGGAGATCACGTTGAGGCCGGCGCCTTCGTCCACGAGCGTCTTAGAGACGTCAACGTGGTTGACCGTGGGGGTGCAGACCAGTGGGATTTCTCCCACGGAGCCAATGGCCTTGGGGTGGTCGGCAGCATCGAAGGAGATCTCTTGCTGGGACCACTTGAGTGGCAGGGTGGCCGTTTCACCCCCACGACATGCGGCGTTGACCTCCTGTGATGCTTGCTTGAGGTGGCGTCCGGAAGAAGGGTCGAGGGACCCGCCGAGTATGCAAGCGACGTGACGAGTGGTGTCGTGCGGCTCCCTACGCCACGACCGCCACGTCCCAAGGCGAAACGCCAGAGAGTCACTTGACCCTCGGGTTCAACGCAGGGAAGACGACCGCAGGGGCGGAAGCGTTGGAGGAAATACGTGCGCAGGTCCTCCCAGAAGTTCACGGAGTTGTCTGGGAGGTTTAGCAACCATGCGAGCACAAGGCCGCGGAGAGCAAGGGGAAAGTACCTCAGGACGCACCCGTCACTTCCCCCAGCTTCCCTGACTCGTAGTTCGTATTGCCGCAGGAGTCCAACGGGGGACTGTCTTCTGTGCAGCGTGGCGGAAGGCGAGGCTGGAAGGCTGAAGGCCACCTTGCCTCCCACGGGTCTCTACTGAACGCGCTCCCACCGCTCTCGGCAGGGTTCCGCCGGCCTGGCCACGGGCGTGTCAGCCGCGGTGAAGCCAGTCTGCTCCCAATTGGCTGATGGAGTTGAGGTGAGCTCGATGGTGTACACCAACCGAGCATCACCTGCGCCGAGCATGGTCGTACAGCGCGCCGACCCCTGTGCTCCAGATGGGGCATGCTGCGTGGTTACCCGTGCAGGAGACCGTAGGGGCCGCGCCGGGTTCGCATGGAACTCGTCGGCGTGCGTTGTGCCACGCCCGCGTTGCGACACAGGGGAGCGAGAATGGGAAAGCCCGATGTGGGCGAAGTCGTTGACGAGGCCGCCGAGGTTGTTCCGCTTCCAGGACCGTGCCCTGCGGTTGGTCCGATTGGTGCGGGAAGCGATCATGGCAACGGAGATGCGAGAGAGACGCCTTAGCCCCCTACTTGGCGCGCCAAATGTCGGAGAGAGCTGTTTTGTCAACGACAGGGTAGCACTCAAAGGTTCAAGCACTGGGGGCTAACCACGTTCAATTGCACCTTCGGATGCTTCAGGAGGGGAGCTCTCGAAGGAAAACAGTCACAACACAAGGGGTTTACCTAGGTTCAGGCCACCGTGATGGTGTAAAACCCTACTCCTGCTTGTCTGGTTGATTGCACTGTGAAGATTACAGTACAACTGGGGATTCTGGCGATCTTCCTACTTGGTGTTCTCTCTCTCTCTCTCTTGTTCTTTTTTCTCCCTCGAGGAGATAGGGGTGGTCTACTTATACTGGAGATTGGCCTTGTTTCCCACTCACTTGGCGGCAAACGGATACCACAAGGTGCCAAAGGGGGGAGCGCCCCTTACATTGCGCCTCATGCGCGGTCTTGGTCGTCGGGGAACAACTACGCCGTCCATGGCGTCACGGTGGGGGAGCCTGGTGACGCCGCCCTCGTCTTCTAGTGCGGGCTTGGTATTCTTGCACCAAAGGGGAAAGCCACAGACGAGGTTTTGGTGCGTGCAGCGGAGCTCTGCGCTTTATACACGAGAATGGCAACTGTCAAAGCCATCATGTCTCCCGTGGCGGCTTCGTCATCCGCGCAGAGGTCAGAACGTCACCCTCAGATGGGTTGTCTCCCAGCGGGCGAGGTTCCTTCCAGGAAGGAGCGGGGTCGGAGCAGGAATCCTCCCCAGCGAAGCGCGGTGGAGATCCCTTGGAGATCTCCTCTTCAAGGGGCTCACCTTGGGGGAGAACGGTCAAGGGGTTCTCCCTTTCTTGATGGGCGGGTACGGACTCCTTCCGTACCCTAAGGACTGGACCAACAGAAGACGGCCCAGGATACCCTGGTATTCGTGGGTCCGACAATAACAACTTATGAAGTTCTTAAAATAAATATTGAATCTTTGACAATGAACACAATAACACTTTATTTCTGTTCTTATCATGATCGATTCCACATCTATTACTAGTTCCTTTTAGGCCCTTGTATTTCTTGCATTGCGTTGCTTTGTATGACAACTCATACCAACTAATCTGGTATCAAAATACCCAATAATAGTTTGTTAACTAGTAATACATCTATAACTTGTATATGAAGCATATGCTCCTGAGCTGGACTTTTCCAGTTATTTTCTTTTCTGCCATATACCTTTTTGTAATTCTGTTTTCAATATTCTCTTTCCTTCACAGAAGAATCATTCAACATCAAACAATGATAGTCGTACTAGCACATTTTCCTTGGCGTGTTGGTCATATACTATCACACATTAAGTCATCCTTTGTGTTTGATTGTTCTACTAATATCACCATATTAATAGCATTCTTCTGGATTCCACTCTTAGCAATCCTCAAGAAAGGTAAACGATTTTACCCATACTTTTAATCCATATCATCATAAAAAATTTGTGACGAAGCTACTATAGCTCGATGGAAGGAATTTAGAGGATAATATTAGCGCCCAACTTCTTCGAAGATTCAAACGTCTAGCATCTTCAATCATTGCATATATTCAAATAATATAAGCATACATTATCACACTAAATTATACTTAGTCATGTTGCCACAAATAAGTTTCAAGATACCAATATATTTTTCACTTGATTGCTTCTAAAAACAATTCTTTTCAGTTCCTAAATTAGCTTGATCAACAAAACATTCTTTTGAAGATAAAATATTATGGAAGCAATCATGATACTGGATTCTAAGTAGGAATTATTTGCACTCTAGATCAATCAATCATTAATCATATGGAGTTAGATAGGTTATATCGAAAATCTACAATAGGAATCAATTTTAAATTTCACTATTACAATACCAATCTTAAATGGTTTTAGATCATAACAGTTATATCTCAATTAACAATCTAAATGTAAGGTAGTTTGTGGATGCCAATGAATACTACAATTTATGAAAATTCACTTTGATTGGTTGTTCATGATAAAATAATTTCAAGTTAATTAAAAATTACTACGTGAACTCCCACTCAAAAACAACATCCCTCTAATCGTTTTAGTGATTACACAAACCAAATTCACTACACCAAAACCGATCATCACGTGAGATGATGTAGCTGCAAAGGCTAACATCGACATGTTCATCATATCATCCATATGACTCATGCTTTACCTTTCGGTTACGTGTTCCGAGGCAATGTCTGTACATGCTAGGCTCGCCAAGTAGAACCGTAGTATTGTGTGTGTTCCGAGGCCATTTTTGTACATGCTAGGCTCGTCAGCACCCGTTGTATGCGAACGTTGAGTCTGTCATACCCGACCATCACGTGGTGTCTCGAAATGACGAACTTTCTTAACGGTGCATACTAAGAAAGAACACATTGTTATCTTGACATTAAGTGAGAGGGATCATCTTATAATGCTACCGTCGCAATCTAAGCAAAATAAGATGCATAAGAGGATTAACATCACATGCGTGGATAATGTGATATGATATGGTCCTTCTTGGACTTGATCTCCATCTTGTGCATCATGGTATGATCTCCATCATTCCACCGACGTGGCACCAAGGTCCATGACATCTCCATCTTGATTGTCCATCAAAATTACAACATATCACATAGATATGATATACAGTACGCAAGCCATAGGCTCCTGTCGGTATGTCAATAATTTACAAAAGAGATCATCTCATACATCAAATTTGTAACATTGACCATATCACATCACATGCCCTGCAAAAACAAGTTAGACGTCTCTAATATATATATTTTTGCATATTTTACATGGCTTAGGGCTTTCGAAGATAGAACAGTCCATACCTACGAATATTAACCACAACGTTGATAAACATATTTTTAACAACCCTTTGTAGATTACATCTTAACTATAGTAGGAGAAACATGACACCCCCTCAGCCACAAGTGAGATAGGTCTCGCGTGCAAGTACACGTAAAGTTTGTCTAGTGCCGCTTCATACTACTATGTCACTAAGATCATAAAATACTCAAGGGGGCAATAACATGATCATCAACGCCCATATACACCTATGTGTTCTACCCGTACAAAAAATCTACGCATAGATCCGGCTCTAATACCATTGTAGGGTTCGTTGCATAGAAAACAAAAAAATTCCTACGCGAGAGACACCCGAAGGGCCAAGATCTAATCTAGGAGATGTAAGCAACGGGCATAGAGAAAGTCTTAAGGAGAACATACCCTCGAAGACTCAAAGCGTTACAAGATCGAATCTCGTTGGTGATGTAGTGGAACTCACATAAATCTCAAGATCGCGAAGGAGAGCACTGCAATCAGGTAGCGCTTCCGCACTCGATCACACGTACAGCTTGATGACGACCCCGTTCCCTCGATCCAGCGGGACAGCGGAAGTAGAGGATCCACCGGAAACTCTAACAACACGACGACGTGGTGTGGTGGAGAAATTAGACGGCCATGGCTTCGCCAAGCTGATGACCAAGAGGTAGAGCAGCGGGAGGAGGGAGAGAGATATGACACCAAGTTGTGTGTGGAGAGGGAGGTCCAACCCCTCTTTATATAGGAGGGGGAGGCAGCCACGAAATTTTGGTGCCTCTACCTCTCCCCTCATCATGTGGGTGGAGTCTCCACTCAACCCACTCATTCTCTCATAAATTCCACGGGTTTTCTTTAATAAATAAATAGAACAATTTCATTTCTTTATTTCAATATTTGTTAATCCTATTAACAAACATTAACACTTTCCACCTTGAACTATTTTTTAATAAAAAATTAACATATACCACCTTGAAATATTTCAATATTTCCCAAAATAATTCTGGTGACTATTTCAATATTCCCCGAAACAATTCCGGCGTTTTCCAAACTTTTCTCCGATATTCCATATTCACTCAATCGTGTCATCAAACCTCAAGTGTGTCACCTACGGTTCGTGAATAATGTAGACATGATCAAGACACCTCTCCATAATGACTCCTACACATTCAACGATGAATCTAGTGATCGTGTGAACCATAAATGTTGTAACCAATTCCCTTTGTCTCGCGATATTTTACTTGTCCAAGATCCGATCGTTGTCATCAACCATACCTAGTTCAATCTCATTACAGACAAGTACTCTTTTACTAGTTCTGTGATAGGACATCCTTGTTACCTAGTCACGTGCTTGCAAGCGGTGTCGATGTGATATCACCGAAAGGGCCCAGAGTATATCTGTCCCTCATTTGGATGGACAAATCCCACTCTTGATCCATGGGCCTAAACTAATACTTTCCAAATACCCAACGTCACCTTTATAATCGCCATGTTACGGTGTGACGTTTGATGACATCAAAGCACTCTTCTGGTGTTAGTGATTGACATGATCTCATGGTCTAAGGATTAGAGTTACTTCGTATGTTTGATATAACAATGTAAACTTAATGACTTGATTGCATTAATATATTCACTTTGTGTCTATGTTCATCACATCATTCTACTAATGACATGACTTTGTTATTAACAACATCCAATATTCATGACCAGGAAACCTTGATCATCAGTTAATCAACAAGCTAGTTAAACGAGAGGCGTTACTAGGAACTCTTGTTTGTTTATTAAACACACATGTATCAATGTTTCCGGTTAATACAATTCTAGCATGAGAAAATAAACATTCATCATAAATAAGGAATAATATAATAACCACTTTATTATTCCCTCTCGGGCATATTCCCTTCAAGAGCGGCATCACCTACCGATAAATTCAATGAAGAGTTAGATCTCTGCCGGACAGTCCCATGTTCGCGCTCGTCAGGTCCAGCACCCGGCTCACCATCCGGTCGACCTCCTTCTTATCGCCGCATTGCTTTGTTCCTCAGTTCACCTTAGCCGGTTGTGACGGCGAGAAGGGAGGCATGGTTATCCGATCCACGTCCTTGAGGTTGCATACGTAGAAGCACGGTGTCTGTCACTGCTTGATGGAGTCGGGCGCCACACACTCCAGGTAGCCCTCCACTTTCCTGCGGTACACCATAGCGCACCTGCAATTGACCAGCACTCCCTCCTCCTTGCCTCCGGCCTTCCATCGGCTGCGGATGAAATAGAATTGGACGTAGAGGTCAATCATGGGACGGATGCCCAGAAATTCCTCACAGAGAGTCACGAAAAAATTGATCTGCAAGATATAGTTCCAGTTGGAGCCCCCAGAATTCCAAGAACTCTTTTAAGAAGGGGCTCTCTTTGAGAGCGAGCCCGTGGTCAAGGTGGTAAGCAAAGATTACCCCCTCGTCGGGCCTCTGAACGTATAGTATGGGTACCTAGAGGGGGTGAATATGTGCTATGACCAATTTTAATTTTTCTACAAATCAAGGCTTGACACAAATATAAATTCTCTAAGTAGTCAAAAAATATAAATTCTCTAGATATGCAACTACGGTGAATTGACCTATATGACAACAACAACAACAACAACAAGATACAAAATACAAACAAGTAGTAAAGGAGAGGGAATGAGGTAACCGATAGAGGAAGCACGTGGAGACAATGATGTAATCCCGAGTTCCTCCTTTTTAGGGGAGTACGTATCGTTGGAGGGGTGTGAGCTCGCCACAAAGGCCTACTCAATGTCACAAAGGCCTCACCCTATTCTCCGATGAACAAATCCACAAAGTCTTCGTTCACCTTCCACTATTGATCCCCTTTTAGGCGAGAATCGAGTCCTTTACACCAAGCTTGAGGCACACACCCACAACCAAATTGGGGGCTCCCAAGAATCTCCAAGAATGACCACAAGTATCAATGAGGTCTAGGTTTTCCACAAGAGGAAACCCTAGACTACATCGCCTCTAGAAAATGAGGGGGGGAAAGAAATCCGGTTGGTGAAGATGTAGATCAGGGGTTTATCCTTAAATCCTCCAAGTATCAACAAGTTTGGGTGGATGGATTGAGAGAAATCTAGCTTTTGGAGGCTCAATAAATGCTGGACTTGAATGCTTCACGAGCTTCCCCTTGGGGAAGAAGGGGATGGGGTATTTATACCCCCTCCTCTCAATTAGCCTTTCGACCTTTTTTACGCCTGGTGGTACTAGCTCGCTGGTAACGTAAGAGGTACTGGCACGTGCCAGCAAATGGAAGCAGGCGGTACAACCGCAGCAGTACCGCTGCGCTTCCAGTAGCGGTACTACAAGTAGAGCCACCGGTACTACCGCTGGCCACAAACTCGATATAAAATCGAAATGGCTGGCGGTAGTACTAGGCCACTACCGCCCTATTACCGTAAATGTTACCGTGAGCAAAACTTCCCTGGCGGTACTTCGACTGGTACTACCGCTGATGGTAGCGGTACTACCGCTGTGGGGAGTGTTGCTCCGAACGAGACTAAGTACCAGCGGTACTACTGGACTAGTACCGTTGAAGTAACGCTGGATGCACTAGCCAAAATCACTTTAGAGGTACTTCTAGCGGTACTACCTGCGGTACTAACGCTTACTGGGGAGAATGGTACTACCGCTGGATTGTGTCAACTTCGTTGGCTTTGGCTTTCTGCACTCTTCCTTTTTGCGTCAAATTGATGTTTCCTGGAATTACTTAGACACGCAGTTAGATAATTAATCGTGTTGTTATCAACTCCAAAACAAAAAAAAAGATCAAATGCATAAATGCACTTTCAATCTCCCCCTTTTTAGAGATTTATGACAACACCACTAAGAGAGCTCGTAAAATTTAGGCGGAGCAATTCTTTTAAGGAAATGTGTTAAATCATGAATCTTTGCTTTTGAGGCAAACTTTTTATTCCCTTTTAAGAACTTGAGCTCCCCCTATATTTTAGAAGCCTAGCAAGATAAAAGATATACCAATAACAAAATGACTTGCCACGAACTTAAGTGATAGAAATAAAACAATAAGATCCAAACACAAGATCACAACGAGATAAGGTTCAACACAAAGAGCACCGATAATAACACGAAAGTTTGACACAAACACCCAAGCAAATAACAAATGAGCCTAAATAGAACTCTCTCCCCCTTTGGCATCAAGGTACCAAAAAGGGAAGAGGCGATGCTAACGTCCCACGGAGGTCACACGCTCGGGCTACAGGCACATGCATGGCTTCCTAGATTGCGCTCATCCTTAGAGTTGATGTCTTCAACATCATCATTAGTGTCACCATGAGTGGTAGCATCATCAAGAAGATCAGGATCCACCCAAGAGCCACCATTCTTAGACTTCCACTCTTGGAACCAGTAATCTTGTCCTCAGACCCATGGACAATGGGCAAACCAAGATGTCCAAATCTATCACGTGTCAGCTAAGGCTCCTTCTTGCTACGAACATGATCAAGATAAGCCTTGTTCTCCATCTCAACTTGACGATGGAAAACCTTCTTCAGAGTCTCGGACATCCACTTGCAAAATCCTTGTTTCTGATCTTTTCCCTCCATCTCAAAGTCTGAGTCGCTAGTGCCATCAGTGTCTTCACCAAGATCATCAGCACTCAGGAGAGGAGGAAAGTGCTTCTTGACACGAAGCTCCTTGACGCGGTGAGTAGTGAGCTCTTGGTAATTGTCCAAGAGAGCAGAGAGAAGCTGAGAACGGTGCCAAGTGGTAGCAATAAGCCTGAACACCAAAGCATCAAACACGGGGGCCTTCTCTTTATCACGGAGTTGTACATCTCATTCCTAATGATATCCATAATGTCAATCCTCGGACCATCACCATGGTGCTTATGAGTATAGATCATCAGATCGGTAAGATAGCCATGGATCTGATCAAAGTTTCCAACACGAGGAGCAAGAGTGTTCCGAAAGATCGGGTGCAAGATGTCATACACGGGCAACAGGTTCTTGGAGAATCCAACCATAACACGTCTAGGGATATAAAGATCATACATATCTTGAGGAGGCATGGACTTCTCCGGGTAAGGAACCCGGAAGAAGGTGGTGGAGAAGAAAGCATTGGGAATCTCCCCAAAGTCCTGAAGACCCAGGAAAGCAGCAAACTCCACCCAAGTAGCAATGAACTTCTGGTCGTTGGTCATCCATGTGATCCTCCTCTCATCTGTGTGGAAGTACAAAGTGGGATAGAATTGGCCTACTACATTCTCACCATAGTCTTCGTTGATCTCAATGAAGTCCAGAAGGCTAAACTCCTCACAAATATCAAGAGAACCTCCAAAGTAATCCAACTTGGATCTCATGTAGGGCACATTGATAGAGAACTGACGCACGACCTTGTTCTTGTTCAGTGGATAATCCTCATAGAAGATGCGCTCCTAGAAGAGAGTCCAAAAGCACTCATTTGCTCTAGGATCCCTTAGCTTGGTGTACGGATGGTCCTCCTCTCTTTACGGAATTGCTCATCTATCATGAGTGAGATAGACTTGTCCCTAGAAGCCTGAGATTTCATCAGAACAGACCTCTGACTGCGAGTCAAATTTCCCTGAGGCATCACTTCCGGGATCTCATCTTGTTCGGTATCCTTGCGATACCTCTTAGCCGAATGCTTGCGACCTCCTCCCTTGGAACTACATGCACATTCTCCTAAGATAGTATAGGGGGATAGCAGTGAGGAAAGATAAATTCAATCAAAATATCAACAAATAGATTCACAGAAGAAATAAGAAGTGCAAACACTGCAGGTACCGTTAGTACCGCTGCTTCTAGCAGATCCAGCCATAGCGGTAGTACCGCTGCTGGCGGATCTACCATGGCTCCCAAAGGTACCACTGAATCGATCTAGACCACGTGCACTAAGAATTTCTTGGGGATTCTACTTGTTTAGGAAACACATCAAACCACTTCTAGACTAGGATATCTCTAGAACCCCAGGCAATGTCATCTCACAAGATCAACTCGGGGGAGAGAGAGATTGGATGGGTTACTGGAGCTCATCATCGTGGAGAATAGGTTGGAGGTGATCCCCGGACTTTCCCCGGCATGAGAGGGGCACTCGATGGCCGGACAAAGCCTTCCCCATCGGACGGAAGGTGCGGCAGCGGCGAAATCGTGATGTGGGATGCGGGTGAGGGAGAGGGGAGATAATTGGGTAACTCCCTCTCCCAGATCCGTTTTAACCCCACATATTTTGACTGCAACGGTAGTACCGCTGTGTCTAGCGGTAGTACCGCCTACCTGGTACTACCGGTACCGCAAACACTGCAGGTACCGGTAGTACCACTGCTGGATTTAGTGCTAGGCACGAACTCTAACGACGATAGTACCATTGGTTGCTACCGGTAGTACCGTGTGCTGGGTGCTACTGTCAGTTGCAGCGGTAGTACCGCTAGCCGGGCTCCTTCTTTCCGAAAAGAGATCAAAATATTAAAGTTTTAGACTAGAAAATGTTTGAGAGAGGAAACACGGGGCTTGGGATAAGATCTCAAACTGGGAAGGTACTACACAATGAATCTTGAAAAGAAAATAACCAAGTAAAGCCAAGTGAGAGTGTGTTTCCCAAGCAGCGCAACACAAAGAAAACGCAAACAAACACAAAGAAAACCAACTAAGATCCAACTCTTCCTCGAAAGAGGTTGGTGGCCTAAGCCACCATGTAAGAGACCATGGTATGACACTGCAAAGATATATCTTGGGTGCATTTCCAATACTCAACATTTTAGCTCACAATTCAACAATAGAAATAGAGAGATAACAATGATTTTTTTTGGCTTTGGGCATAACGGGGGGAGGGAGAATACAATGTGTTAGGATAACAATCCCCCTATTTCCATGCCTACACCTAAACCCAAACACATAGTCAACTATAGGGGTGTGTGCAAGATCCTCAAGTCAAACTCCTTGAATTGATGATATTTAGCTCATTCCTCAGATACATGAATCTTGCATCATCTAGAGGCTTCGTGAAAATTTCCGAGAGATTATCCTTGGTTGGGACATAAGCTAGCTCAATATCACATCTTGCCATATGATCCCGGATGAAGTGATGACGAATCTTAATATTCTTTGTCCTTGTGTGTTGCATAGGGTTGTAGGCAATCTTGATGGCACTCTCATTGTCACACAAGAGTGGAACCTTATCCAAGTGAACATCATACTCTTTGAGGGTTTGCCTCATTGATACGTCTCCAACGTATCTATAATTTCTGATGCTCCATGATCATATTATGTCAATTGCTACTTGTTTTCTCCCTTATTTATAGCATTTTTATACGTTTTCCGGGACTAACCTATTAACAAGATGCCAAGTGCCAGTTCCCTGTTTTCTGCTGTTTTTGGTTTCAGAAAAGTTGTTCTGGAAACATTCTCGGAATCGGACCCCACAAATCTCGAAGTGCATATTTTCCCCGAAAGCATCAAGAACACCGAAGAAGAGTCGAAGATGGGCACCAGGGGTGCCACACCATAGGGTGGCGCGGGCCCCCTGGCCGCGCCAGCTGTGGGTGTGGGGCCCCTGGAGCTCCACCGCCTTTGCCCTTTCTCCTATTTAATCCCCCCGGATGGAAAACCCTAAGCACGTGATAAAAAATCCCCGAAAAGTTCTGCAGCCGCCCTCACCGTCAACTCTATATCAGGGGGATTCTGAAGCTGTTTCCGGCACCCTGTCGGAGAGGAGATCATCACTGGAGGCTTCTACATCACCATGCCTGCGTCCGGAGTGATGCGTGGGTAGTTCATCCTTGGACTACGGGTTCGTAGCTGTAGCTAGATGGTTGTCTTCTCCTCATATGCCTCCATGTTTAGATCTCGTGAGCTGCCTATCGTGGTCGAGATTGATCTTATGTAATTCTATATGTTGTGTTTGCTGGGATCCGATGAATATGGAACTTATGCCAAGTTTATTATAGTCTTTATTTGCATATGCTATTTGTGATCTTGCATGCTTTCCATTGCTAGTGGTTGCTCTCGCCAAGTAGTTGCTTCATCGGATCCCAGCAAACACAGCATGTAGAATTACATAAGATCAATCTCGATCATGATAGGAAGCTCATGAGATCTAAACATGGTGGCATATGAGGAGAAGACAACCATCTAGCTACAGCTACGAACCCGTAGTCCAAGGATGAACTGCTCACGCATCACTCCGGAGGCAGGCATGGTGATGTAGAAGCCTCCGGTGATGATCTCCTCTCCGGCATGGTGCCGGACACAGCTTCGGAACCCCCCTGATCTAGGGTTGACAGTGACAAGGGCTGCGGAACGTTTCGGGGATTTTTGATCAGGTGCTTAGGGTTTTCCATCCGGGGGGATTAAATAGGCGAAAGGGCAAAGGCGGTGGATCCCCAGGGGCCCCACACCCATAGCTGGCGCGCCAGGGGGACCCGCGCCACCATATGGTGTGCCCCCCTGGTGCCCGTCTTCGACTCTTCTCCGGTGTTCTCGATGCTTCCGGGGGAAATAGGCACTTCGTGCTTTGTGGGGTACAATTCCGAGAATGTTTCTAGAACAACTTTTATGAAACCAAAAACATCAGAAAACAGGGAACTGGCACTTGGCATCTTTTTAATAGGTTAGTCCCAAAAAAACATATAAAAATTCTATAAATAAGGGAAAAAACAAGTAGCAGTTGACATAATATGATCATGGAGCATCAGAAATTATAGATACGTTGGAGACGTACCAGGGCTCCAGTTGAGTAGATCATAGTTCTTCTCTAGTCGCCACAAGGTGTCCCTAGATGGGGCGGTAGAATCCCATACCCATACTTCCTATGGCTTCTTGAGGCATTTCAACATCTACATCAGAAACACGAAATTTCCCAACTTGGGAGTCATCATTTTCTTCCAACACCACACTACAAGACTCAATGACAATCCATGAGGCTTTTTCAAAGACTCTATAAGTGTGGGATTCGGCACCATAACCAACAAATGTACCCTCGATAGTTTTAGCTTGGAATTTATACAAATGAACACCCTTGATCAAATAGAAACACTTACAACCAAAGACACGGAAGTAGGAGATGTTGGGTTTGTTACCGGTGGGAATCTCATATGGAGTCTTCGCTAAGCCCTTACGAATGTAGAGCCGGTTTGACGAATGACAAGAGGTGGTGATAGCTTAGGCCCAAAGGTATTAAGGAGAGTTAAACTCCGCCAACATGGTCCTAGCCATATCCAATAAAGTTCGGTTCTTCCTCTCGGCTACACCTTTTTTTGAGGGGTATATGAAGCGGAATATTCATGACAAATACCCTCTTCACTAAGGAACTCATTAAGGGTGTAGTTCTTTAACTTGGAGCCATTATCACTCCGAATGGCCAAGATAGGAAGATTGTCTTGATGTTGCACTTGATTGGAGAAGTCGATGACGGTTTTTTGGGTCTCACTCTTTGACTTGAAGAAATATACCCAAGTCTATCTTGAATAGTCATCCACTATCATCAAGCAAAAAAATTTTCCTCCAAGACTTGCCTCAGGCACGACACCAAAGATATCAACATGGAGAAGCTCCAATATCCTCTTTGATGGAATGATAGTCTTGGCTTTATGGTCGATGTCGTGCATCTTTCCTTCAACACAAGCCCTACACACATGATCTTTGGCAAAGGAAACATTTTCTTTTAGTCCGAGGATGAGACTTCTCTTGTGGAGACTTTGCAAAGTTCTCATGTTGACATGGGATAAGCGCCAATGCCACAACCACCCCACGTCGTCCTTACCGAAGAGACACGTCGTTTTAGAGTTGGTGGACTCCGGAAAGTCCACCACATACAACTCATTTTTGACATGCCCAACGTAAGCAACATCAAGAGACTTGCTCTACAAAATTATCACCTTGTCAGGATCAAAGAAGCGGAAAAACCCATCTTCCCTAAAGCACGAACTGAAATCAAATTCAAACCAAGGGAATCGACAAGCATGACATTTTCAAGGGTGATATTAGGAGCAAAGACCACCTTGTCTAACCTCGTTACCTCAGACTTGGACTTATCTCCATAAGTGAAGGTTGCTTGATTTAGATTTGGCTTCAACTCCGTGACAATTTATTTGCTTCCGGTCATATGACTTGTACACCCACTATCAAGTATCCATTTTGCACCACCGGAAGCATAGCCCTACAAGGAATCATTGACTTGAGTTAGGACCTGAGGAAGGTCCTCTCATGTTGGCAACAAGGGTCTTAGGAACCCAAATAGAGTAATCAATTTAACCCTCAATAGGACCAACATATTTAGCTAGCAAAACACCATAATAATCAACAAATATTAAATGGTGAGGATTGTTAGTTCTTGCGAGTTTCTACGAGTAGTGTTGTCCCTAATGACAATACCACTCGCATCAAGATTCTTTTTTTGCTTACGCGGGCTTGGCCTTGTTCTTGTTCTTCTTCTTCTTATTCTTACTCTTGGATACATAGCCAATCCATTTCTTGCCAACTTGTGGTCTAGGATCAACCACTTGTGGCTTGGAAACCACTTGTGTCTTAGAAGCCACAACCTTCTCAACACTAGGGCCCTTGCCCTTGATTCTTGCTAGCTCTTCCTTCAACCTAGCATTCTCCTCAATAATATTTGTATGATCACAAGAAGAAGTAGAAGTACTAGGCATATTAAATTAATCAAGTTGAGTTTGAAGTTGTTCATGATACTTGTTGAGGGTAGAGAGTTCATTCTCCAAAGCCTTGTGAGCCTCGGTGAGCTTCTCTAGCTCCTCGGTTAGTTTTTCATGACCAACACCAAACTCAACCTTCTTTTTTTAGTTCTCTTGTACTTAGAAATAGCATGGTCACATTCTTTAGTTATCTTAGAAATTGACTCATTATGTGACTCTTCAATAGATTCAAGTCTCTCCTCAAGAGATACTCGAAGCTCATGTTCCTCCTCAAGAGCATTAGAGAGGGAACCCTTCTCAAAGCAATCATTCCTCTCGGTTTCACATTTCTTCTCAAGAGCCTCTTGGGCCTCTCCCAATTGACTCATGAGAAGGGTGAAATACTTTTTGTTCTCCCCTTGTAAGTTATTCATATACATGTTGAAGGAGAAAATTTCATCTTCAACACTAGAACTAGCAAGTTTAGTGGAAGAAGGAGATGATACCTTCGTGGCCTTATCCATGAAGCACTTGGCGGAGGGTTGAGAAATATTCTCATTGGGGGATTCAAAGATGATGAAGATCCAATAGAAATAGCGGCCACTTCGCTTGTGGTTTCTTGTTCTTCTTCATCACCGGTGTCATACTATTCTTGAGTCACAAGCACATATCTAGACTATGACTTCTTGTTGACAGGCTTCTTCTTGAATTGAGGTTTCTTGTTGGGAACCTTTGACTTATCCTTGAGGACTATATTTCCTCTATGTTTTTCCCTATTCTCGAAGGGCCATTTGGCAACAAAGTCATACTTGTCTTGACAATTGAAACAAGCTCTCACTTTTTGAGTCCTTTCTTTTCCATAGCTAGACTTGGTCTTCTCCTCAACATACGCCTTGGCCTTGGGAGGGTTCTTCCAAAACTTTTGCACCGCAAGAGCAATGCAATCCTTGAGCACGAGATCATATTCTTGATCTTTGAGTGGGGACAAATGTTCCTCTAAGGCAATCTCTTCATGTTGATCCATTGTCTTGCTCACCACCTTGGCCTTCAAAGAAATGGAGATTTTTTTGTGCATCCTGATATGTCATAAACGTATCCTTAATTTTCAGTGTTCCATATTGTTTTGTTATTGTTTCCCACATGTTTGCTATACACTTTATGTCATTTTTATCGATTTTCCGAACTAACCTACTGACAAGATGCCATAGAGCCAGTTCCCTGTTTTCTGTCGTTTTTAGTTTCAGAAAAGTTGTTCTGAAAATATTCTCGGAATTGGAAAATTTGAAGCCCGGAAGTCTTAGGAATCCCGGAGGTTCCACGGAGTCCCGAAGAGACCCGGAGGGGGGGCTCAGGGGACCCACACCATAGGGTGGCGCGGCCCCCCTTGGCCGCTCCAGGGGGTGGCGTGGGCCCCCTAGGCCTCCACCGCCTCTGCCATTTCGCCTATATAATCCCTCCGAGACGTAAACCCTAGAAATATACCAATTTTACCCAGGAAACACCCGAGGCCGCTGTCACCGTCATCCCGAGATCGGGAGGGTTTTGGGCCTCTCCCCGGCACCCTGCCGGAGGGGTCTACACCACCATGCCCTCCTCCGAAGTGATGCGTGAGTAGTTCATCCCTGGACTACGGGTCCATAGCAGTAGCTAGATGGTTTTTATCTCCACTTTGTACCTCATGTTTAGATCTTGGGAGCTGCCTAACATGATCAAGATCATCTTTATGTAATGCTACATGTTGTGTTTGCTGGGATCTGATGAATGTTGAATGTTATGTCTTCTGATTATCAATCTATCATGTTATATTCATGCTTATGTTATTTATGATCTTGCATGCTCTCCGTTGTTAGTAGATGCTCTGGCCAAGTAGATGTTAGTAATTCCAAGAGGGAGTATTTATGCTCGATAGTGAGTTCATGCCTCTTTTTCATCTGTGCTCGAGTGACAGAAACGTGACAGGTGGAGAATGTGATGTTGCCATTAGGGAGAAAAAAAACAATGCTTTGTCTAAGTATGGTGTTATTGTTTACATTACACACTTTTCTTACTGTGATTATCTGTTGCTTGCAACTTAATACCCAACGTTTGTTTGGATCATATTCGAAGGGTGGATTTTTAGTCATAGATGAAGTTGGATAACGGTATATGTATTTTGTTGTAATGCCCGCATGAATCACATAGTAATCTTTATGTCTTGCATATCCAATACGACAGCCTTCATTTCTGTCAATTGCCCAGCTGTAATTTGTTCACCACACATATTATTTATCTTTCACGGAGAGACACCACTAGTGAACTATGGACCCTAGTCCTTTTTCCTCATACTGATAAAATGCCTACTGCTTTTATACTGCTCTCATACTGCTTTCATAAGGTTTTCCTACCGTTTTCCACACCATACATGTAACCTCTTTGTGTTCAGCAAAAACGATGAAATTGACAACCTCACTGCTTCGTTGGGGCAAAGTGATTTGTTTGTGTTGTGTAGGCTCCATGTTGCTTCTGAACCGGTAGTGCGCCCTGCCATCTCAGCTGCTTCAACCTTCTGAAGTTACTCCTTCCTCCTACTGGTCGATTAAACCTTGGTTTCTTACTGAGGGAAAATTGCTGATGTGCTCATCATACCTTCCTCTTGGGTTCTCCCAACGAGTGCAAGACCTGGACCATCAAGCTATTTTTCTGGCGCCGTTGCCTGGGAGGAAGAGAATTTCTGCAAGGGGATTCTCTCACTTCCAATCTCTTTTCTTTGTTTTTGTTTTGCTTAGTTTATTTTATTTTGTCTTGTTTGCTTCTCTTTATAAAAAACACAAAAAATAGTTCTTATTCTAGATGTAGTTTTATTCATGTTTTCAGTCTTGTTAAAATGACTACTCCTAAGAACACTAAGTTGTGTGACTTTACTAGCACAAACAAAAATGATTTCATTAGCACACCTATTGCTCCACCTGTTCCTACTGCTGATTTTTATGAGATAAAACCTGCCCTGTTAAACCTTGTTATGAGAGAGCAATTTTCTGGTGTTAGTACTCATGATGCTGCTGCCCATCTTAATAATTTTGTTGAACTATGTGAGATGCGAAAATATAAAGATGTTGATGGAGATATTATTAAACTGAAATTGTTTAGTTTCTCTTTGAGAGGAAAAGCTAAAGAATGGTTGCTGTCTTTGCCTAGAAATAGTATTGATTCTTGGACTAAGTGTAAAGATGCTTTCATTGGAAAATATTATCCTCCTGCTAAGATTATATCTTTAAGAAGTAGCATTATGAATTTTAAGCAACATGATAATGAGCATGTTGCTAAAGCTTGGGAAAGAATGAAATCTTTAGTGAAGAATTGTCCCACTCATGGACTGACTACTTGGATGATCATCCAAAACTTTTATGCAGGTATGAATTTTTCTTCAAGAAACCTTTTGTATTCAGCTGCTGGAGGAACCTTTATATCCATGACCTTGGGGTTAGCAACAAAGATTCTTGATGATATGATGGTAAATTATTCTGAGTGGCACACTGAGAGAGCTACAATTGGTAAGAAGGTAAATTCTGTTGAAGAGACCTCCTCTTTGAATGAGAGACTTGATGCTATTATGTCTATGCTTGTGAATGGCCATGCTCCTATTGATCCAAATAATGTTCCTTTAGCCTCTTTGGTTGCTCAAGAAGAGCATGTTGATGTGAACTTCATCAAAAATAATAATTTCAACACCAATGCTTATAAGAATAATTTTGGTAGCAACAATTATAGGTCATATCCTCCTAATAATAGCAATGCTTATGGTAATTCTTATGGTAAATCCTATAACATAAACAAAAGTGTACCCTCTGGTCTTGAGAACATGCTTAAGAATTTTATTAGTACACAAATTGCTTTTAATAAATCTGTTGAGGAAAAAATTGGCAAAATTGATGTTCTTGCTTCTAAAGTTAATAGCCTTGCTCTTGATGTTTATTTTATGAAACTAAAGGTTATTCCTCATGATGTTAAAGAAAGTAAAACTTTGAATTTTATCCAAATTTGAATTGATGACAATGTTAGAATGTTAGCTGAATTGCATGCTAGATGGGAAAGAGAAGATGAAATAGCTAGAAAAAATGATATAACTAATGTTTGCACCATTACCACCACTAGTAAAATTGAAGCTTCTCATGCTAGAAAACCTTATACTATCAATGGTAAAGTAATTGGTGTTGGAAACACTTTCACTTCTGCTAGTAAAATTGCAAAACTCCCTGAAACTGCTAAAAATGCTCCTGATAAATGTGCTGAAATTTTTAGAAACATGGGGAGATAATGGTCCCATTATCTTTGATAAAAATGATCTTGACTTTTATGATTGAAACATAACTGAACTTATAAAGTTCTTACAAAATCTTGCCAGTTGTCCTAATGTTAGTGCTTTGAATATGGCTTTCACAAAACATATTACAAATGATCTCATGCAAATTAGAGAGGATGAATTAAGATGTGAAGCCTCTATCCCTAGGAAGCTAGATGATGGACCCTATTATTAAAATTAAAGTGAATGATTTTTATTTCAATGATCTATGTGATCTTGGTGCTAGTATCTCTGTTATGCCCAAGAAACTCTATGATATTCTTGATTTACCACCATTGGAACCTTGTTATTTGGATATTCGTCTTATTGATAATGTTAGAAAGAAACATTTGGGGAGAGTTGATGATTTTATTATCATGGTTAATAATACTCTTGTCCCTGTTGATTTTGTTGTCTTTAATATTGAATGCAATGCTTCTTGTCCAGTTGTTTTGGGAAGACCTTTTCTTAGAACTGTTGGTTCTGTTATTGATATGAAAGAGGGGAATATTAAATTCCAGTTCCCAATCAAGAAAGGTATGGAGCACTTTCCTAGAAATAGAATGAAGTTTCTTTTTGATTCCGTTATTCGAACAAGTTACAGTTTGGATGCTTCTTCACTTGAAAATACTTGATTCCACTTTTATGGGCCTAGCTAAAAGGCGTTAAAGAAAAGCACTTCTTGGGAGATAACCCATGGTTTTATTTTTGCTTTGTTTTTCTCTGTTTTCTTTGATTCAAGGTGTTTTATACTTCTGTATAAACTCCTTTGTATCTTTCTTTTCATGTTTGAGTAGTGTCAAGTAAGGTTTGTGACGAGAGTTGGAGTTGGTTTTCGGATTTCTGCGCAGGAAACAGATTTCTGCTGTCCACTGTAAAAAATCGTATAAAATCCTGGAAGATCAGAATGATCTTAAATTTTTTGTGATTATTCCTCAGCTAATTCGGAAACTTTTTTGTCCTTTAATTTTTTCGATTCGAGTAACGTAAGTGCCTCGAAAAAAATCGTCTTTACAGACAGTTCTAGTTTTGACAGATTCTGCCATTTTTCTTGCATTTGCTCTTTTGCGATGTCAAGTCGATTTCTTTGCTTCACGAAACATCAGTGGATGTAGCTCATGTTTAAAAGTATAAATAGAACTTGTTCCATACAGAACCAATGGATTTTTTTTGTTGCACTAACCCTCTAATGCGAATTACTGTTTAAGTGTGGTGTGAAGGAAGTTTTCAAGGGTCAAGAGAAGAGGTGATATATGTGATCAAGAAAAGTGCAAGGTCAAGGCTTGGGGATTCCCCCGTGGTTCATCAAAGAATATTTTTTAGAATACTAAAGCATCTAAGCTTGGGGATGCCCAAGGCATCCCCTTCTTCATCAACTATCTATCAGGTCACTTCTCGTGAAACTATATTTTTATTTGGTCACATCATATGAAGTTTACTTGGAGCGTCTTTTTTTTTTCTTGCTGCAATAATATCATTGGACCTAGCATCCTTTTTTGGGAGATATACACGCTCCGCCTTTTCATTTGAATACTTTCTATGCTAGTATTCTTAGTTTTCCTTCTAGCTGCTGCAAAAATTCATGTTTTGCTCTCGGTTTCATTGCATATCTTATCCAGATATGTTAGTTTTAGTAGTGTTATGTGAGTAATCTCATGTTTTCTTGTTATAGCATGTAGAGGATTTTTTTAAAGCATGATTTGTATGGTGCTTGTTGGGAAAAAATTTGCGGCTTGAGGTAGAATTTTTAACGATGCAAGTAGAAGCTTGTATAGACTGTGGATAGAACTTTTTCATATCATGCTAGATGTTATTTTAGTTTTAAATCCTCGTGGTTATTGAGTAGCATGATTAGCCTCAAATAGATGAGAGTGTTTAATGTGCCATTGAAATAATCATGAGTTGTTCTTGTCATATTGAAGCATAAATTTGTGGAGTTCTCCTTTGAATGTTTTATTTGGTTGACTTGGCGCATGCTCACACCATGTTTATGACTAGGAACCAGTCACGAATAGCCTCAATGATCATTTAGTTTTTGAACTTGTGGTACCATTTATGCTTTGATTAATGATGTTTATGTCGCTATGCATGATTATGGCTCTTATGCTCTCTTGATTTGTCACTCCCAGTCTTTTGCTAGGTTCCACCTGTACTGAATATGAGCTCTACTGGTGCATCCAACTCCCTAAAACCAAAGTGTTCCCATTGTGTCCACCATACCTACCTACATGTGGTATTTAACCGCCACTCCAAAGTAAATTGCTCATGTGTTACCTTTAAAACGTTCAAAATTACTCATGTTTTGTGCTCCTGTTTTAGCTCGTGAGGACGTAAATAGAGAATCTTTATCTCACTTGTTGATTGGACTTTTACACCCTGGACTAGTGGCTTCATCCGCTTAACCAATGATAGAAGAGTTGGCAGCGGGGTGCCCAGCTCCAAATTAATAACAACAAATTCTCTTCACTATTTTTTCCCCTGATTTATCAGTCAAAGCATAATTGTGTAAACAAAAGAGAAAGGGGGCTGACGTTCTACCCAGATGCATCCTTCTATGGGAGACGCTCTTGTGAAGTCTAGTTGGCTTGTGACGTACTGTATTTTATGTTTACCATTCATTGACATAAGCATACGCCTCTCTTAAAATATAGACACGCCTCCATGGTATGTGATTGTTGGCAGGCACCCGAGGATTCGGTTAGCCATGGTTTGTGAAAGATGGTTGGGAGGAGTGTCAAGTTTTCATACCTATGTTTAATAAAATAAAAGCTCTAGCACATGAGTGATCCATGCTTCCCTCTGTGAAGGGCCTTTCTTTTACTTTTATGTTGAGTCTCCATCTTCTAACTTTATGCACAATTGAGAGAGCATTTTTGCCATTCTGAGTTTTATGTGCATTTGTCCCAGAAACATTATTAATTGATTCATTATGTGTTATTGCTAGTTCTCTAATTATTTGTTCTACTATTACTCATGAACTTTGAAGGTGTCCTGGCATTTATGTTTTCCCCACTCTTAAGGACTAGCGAAATATCACTTTGACATGTTCTCTCTATACTTGAAACAAACGTATATCTTTCTTTGCATTGTTATTCATGATCTTTTATTTGAGTTACTTCTCATGATGCAAAGTGATTGTTGTGCTTTATATTAAAGTTTTATTTATCATGCTTGTGTTTAAGTTCTATGATCTCAGATTACATATGCTTTTACATTATGATGATCAAGTTTATGTTGGTATCATGTCACCTTAGAAATTATTGTGTTTTTATCATTTACCTACTCGAGGACGAGTAGGAACTAAGCTTGCGGATGTTGATACGTCATAAACGTATCCTTAATTTCTATTGTTCCATGTTGTTTTATTATTGTTTGCTATACACTTTATGTCATTTTTATCGATTTTCCGGACTAACCTATTGACAAGATGCCACAGAGCCAGTTCCATGTTTTCTGTTGTTTTTAGTTCCAAAAAAGTTATTCTGAAAATATTCTCGGAATTGGAAAATTCGAAGCCTGGAAGTCTTAGAAATCCCGGAAGTTCCACGGAGTCCCGAAGAGACCCGGAGGGGGGCCTCAGGGGGCCCACACCATAGGGTGGCACCCCCTGACCGCGCCAGGGGGTGGTGTGGGCCCCCCAGGCCTCCACCGCCTCTGCCCTTTCGCCTATATAATCCCCTCGAGATGTAAACCCTAGAAATATCCCACTTTTAACCGAGAAACACCCGAGGCCGCCATCACCGTCATCCCGAGATCGGGGGGTTCTGGGGCTCTCCCCGGCACCCTGCCAGAGGGGGAAATCATCACTGGAGGGGTCTACACCACCATGCCCTCTTCTGAAGTGATGCGTGAGTAGTTCATCCCTGGACTACGGGTCCATAGCAGTAGTGTCGAGACATCGTAGTAGTTTTCATAGACGGGGGTGCCATGAGACTACGGTAGAGACGTGGGGTAACGGGATAGCGTAGTAACACAGAACACGGGATTTACCCAGGTTCGGTACGTCGCGACAGTACGGCGTACCTACTCCTGCACTTCTCACTAATTGGGACTAAAGCCCGTTTAACAGGATTACAATGTGAGGGTGTAGATCTAGCTACTCGGCGAGGATGAGCTTCTCGGCGAGTTGCGTAGAGCTTCTCTGTTGTGCCTAACTTGTTCTAATCTATCTCCCGTCCGGCTTTATATAATAGCCGGGTTAGGGCTTACAGAATCAGAAACCTAGAAGACTACGTTTAACTCGTAACTTGGAAAGCAAGGAATCCGTCTTCTCCTCCAAGCCAGATCACGCGGGCCGTGATCCGGGTTCTTCTAGAATCCGGCTTCTACGCGTCGGACTACTGGGCCGCCCAATGGACCTAAGCCCATTACCAAGTAGGCCACCCTGGCAGTCCGGCTCTTTGTCTACCATCTTCTATACCCCTATTCAGTATATATCCGACAGTAGCCCCCAGGAAGGATCAAAACTCTGATTCTCCGTCTTTCGTCAAATACATTTTGTCCGGGAAATCTTGATTCAGCAGTCTTGATTCTTTCTACTTTCCTTTTAAAGGAGATGGTAACATAAAACTCGGAACTCTGAAAATCCGGCTTTTCTTCTCGCGATCCTTCGCGGAAAAGGAACTTCTAACGTCAGCGCTTTAATCATGCTGACGCAGGCGACGCTTGGTTTCACGCGGGAAACCCTGCAACGTATCTCTGACAGATTCTCGCGGGAAACGAGGAGATAGCCATCATTCCCCTGTCGTTATAGTTCCCAGATTTTCCGGCGAGCGACACGCGTCGAACATCCAACGGTCGAAAGAGTCGTTGGCACGTATCTAAACGGTTTTCTGGCTATAAATAGCCGTCCTCGTCCTCGTCGAATCCTTTCCTCACTCCCTCACTGTCCACGCCATTGCTGCGAACGCGAGCTCGAGAGCAAGCCCTGTCCCAACGCACGCATCCTCCTCGCACGCCAAAACGCAACGCGCCACCAACGAGTTGGCCTCCTCGCCGTCCTCACCAACCCGCGCCGCCATCAACGAGCTGATCAGCGATCTGGATCCGCAGCCGGGATCGCCCAAGCTCACCGGCGACGTGCCGGAGAAGACCACGGCCTCCGCGGCGGGCGGAGAAAACACTTCCGCCGCCGCGGACATAGCGACATCGAGTGCCGCGACAACCCCGCCGTTTGCACCTGAAACGGCGGAGGAAAAGATCGAGCTCCTCGGCGACGAACTCGCCGCCGCGGAGGCCGCCACCGCCGCCGCCACCGGAGCAGACGAGGAAGCGGAATCTGCAGGCAACTGGAGTGCCTGCAGTATTCCCCCGGCTCTCCTTCCAAACTTGGAAAAGGAGGGCCTGGTTCTTAAGAAGAAATGGCGGCTGCCAGAAGAAGAAACCGAACCAACGCCGCGGAATGGCGAAAGGGTACTTCTCACTTCCCACCTTTTGCGAGGTATGGGGCTTCCGCCTTCTTCCTTCTTCCTCCAGATTCTCTCTCATTACCACATCCAGCCCCATAACCTTCCTCCCAATTCCATCCTCTACATGGCCGGCTTCCAGGCTTTGTTTGAGGGCTACTTAGGGCTAGAACCTAGGCTAGATTTCTGGACTTACTGCTTCGGGGTTAAGCGGAACTCTTCGGAGGGCGCACTCCCGACTTGCGGGACCATATCTTTCACTCTTTGGAGATTCCGAGAAGATTGGTTCCCCAAGATAAAGACTTCGGAATCCGTCAAATTTTGGACGGGTTCCCTAAGGAAGATGTCGGGGTTCCACCTTTCGTGAACTCTGCCGCAGTTCCCCAGGATAACTGGGGAACAGAAGCCGTCCAGGTTCTGCCGCCAGATCTACTAAAGATCAAGCGGCGCATCGCCAAGCTCACCTCCATGGATCCGCCTCTAACCGGCATGGACACGGTTCTATGCTGGCTGATTAGGCGAATCCAGCCACTAGCCAACCACATCGGCCGTCTCCAGTGCGAATACACGGGAGTTAAGGATCCAATGCGGACAACCGCCAAAGATTGGCCCGCAAAGGAACTTAGGCGGCGCATCAATCAGTTGGTCGCATCGCGCGACCAATACACAGAGAGTCGGCCAATGTACACGGCCGAAAATCCGGTTCCCAAGGTAATTTTTCAGTCATTTGGGTACAGTTTTATTTTTTTCTCGGATTTCCTAGCTTCTGACTTTGATCTTGCTTGTCCGACAGTTCGCGGATCTTTCAGATTCGGACTTGGTATCCGAGGCTGAGCTGGACGCGCTGCGCACCGCCGCTACAGGTGGACGCAAGCGCAAGAAGATAACTTCCCCGGAAGAAATTATCGATCTTGACGGAATCCCCGTCGCCACTTCCAGGTTCTTTCTTCTGGGTTCTGTTTTCTTTTATGGGAACGTTTTCATCCATCTTCAGTTTTTTGACCTTTCCGGGTTTTTTGTTTTTAGCCTGCAGCCTTCCACCCTGAAGCCGAAGAAGCTAAAGAAACACAAGGTTTCTTCCAGCCGAGGCAGCCAACCTTCTCCCGCCGTCGCCCCGGACACGCCACGCACAATGGCGGAAGAGCCTACTGCAGCCCCCACCACCAAGCCCCCGGAGCCCAGCCAGCCCGTTGTGTCCGACACGGACACGAGGGAAAGGGCGGCCCCAGAGGTGGGAAAATTTTCTCGGACTTTCGACGAGGAAATTCCCACCTTTGACAAGGATTTCAAAGCTATCAACGACGGCCTGGACGCAGCCGGGAATCTCTTCGCGGAATACGCGAAAGAGTTTAAAGAAAACTTGGCAGGTTTGCAGCGCATGAGCCAGGTATATAACTCTAGCCCCCAAGCATTAAACAAAATGCGTGCTTTTTGCTTTGATGTTTTTTGTACTCATTCTTCTCCTTGCTATGTTTCAGCAAACCTCCGAAGCCATCAACATGGAAGTTTTCAAGAAACTCACCATCAAGAATAAAGAAGTTAGAAGTCTTCTTTCTATTCTTGAAGAAAGGGAGGCAGAGCTGGAATCATCTAAGCTCGCACTGTCGGAAACACAAGGTAAGCATTTTCCTTCTGAATTTTCCGATTCAATCATTTGCCTAAGTTTTTTCTGAGGAGCTGGCTAACCCGGATTTTTTTCTTGCTTTTCAGCTGCATTAGCTCAGGCTAAACAAGCAGCGGAAGATTCTGGCAATGCCGAAATTCTCCACAAGGAGAATGTTGAGCTTCACAATAACCTTGTGAAAGCACAACAAGACCTGGAAGCCAGCAACATGGCCCTTGGAATTTCCAATTCCAAGGCTTCCGAACAGGCGGAGAAGGACAAATCCACCATTAAGGATTTGACTGACGCTCTGAACCTTCGCCTGGAGGAAGTTTCCGAGATCGACAAGCTCATCGGTAAATCTCTGACTCATTTATCATCTGTCCATGTTTTGTTTTTCTCTGTTTTTCCGTCTAACCCTTTTGGGTGTTTTATTGGAAAAAACAGGAGATACCCCAGATGGCACTCGGGTTGCAGGCATCCGAGCTTTCGGGGAGACATGGACTTTGCTCAAAGCTGCTGCCACACAGCTGGTAGACAAGTTTCTTCCCGAAAAATCTGGGGAATGCTCGGAGGTTGAAAAACTTCCGGGTGCCATCATGGAGGTGGCGGAGTCCAAGGAGTCCCTTCTTCGCTCCGCTGCACGGGGTGGTGCGCGCATGGCTCTCGGCCTTATGCGCATGCACTACCCCTCTGCCAAATCCTGGCGCGTGGCGTCCGGTGTCCCTCAAGGATACACGGATATTCAGCAAAACACCATCTTTGGTGAAGTCAAAGGCCACGCCACCCAGATTGCCTCCATGGTGAATATCTCCGTCAACTATCCAGAAGAGGAGATCCCTCCGATCCCCGAAGACGAAAGCAGCGAGGAGGAGTCAGATGCTTGAAGGGTTATCTTGAACCTGGATAGCAAAAGTAGACAATAGGAGCATTACCATTCTTTCAATGTAATCCAAAATGTAATGCTTCTTTTTGTATGAATGAAACTTCCTTCTTTTGCAGTTTAAATTATGAAATTCTTTGCAAGTTTTTTGAATTTTATCATTCCTTTATCTTCGAAGTTCTCTGGTGTATATGCTTTAACTGTCCTTAGTGTTTGAAATGGCTCAAATAGCAATATGGATCTTCATGCCGAGTAACTGGGGACGAACCAAGCAGTTTTGAAACTCGGAAACATGGACCATGCTAAAGGCATTTTTACTAACTAGTTCCAGTAACCCAACACACACACAATCAGATAAGACTTAGAGAAAACAAGGAAAGTTTTAAGTGAAACTTGGGCACGCAGGCAATTCAAGTTTCCCTTAGCCGTTAACAGGCTGAAAAATCATTCAGTTTGTAACGCCGAGTACGCAAGCACAATTCGGGTTAACTTGAGAAATTTGTAAGATCATTGGGAAATAGATGAGACGGAAACACTTGCACTTATAAAGAATATGGATGACAGCATTCCGACAACTTTATTTCATGATCTCAAAAGATGTTTACATAGAATTGAACTAAGTACGGAAAGGTACATAACTTGCTAGACGTTCCCAGGCTTCCGCAATCCACTTGACTTTGTCGAATTTTTTCAGCAGCTTGTAGAGTGGTAAGGTTTTAGCCCCCAGCCGACTAATAAATCTGCTGACGGCTGCAGCGGAACCCGTCAATCTTTGGACATCTTTTACACATGTAGGTTTTGAGATGTTCAAGATTGCCTTGATCTTTTCCGGGTTAACTTCTATTCCTCTGTGGGAGACAATGAAACCCAGAAGTTTTCCTGAGGGAACCCCGAATACGCACTTAGATGGATTCAACTTCATCTTGTAAGTGCGCAAGTTTTCGAAAGTTTCTCGCAAATCTTCAAGGAGTGTATCTTTTTCCTTGGTTACGACAGCGATATCGTCCACGTAAACATGAACGTTTCTGCCAATCTGACTATGCAAACAGCGTTGCATGCAACGCTGGTAGGTTGCACCTGCGTTCTTCAGGCCAAAAGGCATGGTCACGTAATAGTACGTCCCATACGGGGTTATAAAAGAAGTCTTGATTTGATCTTCCTTTTTCATGCGTATTTGGTGGTACCCGGAGTATGCATCCAAAAAGCATAAAAGCTCGGAGCCTGCAGTGGCATCTATTATTTGATCGATTCGCGGTAATGCGAACCTATCTTTCGGACACAACTTGTTCAATCCTGTGTAATCTGTACACATTCTAAGAGCAGTGGTGTCTTTCTTCGGTACTAGGACCGGATTTGCGGACCAATCAGTATGGATTACTTCCTTGATGAAATCCGCTGCTAAAAGCCGGATAATTTCCTTGCCAATAGCCTTCCGTCTTCTTCCGTCAAATCGACGGAGACCTTGTTTGACGGGTTTTGATCCCGGAATAACCTTGAGTTGGTGCTCAGCAAGTTCCCTGGGTACGCCTGGCATGTCAGCTGGACACCAGGAAAAAATATCCCAGTTCTCACGGAGGAACTTGATGAGCTCGCCTTCCTATTTGTCGGTCATCCCAGTCCCTACGATGACAAATTTTGTCGGATCTTTGGGATCTAGGATTATCTGTCTTGTATTCTCGGACGCCTTGAAGCTATCTGTTGGCTTCCGAGTTTCTTTTCCTGCCGGCATTTCTTTCGGCGATACCTCCTTGGCTAATTCCTTCAGTTCCTCCTTTGCTATAACTCTCTGAGCACAAAGGGCGTTTTCTTTCTCCAACTCGTTTGCCAGCTTGAAATCACCAGCTATGGTGATTACTCCTCCTTTGGGTCCTGGCATTTTCAGCTTGTTGTAGATATAACAGGATCTTGCCATGAATTTGGCGAAAGCCGGACGTCCGAGTATTGCGTGATACACACTTTCGAACGGCACTACTTCGAAGGATACTTTTTCCTGCCGGAAGTGATCTTTATCTCCGAAGGTGACATCTAGGGAAATTTCTCCTAGGGATCGTGCTTGCCTGCCAGGAACGATGCCGTGGAAGCGTATATTGCTGTAATTGAGCTGGGACTCGGAGATCTTCAAGTGCTTCAGTGTATCCAGGTACATTATATTAATGCTGGATCCTCCGTCCATCAGTACTCTTCTTAGCCTAGTGTTTTGGACAATAGGGCTGACAACAAGAGCTTGTGTGCCGGGTTCAGGGATATTTCCGGGATGATCAGACTGATCCCAGATTATCGGTGTGTTGGAGTACTTCAAGAATTTCGGGGTTGCCGGAACAACCGCGTTTATTTCTCGAAGTGTTCTTTTAGCCACCTTTGCTGACGGGGTTGCTAAGAAAGTTAGCATTGCTTCTCCGTCAACTCTCGGAAATTTAGGTTTGCCCTTTCGCTGTTGTTCCTCGATTTTGTCATCAGTGTCCGATTCACTGTCTTCTTTGTCAGCTTCTGGCTTTTGTTTGGCAGTTTTCCTTTTGGAACCCTTCCCTTTATTTCCGGATCCTGCATTGCCTTTCATGTGCTTGTTTAGCCGGCATTGCGCATTTGTGTGGGTTGGTTTCCCAAATTGCGAGTGGTGGACGCAGGGTTCCGACTTAATTCTCTCCCATTCTTCGGGAGTGTAATTGATTGGATCTGGGCTGCGATCTTTCCACTTATTTCCCTTATCTCCTCCAAAGGCTATGTTGACCTCCTTGGGCTTTGTCGTTGACTCTGGAGTTCCTTTTTTGTCAAAACGAGGGGTTTTCTTGGCGAGTATTAGTGACTCAATATCGCCTCCTCTTGCTCTGATATCATCTTCGGCTGCAGCGTGCTCATTAGCGGTTGTAAGCATAGATCCGAGATCTTTGTGCTGTTTAGAACCAACCATGAACGGTACGAGTCCGGGTTTTAGGCCATTGACGAAAGCATGCATTGCTTGTACGTCAGTTACTCCAGAACAACTATTCTTCATTGCAGTCCATCTGGAGATGAAATCCACGTATGGTTCGTCCTCAAATTGGGTGCAACGGTTCAGCTGGTTGATGCTATTTGGGCGTTTGTATGTTCCCCGAAAATGCTGAGTGAATACTCTAGCCATATCATCCCAGCTGTCGACAGTTCTTGATGGTAAACCATTGATCCAATCTCTGGCTCCGTCTAGCAACATTAGGGGAAGAAACTTGACAGCTTCCAGGTCTGTCCCATTGTTGATTTGGACGGCTGTATAATAATCTGAAAGCCAGGTATCCGGGTTTGTACTGCCGGTATATTTTTGGTAGGTTGGACCAACTTTGGCAAAGCCAGAATGCAGGGTTATCCTTCGGATCCTGTCAGTAAAACACTTAGGACCAAAGTATAGATCATCCTTTTCTGCTCTATCAATGTGTGCAGAATATCTTCCGGCTGAATGGACAGAAGGGGATCTGCTCCTTTCTTTTCCATTGTTGCGCGGGCGCGCTTTTCCGAGGTTATCTCTATCTCTTCCGTGTTCACGTCCTTTTGGGTTAGGCGGAGTTCTGCTTATGTGCCTTTCCTTATCCTTAGGAGGTGCCCGGGATCTTTCACGTCTGTGAGGTATATCATATCTTCCAGCTTTTTCAGCTGGGTTTCTCGGAGGTGGCATTATTTTGCCGTCATTCCGGTGTTTGTCTTCCCGATCATGTGGTTTATATCCATCTTTCGGGAGATGAGGTCCGGTTCTAGACGCTGCGTCCCGGTTATCTGGGTTTTTCCTGTCTTTTCTCGGATCCTCTTTTTTATCCGAGTCTCCGGGTTCTTCCGGTCCAGGTGCTCCAGCAGCGCAAGTAGCTGTTTTGCAGAAGGCGGAATTATCATGCAGCCTCCCTGATCGTTCTTGGCCTCGCTGTTGCTGCTGTAATGCTTTTCCTAGGAAAGCATACACCCCTTGGAGTTTTTCCCCGTTGGAGTACAGATCGTTGTTTAGGATGGCGAACGCTGCTTCCGCGTTTTCCGCTGCGGTTTTGTATATTGGTTCGCCCTTGGCATCTTTGCCGTTTAACTGCTTTTGCCAAGACGGGTTATAGAACCTTTCTTTTGGCGGCAGTTCTTCCGGTCTTGCGATTCCGGGTAACCTAGTAGGTTTTAATGCAGATCTATTCTTTCTCTCGTACTCCTCTATTTCCTCCTTCATGATTTTGATATCATGCTGGGTTTGTTGGAGATGTTGCCGAGATCGGAGTAAATGTTGCTGTTGCCGTTGGAAAGCTTGTCTCCTGGCTTCCAGCATCTCAGGGGGTTCATCTGGTCCCACTGGTGTTTGCAATAGCTCTTGCTCTTCCTGTTCCGTCATTGGCGGAGCAGTGATTTCCTTAGATTTCTTCTCCGCAGGCTTTGTGCCGCTAACATCTCCAACTTCCAAGTTTTCATCAGCGAGATCGGCTGATTTTTTCTTCCGGATTTTGTATTGGAGTTTTTTAGAAACACGGTGCTTTTTCTTGGAAGAGGGAGGTTTTTTGGCAGGCTCATCTTCTGTCATCTCCTTGACATTAGGGAATATCGGAGAAGTTTCTCCGTCTTCTCTCTCTTCCTCTGGCGGAGGGGTTTTAGGGATTTCCTGGCTGCCGGCGCCCGTTGTATCAGCTGGTTTTGCCATTAGCACTTCATGGAATCCCTCTTGAAAGGACTTAACCTTTCTTACGAAGGCATCCTCGTCTTCGTCTTCGGAGTCGAAGTTGTCCGATCCGGTTTCCGACTCCAACCTCGCCTCAATGGCGGCGAGCACGGACTCTGCTTCCGAGTTCATCGTCTTGTTGACGGATGTCGGATCTTCCGCCTCTGTGACGGGTATTTGTTCTTCCGTCTCTATGACGGGTACGTTGTTATCTGCCTCTTGCACGGGATTTCCGTCATCCGTGTTTTCAGCGATTTCGGATTGCACCATGCCGATAAAGTGTGTATCACTTTTTTGTCGGCGATCTGAGCAAAATCCGGCATCATAGTCGTTTTCGACTGGGTATAGGGCGGGTGGGATAAATTTGCTTCCGCAGCAAAACCCCATTGCCTCTGCAGTTAGTCCGATAAAGATGTTAGCAGATCCGATCGGTAACACGCAGGCACTTACCAGGTGGTTTTGCGCCGGTATGTAGGATCCGTTGTCGAGGAAGCGCCCGACGTCGTCGTCGAACTCCAGGCTTCCGACAGTGATCGATCTTCCAATTCCGCCGAGTATCCCAGATCGGAATTTCACGCCTGACGTCGTTTGCCCCACGGTGGGCGCCAACTGTCGAGACATCGTAGTAGTTTTCATAGACGGGGGTGCCATGAGACTACGGTAGAGACGTGGGGTAACGGGATAGCGTAGTAACACAGAACACGGGATTTACCCAGGTTCGGTACGTCGCGACAGTACAGCGTACCTACTCCTGCACTTCTCACTAATTGGGACTAAAGCCCGTTTAACAGGATTACAATGTGAGGGTGTAGATCTAGCTACTCGGCGAGGATGAGCTTCTCGGCGAGTTGCGTAGAGCTTCTCTGTTGTGCCTAACTTGTTCTAATCTATCTCCCGTCCGGCTTTATATAATAGCCGGGTTAGGGCTTACAGAATCAGAAACCTAGAAGACTACGTTTAACTCGTAACTTGGAAAGCAAGGAATCCGTCTTCTCCTCCAAGCCAGATCACGCGGGCCGTGATCCGGGTTCTTCTAGAATCCGGCTTCTGCGCGTCGGACTACTGGGCCGCCCAATGGACCTAAGCCCATTACCAAGTAGGCCACCCTGGCAGTCCAGCTCTTTGTCTACCATCTTCTATACCCCTATTCAGTATATATCCGACAAGTAGCTAGAAGGTTGTTCTCTCCACTTTGTACCTCATGTTTAGATCTTGTGAGCTGCCTAACATGATCAAGATCATCTTTATGTAATGCTACATGTTGTGTTTGCTGGGATCTGATGAATGTTGAATGCTATGTCTTATGATTATCAATCTATCATGTTATCTTCATGCTTATTTTATTTATTATCTTGCATGCTCTCCGTTGTTAGTAGATGCTCTGGCCAAGTAGATGCTAGTAACTCCAAGAGGGAGTATTTATGCTCGATTGTGGGTTCATGCCTCCTTTTCATCTATGCTCGAGTGACAGAAACATGACGGATGGAGGATGTGATGTTGCCATTAGGGAGAAAACAACAATGCTTTGTCTAAGGATGATGTTATTGTTTACATTACACACTTTGCTTACTGCGATTATCTGTTGCTTACAACTTAATACCCAACGTTTGTTTGGATGATATTCGAAGGGTGGATTTTTAGTCATAGATGCAGTTGGATAACGGTCAATGTATTTTGTGGTAATGCCCGCATGAATCACATAGTAATATTTATGTCTTGCATATGCACTACGATGCAGCCTTCATTTCTGTCAATTACCTAGCTGTAATTTGTTCACCACACATGTTATTTATCTTTCACGGAGAGACACCACTAGTGAACTGTGGACCCCGGTCCTTTTTCCTCATACTGATAAAACACCTACTGCTTTCATACCGCTCTCATACTACTTTCATATTGTTTTCCACACCATACGTTTAACCTCTTTGTGTTCAGCAAAACCGGTGAGATTGACAACCTCACTACTTTGTTGGGGCAAAGTGATTTGATTGTGTTGTGTAGGTTCCACGTTGCTTCTGAACCGGTAGTGTGTCGTGCCATCTCAGCTGCTTCAACCTTCTGAAGTTACTCCTTCCTCCTACTGGTCGATTAAACCTTGGTTTCTTACTGAGGGAAAATTGATGTTGTGCTCATCATACCTTCCTCTTGGGGTCTCCCAACGAGTGCAAGACCTCCACCATCACATACCAATAGCACGAGCACGTGTGTCATGGGCTATCTTTGATTGCACCTTGAAGGAGGCCATCTCTTGCATCACCTCTGTTGAGGTCATTGTAGCAAAGTTGTTCTTCCCTTGAAGGCTCTTCACATCCACGGGCTCAAATGGCAAGAGGGCATCGATGTACTTCCTCTTGATCCAAGCATCATCAACATATTTAGCGCCAAGAGCACTAAAGGAAGTAGCTAGGGTCTTGAGTCTTTGGTACATCTCCTCATGGCTCTCACCATCGAGCATATAAAACCCCTCGACCTCATTGCACAAGGTAGCATAACTATTCCTTTTCATGCTCTCATTGCCCACGAACATGGTGACAAGAGCATCCCAAGTTTCCTTGGTGGTGGAATATGGTTGAAGACGAGGCATGTGGATTGGGCCCACGACTTGTTGAATGATCGACAAGGCGGTGTAGTTGAGTTGGCAATCTACCACTTATCTTGTTGTCAAGTTCTTGGGATCATGAGGCTTGTATCAATCTTGAGTGACCCTCCAAAGCTCAATAGAAGAGGAGTTCAAGTGAGTTTTCATAAGATATTGGCAATGATCAAAAGGATGTGCATCAGTTTTAGGAGGTTCGCCTCTTGGGCTAATATGAGGATGTGGGACGGGGGGATCGGGGGAGTACCGTCCTTTGACATTGGGGTAATCGCCCTTATCATCCGACCCCTTAGAAGTTTCCTTCTTAGAGTGGGATTCACTTTTAGATTGTCCACCATCCTCCTCCTCATCTTCCTTGTTCTTTAGAATTTCTTCCGGAGGGATAGATGATGAGGAGTCCGGGCCCTTGGCTTTCATGAGTTGCAATAACATTTCTCGCAACTCATTCATTTTGACATCCATGGATGAGGTCAAGGAATCTTTCAACTCATTGAGATCATCTACGGTGACACTAGCCGCGGACGCGGCGGGCTTCCCTTTGGTGGCCATACTAAAACTCTTAGGTGGCTAAGACGAATAAAAGAGTCGAGGCTATGATACCAATTGAACGTATAGTATGGGCACCTAGAGGCGGGTAAATAGGTGCTACAACCAATTTTAACTTTTCTACAAATTAAGTATTGACACAAAGGTAAATTCTCTAGACATGCAACTACGGTTAATTTACCTATATGACAACAACAACAAGATACAAGATACAAACAAGTAGTAAAGGAGAGGGAATGAGGTAACCGATAGAGGAAGCACGCGAAGACAAGGATGTAATCCCGAATTCCTCCTTTTTAGGGGAGTACGTTTCATTGGAGGGGTGTGATCTCGCCACAAAGGCCTACTCAATGCCACAAAGGCCTCACCCTATTCTCCGATGAACAACGCCACAAAGGCCTAGTTCACCTTCCACTTGATCCCCTTTCAGGCGGGAATCGAGTCCTTTACAACAAGCTTGAGGCACACACCAACAACCAAATTGGGGGCTCCCAAGAATCTCCAAGAATCACCACAAGTATCAATGAGGTCTACGTCTTCCACAAGAGCAAACCCTAGACTAGACCCCCTCTAGCAAATGAGGGGGGAAAAGAAATATGGTTGGTGAAGATGTAGATGGGGGCCTTCTCCTTCAATCCTCCAAGTATCAAAAAGTTTGGGTGGAGGGATTGGAAGAAATATAGCTTTTGGAGGCCCAATAAATGTTGGACTCGAATGATTCACAAGCTTCCCCTTGGGGAAGAAGAGGATGGGGTATTTGTACCCCCTCCTCTCAACTAGTTGTTTGACTTTTTTTATGCCTGGCGGTAGTACCGCTCGCTGGTAACGTAAGAGGTACTGGCCAACAACTGGAAGCAGGCGGTACAACCACCACAGTACTGTTGCGCTTCCAGTAGCGGTACTACAGGTAGAGCCACCGGTACTACCGTTGGCCACAAACTCGATATAAAATCAAAATGGCTGGTGGTAGTACTAGGCCACTACCGCCCTAGTATCGTAAATGTTACCGTGAGCAAAACTTCCCTAGTGGTACTTCGACCAGTACTACCAGCGATACTACCGCTTCCTGGAAGGAACGGTACTACCGCTGTTGGTAGCGGTACTACCACCATGGGGAGTGTTGCTCCGAACGAGACTAAGTACCAACGGTAGTACTGTACCAGTACCGTTGAAGTGCCGCTAGATGCAGTAGCCAAAATCACTTTGGTGGTACTTATGGCGGTACTACCCGCGGTACTACTGCTTCCTAGGGAGAACGTTACTACCGCTGCGTCAAATTAATGTTTCCTCAAATTAGTTAGATGCATAGTTAGATACTTAATCGTGTTGTTACCAACACCAAAACATAAAAGAGATCAAATTAATAAATGCACTTTCAGCCTCGAGCAATGAATGAACTCCTCCCGCCCGGGAAGCGGACGCCCACCTTCTCCTTCGTTCCTATGCAGCCTTCACCGCGCATGGCCTCCAAGTCTTTCTCGTTAATCACCGAGCCCCGCCACGCACGACCATCGTTGCCCATCTCCAACTCCCACGAGGCGGGAATAGGTTTCGTCGTCATTGAGAAGCAGCCACCCGTGTGTCCTTCGGATGCGCGACGGGATCTAAGAAAATGGAGAAAAGAGCTCGGCGGGGAGAGAAGTGCTCGACGAAGAAAATAGAAAGCAAGCAGCGGATGGAGAAGAGAACTCCTTCCTCTGAGGCCACTGCCCTCTATTTGTAATTGGAGACCGTTGACTGGCCTCCCCTCCCGAAACCTTCGCTCAATCGTGGCCACATGGCGCAGTAACCACACATTGTGGATGCGATTACGGCCGCATCCGATCCCGATTCCCCGTACCGGCGCAGAAGATCCCACTTGTAGGAACCAAGGCGTTGTAGCTCGCTTCGCGCGGTGGACTGTTAGAGCAATGGGTCTTGATGATATCATCCCTTACATCACATATCCAGCAGGCTGACCGGAGTGAGGAATGCTTTTTACCATAGTCGGTTGGGCCCGTCCAGACCAAAAGAAGCATAGGGGAAGCAGGTAGAAGCCTTCCAGTCCTCGTTTGACTACAAGCCTTCAACGTGCTCGGGGGCTAATGTCGGGGGAATGACTGTTGTGGTGTTGTCACGACAAGTGTCCTCGTGCGAGAACTAGATTGTGAGTCCACAGATTCGAAGCGAAGTATCGAAAGGGTTATGGTTGGAACGAGGAAAGCGAGTTTACCCAGGTTCGTCCCCTCTATTGAGGGTAAAACCTACTCCTGCTTCTTTACTATTGATGATTCAAAATCTCGATTATAGGGAGCAATTCCAGCTTACGATGTCTCGAGAGTTGTTGCTATCAACTAGAACTCCCTCTACGTCGTAGGAACTCGCTTTATATAGCAGACGAGTTCTTGAGGTTATGGGAGAATCCGGGTTACACCCGTCCTCGGAGTCCTGGCAGGATCTGGTCTTCTAGTCTTCATCCGATTTACCCCAGGATCCGGATTAGTCCCTCCGGTTTTTGATCGCCCCAACAGCCTCGGGCCATCCCGCTGAGTCTCGGGCCTTCTGGATTGGTTATCACACTTCACTGGGTCATGTTTGCCATGTCCGGGTCTTCCTTTTGGCCCACCGGGTCTTCAAGCTTCCAACTGTTTCTCCTTCCTCGAACCATCTTGGTATAAACCGGAACATTAACTACAAACCAGATGTGGCTAAATCCGGTTCACGGGGGAGCATTCAGGGGCACCTCCTTATCCATTCCCCCAACATTAGCCCTAGGTTAACATGAACGTTGAGTCGTGGCTTATTTCGTTCACGTTAAGCTTATGAAATAAGAACAAACACAACCTTGCTCTGTTGGAGAAAATATCTGAGTCTTGATCTTGATTTTATGAAGATCCCATTCTTCCCTTTTTTCGCTCTTTACTTCCAAGTTTTGAACCATATAGGTCTAAACTGGAAATTATGTTTGCGAGTTTATTTCCAAGATTCGAGGAGCCAAAAAATCTTCTGTTTATCCAAAACTTCCTTCGCGTATTTAATGCGTTCGTTCAAAAAAACTTCACCTTACCCGCTTGTTTTGTAGATCCAATCTTCTTAGGAAATCTAGAAATATGTTGATTCTTGGGGTTCTTTGTGTAAAATTGTCGCTAAACTCTAGGGTTTAGCCCCTCTCTTATAAATAACGCCCGAGGGTTACCCCATGATTATTCCGCTCCATCGTGCCCCAGTTCATCTTCTTCCTCGAGCGCCCCTCAGGAGATCACTTCCTCGCTCCAGCGCCGCCGCGGACGAAACATCGCCGCCGTTCAGGAGCTGATGGTGAAGGAGAAGAGAATGGCTAGCAAAGTCATCGGAACCGTAAAGAAAAACAAAACCGGCAACATCGCCGGTTCTTCTGCCAGGAACAAAAAAGAGATGCAAGTGAACTGGTGTAAATCCGAGATTACGCTCGGAAGGCTTCAGGAGATGGAGGCGTCCGAGTTACTGCCAAAGGATATTTCTTGGCGCGCGCCCGAGAATGAGATCCAGCCTACCCTTGGGTCATATGAGGTAATCGTTTTCGAGGCTCATATACTCCGGAGTTTTCACCCTCCCGGATCTCACTTTTTTCGCCATCTTCTATATTTCTACGGGTTACACCCTCAGGATTTGCCTCCCAATTCTATTCTCAATGTCAGTATCTTCGTAGTCCTCTGTGAAGATTATCTTAAAATCGAACCCAGCCTAGATTTATTCCTATAATAGTTTTAATGCAACAAACACCCGGAAGTTGTCGGGGGTGACTTGATTCATTGTGGTGTCGTGTCTTTCCAGAGGCGGAAGACGTAGTTTATCCGGGTATTCCTTTAGCCAGTCATCCAAAACATTGGCAAAAAAACCTTCTTCTGTTGCAAAAACAAATCTCCTAAGGGTGAGCCTTCTTTGTCGGGTTATCGCCCGAGAGTTTAGTTTATACTGATACCATGAACGCTTTTGCTAAACCGGCTGCCCGTACCAAAGTTATTCCTCTCCTTAAACGTGTAAAATCTTTGATAGTACATGGTTTAAGCGGCTTGGATCTGACCCAGACTTGGGTAATCTGGCACATCCAACCTCTTAGTATTAGGGACCGTCTCTTTTATCAATATACCGGTTCATCTTCTGATACCATGAGATATTTCGTGGCCATCCCTTCTAAAACTGATATGATAAACACGCTCAAAGATCTGGTTGGTTTGAAAAAAGATAGACTCCTTGATGTGGGGCTTCCAACGTTTTCTGTGATCAATCCGGCTCCTCCAGTAAGTTATCTTACATTTATCTTATGAATTGTTTCTGTTTCATGAACTGTAAATTCGATAATTTTAACCCGACATATTTCCGATTTACAGGTCTCAGATGCTTTCTGGATCACCACATAAGAACCGCCAACATCTCCAGAAGATAACGAGGACGGAGAGCAAGGCGGCGAAGAGGAAGAGGTTTCTGGATTTGATTCTCTTGCTCGTTTGCATAACCAGCTTGCTACGCCGGTTCTTCGCATGATGAACAGGAGGAGGCCGGATCGATGACACACCCGCCAGTCTAGGACGTGTCGGTTCAAGAAATTCCAAACCTTAATCCTGCCACTCCAGCTATACGCTCCAATACTGTCCTTGATAAAGAGTCCCCTGTGACTAAAAAGAGGGACCGACAGGCTATTGCAAAGGTTCCTTTATCTAGATTCTCAAGATCTCCTTTGAATCCATCCTCATATCTGAAGAAAACACAGGATGATGAGGATACTAGCAAGAAAAAAAGAACCCGGACCTCCGGCTCCAGTGACTTTGAAGCAGGTTTGCCCGCAAAATCTACTTCTCGCCGGGTCCCCGGGCCTCAGAATTTGCCTACACCTTCTCGTCCTTTAGTAGGAAGGTTCCGACCTGAGTTAAGTCATGATTATACAGATTCTCGAAATTTCGGCTCTTCCCATTTCAGCGATGCTAGTGATTTCTCAACCAACTCAGGGTAAGCCGATTCTTGTCCTTCTAACCTTGATTGTGATGTTTGTACCTTTTCTGCTTTATAACCTTGCACTCGTTACTTTTCAGGGCTCAAGCTGTGACCAAGGTAACGCCGATTTCAGTTGCTACTCCAGCCAGTAACTTAGAGAAAAGTGCTCCCGAAGAAACTATGGATGAACCGACAGCTCCATCACCGGTTCATAAAGATGTTGATGATTCTGCACCAGACACAAGAATGGAGGTGGACCCAGTGATTCCTGTGATGGTTCATAATTCTCCCATCCATGATACAGACGTTGTGATTACCGACTCACAAACTATGGAAAATGTTGGCACTTCCACAGTTTTGTCCAAGATTGTAGAAGATGTGAAGCCGGCCTCTCGACCAAAAGCTACCCCTTCCAGCATGCCCTCTCTTGAGGGCCAAAACTTTGAAGCTTTGGTCCATGAGATTTCTCAGAACCGGTGTAACATCCCAAGTATGAAAAATAGCCTTTAGAATGTTTTGCCCTCTGTTATTTTATGTTTTGCATCATGGCATCATGTTGATTGCAATTGTTTTGCTTGTTTTCATTTGTTTTCCAACTGTTTTCCTTTGTTTTCCTTTGTTTTCTATTTGAATTTTAAACCAAAATTCAAACCTTTTGTTTCATCCTTGTGATGTTACAATTTCGAAAATGATTTTTCAAATCAAATCAATCATTTGTTTCCATTAAATCCCTAAGGTTCAACTATTTAAAATTGTGGGTTTTAATAGTTCACTTAATCCAAATGTTGTTCAAATTCAAACAAAAATTCCAAACAGCAACCCTTTGGAATTATTGCAATTTACCAAAACAAAGTTAAGCAATTTGTTTCAAATAATTTGAGGGTTCAAACTCTTGGAAAATGTTCCTTTTAAATAAATCACTTAATAATCAAAATTCAGTCAAATTCACTCAATTTTCAAACAGCACATGGTTCAAGTATTTTTTAAATCAAAAACTTACAAGTTGTTGTTGTTACAAAAATGAAACAATATAATTTTTTTCCTAATTTTTCTACACCCCAAAACCTCGCTATTCCTTCCTATTTCTCTTGCAGCAAAAAAAAAAACAAAAAAATAATAATAAAAAGCAAAAAGAACTCACAGGAGCGGGGGAGAGGCAGGCCCAGCCCAAGTGGCTGCAGCCCGTTTCCCATCTCCCCCAACCTCCGTACGTTTACTGGCGTCACCAATGGTGACAGGGACGTGCTGCTCCCATCCCCCCTACTTATCTACCTCCTAGCCCCCTATGAAACCCTAACCCTAGCCGCACGCATCCTCCTCCCTCCTGTCTCCACCACCGCCACCATCGAGAGGAGGAGATCGCCCCCGATTCTTCTGCCCCGACCTCCACTCGCCGGAGCACGCCGCCGCCGTCTCCGCCACTCCCCGGCCGTGCCGCGGGCACCTCTGCGAAGGGGGTGAGCAGCCCTTTCCATTCCCCTCAACCCCCTCTCGTTTCATCGCCGATTATGCATCAATTGCTTCCATGAGAAACCGCCTCGCTGCCTGGTACGTGCGTGTTCTACGTCAGAGAATAACAGCTGCAGTGCGTTCGCTTGCAGATCAGGTTACAGCGATGTGTTATACTCAAAAACCCATCCACCCATATAGTTTCAAAAACCAGCGCAGCAGCCTGCTGGTAGGGCGAGCGCGCAGCAAACCCACAGCTCGCGGGTTCAAGTCCCGCACCCCCCACTCTTTTCTGCTCTTTTCCGTTTTAATTCAGTTAAACACTGCAGCGCACCACAGCTTAACCCCACCGCATCCCCCTTCTGTACAAACCAAGCTCACCAGCCCAGCTGGTCACTGTCCCTAGCGCGCGCCCTGGAGGTCTAGGGTTCGATCCCCCTCACCCCACACCTTTTATTCTCTGTTTTTCTTTTTTTCTGCCCGCAGTTCAGAAAGTCAGATCTGATCAATTACTTCTAAATTCCATATAAAATTGAATATCACTCCAATTTGGATGATTCAAAATCCTCTGGATTCATAATTTTGTGCTCCTTCTAGTAATGTCAAGTTTGCAACATGTTTCTGTACCAATTTTTGCACTAAATAATTAATTACTGAAAATGCAATAAAATTTGGAAACTTTGGAATTTCATAACTTTAGTTCTACTCATCCAAATTAAGCAAACTTGGTCTCTAAATTTTTTTCTTAACAAACTCTACACATTGGTATTTTATTTGGACACAATTGAATTAATTTTGAGCATGTTTCCCTCTGTTTACTAAAAATGGCAGAATAAGAATGATTATGGAAAATTGCATAATAAATTCAATAATCACCCAAAAATTATGTTTGATAGCTCAAAATGTTCAATGAAACCTTTGCTACATGTTTTCAACCTTTTCAATGCAATTTTTTACTGTTTTGAATATTTTAAATTGGTGCAATATTTGAAAACTTGTTTAATTCACTTAAACTTGCAAAAATCATAACTTGTTCATAAAAATTCCAAATTCCACAAACTAAATATGTTTTCCAATCAACTTTTCATGTACTTTCCAAATATAAATTTTGTTTGCTGTTTTGAATAATTTAAATTGCTGAAAACAACTGTTTCTTAATTATTGCATTTAAAATTGCCAAAGTAACAACTTGCTCATTTTAAATCCAATTTCAACAAATGAAATATGTTTTCCATGCAAAATTAAACCACCTTTTCAAATATAAAATTTGTTTCATGTTTTGAATAATTAAAATTGGTTAAATGATTTAAATCTTGTTTAATTCATTTAATATTGTTAAATTCATAACTTGGTCAAATTAATTTCTTTGGGACATATAAAATATGTTTTCCAACCATAAAAGTATAAGCTTTTAAAATATGAATCTCACTTAATGTTTTGAACAAATAAAAATTCAAATAAGTTCATGTTTGAATTAAATTCATTTAATTCCTGCTTAAACTTGTTTAATTCATAAATAATTTATTTGAAATCCTTTTTCAACAAGTGAAACATGCATTCCATCTAAAATTGTGTGTTATTTCCAAATATGAACTTTGTTATCTATTCTGAACAATTAAACTTGATGAAAACAACAAATGCTTGTGTAACCCCTTTAAGAAACCAAAATTCCAAAACTTAATAAACAAATTTCCAAACTTGTTAAACCTTATTTCAAATTGTTTCTATTGTTGTTATTTTGTTGTTTTCCTCATCCATGCATCATGATAAGTCACTTCCACAAGATGATTAGTTGTAGGACAATTAGTTCAACCATAATTCATGGGCTTTTCATATGCAATCCAATTGCATGTGGGTCCATTTAATCATGTTGTTATCTTGTCAACTAGTTTATTTCTATGCATCAATTAAATGGTCATGCATCATCCCATGTTTGTGCACTACGCCATGTTATTGATTGTTTATCTTTCTGCATTGTTTGTTTGCTTCTTCTCGGAAATACGACGACGTTGAGACCGACGATACCTACGACACCCCTTCTAAGGATTTAGCTCAGTACCAGGCTACTGGGTTTGCAGGCAAGTTATCACTCACATGAACCATCGTGTTCCTTTCAACATTGGTTACCGATACTTTCCGTTGTCTATTCTGCTAGCCCTATGATTAGTTGCTTCTGTTACGAACCTATCACATGTATCCTTTAACCCTGATATTGCCTCACCTCCATACCTATAACCTTTTGTTTGAGCCAGTGTCTTACTAGCATGCTTAGGTTGTTTTGCTCGAGTCTGTTACCCGTTACTTTCTGTTACTATTCCATTATGTTCTGGGGGCTCGATGTTTAATCAATCAATCATGCTAATGTTATTATAAATAATAATTTGATGATAAGGCACCGGCAGGAGGCCCTTTGTGGTTTTGAGGCCTGCTAGTGTCGACCCTAATAGGAAAAGGGTCTTGTCTACTGATCCATGATGAGCGCACTACCCGCATGTGGGAAGCGAGTATGGGCGCCCCCCTCAATTTGATTCGATTCGCATCTCGTCCAAATCGCCTCATTTAGTTCGGGTTTTCCATTTGCTGCATGCATGATCTTGCGAGCCCTTGGTACCCGGGTGGAACTTTCGTAGTCGGCATATAGGGGGACACGGTCTTAGAGTGCTATGAGGGTCCATTTTCTTCTGGGCTCGATTAGCCGTGCGCCCAAGGTGCTTTGGGCTTGATGCGAAGAAGAGTTGAGTTGTGTAGAGTGCCCCGCTTGGTGGGAGGCATCCCATCTGGCGGGTTATTCTTGCGTGTACGGCCAAATTGGTGCAACCCTGCAGGGATAATCTTCTCGAGAAGCCGTGTTTTCCGCGGTTATGGATTACTTGGTGAAAGTACTGGCTAACAAGTACTCAGGACAACTTAAACCTAATGATTAACAACCTTACACCCAATGATTAACAACTTGACTAGTAATAGGCTTATTGACACAATAAAATGAACCATCATTAATTCAACTGTGTGAGTTATCCTCGGATTGCTTCTTTGGATAAGGGGCGAGATCCAGGATGGGTTTGTTTGAGGTTAGTTGATAAGTTGGTTACGATACACGATCTTATCTCCTTTCTGATAGTCGGAAGTGGTAGTAACTCTGTAGTTGGTTAGAGCAGCCAGTTGCAGCATCTTTTATATCCCCTTTCTTCCGTTGAACCCAAAGCATCTGTGCTTGGTGTTGACGGGTTACACTTTGGTGAACTGTGAGTCTTGCTTGCCAGTACGTTTATGTACTGACCCCTTTGGGGCTGTGGTTTCCGCAGACGACGTTTCCGAGGATCCCCATGGTGGCTACTACGTGGAGTATGACGAGACTGCTGACGAGTAGATAGCGGACCCGGGCAGGATCCGAGACTTCGTGGATGGGCTCCGTCTTTTCGTTTCCGGCCTCTTAGGCCTATTTGGATCTTGTCTGTACTCAGACATGTTGAATGCTTCCGTTGTGATGTAATGATGATATGTTGGGTCACGTGTCCTCTAAATGATTGTATTTGCTATCTCTGCTCTAATGAGAGCTATTTGCAACTTATTTCAATCTTTTGTGTCTTAGAGATCTGTTGTGATATCAGTTGTTCAAATGCCGTTGACGTACCATGTGTGTATGTTTTGAAGTACGTCGACGGAAGTATCTGGATTTCTATGGGATGGTTTGCGCAGACGATGAATAGTAAGAGAATGGTTGTCACACGTTTACGTGTTGGCCTGCTCATATTGAGATGCGGGTGCCGGTATGCCCCGTAAGCCATTTATCTACTGTTTAACGGACTGTGAGTATCCCCTAGAAGTCCGGGTGCGACAAATGGTATCAGAGCCTGTCTGCCTGTAGGATCCCTTTTTACTGGTCGCAGTTGAGTCTAGAAACTATTTTGTAGCTATATAGGAAAAATGAAACGTGAGAGTAGGAATTCTGTTCTTTTATTTCTTTCCCCACCCACCCTCCCTTTTCTGGTAAGGAAGTGTAACGTTGTTTTCCATTCTCATCTAAACTTTCAAGTTAGGATTTCACGAATCCTGGTTTCTCTAGGATGGTTATATCTACTAGACCATAGGAATGGAGGTGGTTGTGACATGATTTATCATGTTGCCTACTCATGATTGAGAACGGAGGCGTGTAAGCCCCGGAAGCAGATCCTCTATTCCTTAAGCAGTAGATATTGATCCTTTAGAAGCCCGGATGGGTTATCCGTAGTACCTCAGGAGTGTTTTGTTCTCGTTGTCCCGATGTTGATATCCTGTTCTTCTCAACATCCTTTCCGTCCGTTGAAATCTTGTTGTTGTTTTCCATTTCAGTTCTTCTACCGGCGTATAATCAAAACTTCCCAAATATCAAGTCTATCTGGCCAGAAAGGTTGTTGTTGTTTCGAAAACTTCCAGGCTATGAGAGCTGGCATTCCTATCACCTGGGGTTGTTTCGAGGAAGCATTCCTGAAGCACCACATTCCAGATAGTCTATTCTCCAAATGAATCAAGTTCTATCCAGCTATACACCCTCGATGCAAAACCTCTCCCTTTACTTGAAAATGTTCCGGTGGTTTCCAAATTCCCTGACGTCTTTCCAGAAGAGTTGTCAGGATTGCCTGTCATCTTGAACTTCCAAATAAACTATCCAAGGTGCACGATGTGTTTCACGTGTCACAGCTCAAGAGGATCTTCGCAAGAAGTATCCGGACCTTTCCTTTTCTCCGTAGGAATCTCGGGGCGCGATTCCTTCAAGGGGGGCGTTTTGTAACATCCCAAGTATGAAAAATAGCCTTTAGAATGGTTTGCCCTCTGTTATTTTATGTTTTGCATCATGGCATCATGTTGATTGCAATTTTTTTGCTTGTTTTCATTTGTTTTCCAACTGTTTTCCTTTGTTTTCCTTTGTTTTCTATTTGAATTTCAAACCAAAATTCAAACCTTTTGTTTCATCCTTGTGATGTTACAATTTCCAAAATGATTTTTCAAATCAAATCAATCATTTGTTTCCATTAAATCCCTAAGGTTCAACTATTTAAAATTGTGGGTTTTAATAGTTCACTTAATCCAAATGTTGTTCAAATTCAAACAAAAATTCCAAACAGCAACCCTTTGGAATTATTGCAATTTACCAAAACAAAGTTAAGCAATTTGTTTCAAATAATTTGAGGGTTCAAACTCTTGGAAAATGTTCCTTTTAAATAAATCACTTAATAATCAAAATTCAGTCAAATTCACTCAATTTTCAAACAGCACATGGTTCAAGTATTTTTGGAATCAAAAACTTACAAGTTGTTGTTGTTACAAAAATGAAACAATATAAATTTTTTCCTAATTTTTCTACACCCCAAAACCTAGCTATTCCTTCCTATTTCTCTTGCAGCAAAAAAAAAACAAAAAAATAATAATAAAAAGCAAAAAGAACTCACAGGAGAGGGGGAGAGGCAGGCCCAGCCCAAGTGGCTGCAGCCCGTTTCCCATCTCCCCCAACCTCCGTACGTTTGCTGGCGTCACCAATGGTGACAGGGACGTGCTGCTCCCATCCCCCCTACTTATCTACCTCCTAGCCCCCTAGGAAACCCTAACCCTAGCCGCACGCATCCTCCTCCCTCCTGTCTCCACCACCGCCGCCATCGAGAGGAGGAGATCGCCCCCGATTCTTCTGCCCCGACCTCCACTCGCCGGAGCACGCCGCCGCCGTCTCCGCCACTCCCCGGCCGTGCCGCGGGCACCTCTGCGAAGGGGGTGAGCAGCCCTTTCCATTCCCCTCAACCCCCTCTCGTTTCATTGCCGATTATGCATCAATTGCTTCCATGAGAAACCGCCTCGCTGCCTGGTACGTGCGTGTTCTACGTCAGAGAATAACAGCTGCAGTGCGTTCGCTTGCAGATCAGGTTACAGCGATGTGTTATACTCAAAAACCCATCCACCCGTATAGTTTCAAAAACCAGCGCAGCAGCCTGCTGGTAGGGCGAGCGCGCAGCAAACCCACAGCTCGCGGGTTCAAGTCCCGCACCCCCCCACTCTTTTCTGCTCTTTTCCGTTTTAATTCAGTTAAACACTGCAGCGCACCACAGCTTAACCCCACCGCATCCCCCTTCTGTACAAACCAAGCGCACTAGCCCAGCTGGTCACTGTCCCTAGCGCGCGCCCTGGAGGTCTAGGGTTCGATCCCCCTCACCCCACACCTTTTATTCTCTGTTTTTCTTTTTTTCTGCCCGCAGTTCAGAAAGTCAGATCTGATCAATTACTTCTAAATTCCATATAAAATTGAATATCACTCCAATTTGGATGATTCAAAATCCTGTGGATTCATAATTTTGTGCTCCTTCTAGTAATGTCAAGTTTGCAACATGTTTCTGTAACAATTTTTGCACTAAATAATTAATTACTGAAAATGCAATAAAATTTGGAAACTTTGGAATTTCATAACTTTAGTTCTACTCATCCAAATTAAGCAAACTTGGTCTCTAAATTTTTTTCTTAACAAACTCTACACATTGGTATTTTATTTGGACACAATTGAATTAATTTTGAGCATGTTTCCCTCTGTTTACTAAAAATGGTAGAATAAGAATGATTATGGAAAATTGCATAATAAATTCAATAATCACCCAAAAATTATGTTTGATAGCTCAAAATGTTCAATGAAACCTTTGCTACATGTTTTCAACCTTTTCAATGCAATTGTTTACTGTTTTGAATATTTTAAATTGGTGCAATATTTGAAAACTTGTTTAATTCACTTAAACTTGCAAAAATCATAACTTGTTCATAAAAATTCCAAATTCCACAAACTAAATATGTTTTCCAATCAACTTTTCATGTAATTTCCAAATATAAATTTTGTTTGCTGTTTTGAATAATTTAAATTGCTGAAAACAACTGTTTCTTAATTATTGCATTTAAAATTGCCAAAGTAACAACTTGCTCATTTTAAATCCAATTTCAACAAATGAAATATGTTTTCCATGCAAAATTAAACCACCTTTTCAAATATAAAATTTGTTTCATGTTTTGAATAATTAAAATTGGTTAAATGATTTAAATCTTGTTTAATTCATTTAATATTGTTAAATTCATAACTTGGTCAAATTAATTTCTTTGGGACATATAAAATATGTTTTCCAACCATAAAAGTATAAGCTTTTCAAATATGAATCTCACTTAATGTTTTGAACAAATAAAAATTCAAATTAGTTCATGTTTGAATTAAATTCATTTAATTCCTGCTTAAACTTGTTTAATTCATAAATAATTTATTTGAAATCCTTTTTCAACAAGTGAAACATGCATTCCATCTAAAATTGTGTGTTATTTCCAAATATGAACTTTGTTATCTATTCTGAACAATTAAACTTGATGAAAACAACAAATGCTTGTGTAACCCCTTTAAGAAACCAAAATTCCAAAACTTAATAAACAAATTTCCAAACTTGTTAAACCTTATTTCAAATTGTTTCTATTGTTGTTATTTTGTTGTTTTCCTCATCCATGCATCATGATAAGTCACTTCCACAAGATGATTAGTTGTAGGACAATTAGTTCAACCATAATTCATGGGCTTTTCATATGCAATCCAATTGCATGTGGGTCCATTTAATCATGTTGTTATCTTGTCAACTAGTTTATTTCTATGCATCAATTAAATGGTCATGCATCATCCCATGTTTGTGCACTACGCCATGTTATTGATTGTTTATCTTTCTGCATTGTTTGTTTGCTTCTTCTCGGAAATACGACGACGTTGAGACCGACGATACCTACGACACCCCTTCTAAGGATTTAGCTCAGTACCAGGCTACTGGGTTTGCAGGCAAGTTATCACTCACATGAACCATCGTGTTCCTTTCAACATTGGTTACCGATACTTTCCGTTGTCTATTCTGCTAGCCCTATGATTAGTTGCTTCTGTTACGAACCTATCACATGTATCCTTTAACCCTGATATTGCCTCACCTCCATACCTATAAACTTTTGTTTGAGCCAGTGTCTTACTAGCATGCTTAGGTTGTTTTGCTCGAGTCTGTTACCCGTTACTTTCTGTTACTATTCCATTATGTTCTGGGGGCTCGATGTTTAATCAATCAATCATGCTAATGTTATTATAAATAATAATTTTATGATAAGGCACCGGCAGGAGGCCCTTTGTGGTTTTAAGGCCTGCTAGTGTTGACCCTGATAGGAAAAGGGTCTTGTCTACTGATCCATGATGAGCGCACTACCCGCATGTGGGAAGCGAGTATGGGCGCCCCCCTCAATTTGATTCGATTCGCATCTCGTCCAAATCGCCTCATTTAGTTCGGGTTTTCCATTTGCTGCATGCATGATCTTGCGAGCCCTTGGTACCCGGGTGGAACTTTCGTAGTCGGCATATAGGGGGACACGGTCTTAGAGTGCTATGAGGGTCCATTTTCTTCTGGGCTCGATTAGCCGTGCGCCCAAGGTGCTTTGGGCTTGATGCGAAGAAGAGTTGAGTTGTGTAGAGTGCCCCGCTTGGTGGGAGGCATCCCATCTGGCGGGTTATTCTTGCGTGTACGGCCAAATATGTGCAACCCTGCAGGGATAATCTTCTCGAGAAGCCGTGTTTTCCGCGGTTATGGATTACTTGGTGAAAGTACTGGCTAACAAGTACTCAGGACAACTTAAACCTAATGATTAACAACCTTACACCCAATGATTAACAACTTGACTAGTAATAGGCTTATTGACACAATAATATGAACCATCATTAATTCAACTGTGTGAGTTATCCTCGGATTGCTTCTTTGGATAAGGGGCGAGATCCAGGATGGGTTTGTTTGAGGTTAGTTGATAAGTTGGTTACGATACACGATCTTATCTCCTTTCTGATAGTCGGAAGTGGTAGTAACTCTGTAGTTGGTTAGAGCAGCCAGTTGCAGCATCTTTTATATCCCCTTTCTTCCGTTGAACCCAAAGCATCTGTGCTTGGTGTTGACGGGTTACACTTTGGTGAACTGTGAGTCTTGCTTGCCAGTACGTTTATGTACTGACCCCTTTGGGGCTGTGGTTTCCGCAGACGACGTTTCCGAGGATCCCCATGGTGGCTACTACGTGGAGTATGACGAGACTGCTGACGAGTAGATAGCGGACCCGGGCAGGATCCGAGACTTCGTGGATGGGCTCCGTCTTTTCGTTTCCGGCCTCTTAGGCCTATTTGGATCTTGTCTGTACTCAGACATGTTGAATGCTTCCGTTGTGATGTAATGATGATATGTTGGGACACGTGTCCTCTAAATGATTGTATTTGCTATCTCTGCTCTAATGAGAGCTATTTGCAACTTATTTCAATCTTTTGTGTCTTAGAGATCTGTTGTGATATCAGTTGTTCAAATGCCGTTGACGTACCATGTGTGTATGTTTTGAAGTACGTCGACGGAAGTATCTGGATTTCTATGGGATGGTTTGCGCAGACGATGAATAGTAAGAGAATGGTTGTCACACGTTTACGTGTTGGCCTGCTCATATTGAGATGCGGGTGCCGGTATGCCCCGTAAGCCATTTATCTACTGTTTAACGGACTGTGAGTATCCCCTAGAAGTCCGGGTGCGACAAATGGTATCAGAGCTTGTCTGCCTGTAGGATCCCTTTTTACTGGTCGCAGTTGAGTCTAGAAACTATTTTGTAGCTATATAGGAAAAATGAAACGTGAGAGTAGGAATTCTGTTCTTTTATTTCTTTCCCCACCCACCCTCCCTTTTCTGGTAAGGAAGTGTAACGTTGTTTTCCATTCTCATCTAAACTTTCAAGTTAGGATTTCACGAATCCTGGTTTCTCTAGGATGGTTATATCTACTAGACCATAGGAATGGAGGTGGTTGTGACATGATTTATCATGTTGCCTACTCATGATTGAGAACGGAGGCGTGTAAGCCCCGGAAGCAGATCCTCTATTCCTTAAGCAGTAGATATTGATCCTTTAGAAGCCCGGATGGGTTATCCGTAGTACCTCAGGAGTGTTTTGTTCTCGTTGTCCCGATGTTGATATCCTGTTCTTCTCAACATCCTTTCCGTCCGTTGAAATCTTGTTGTTGTTTTCCATTTCAGTTCTTCTACCGGCGTATAATCAAAACTTCCCAAATATCAAGTCTATCTGGCCAGAAAGGTTGTTGTTGTTTCGAAAACTTCCAGGCTATGAGAGCTGGCATTCCTATCACCTGGGGTTGTTTCGAGGAAGCATTCCTAAAGCACCACATTCCAGATAGTCTATTCTCCAAATGAATCAAGTTCTATCCAGCTATACACCCTCGATGCAAAACCTCTCCCTTTACTTGAAAATGTTCCGGTGGTTTCCAAATTCCCTGACGTCTTTCCAGAAGAGTTGCCAGGGTTTCCTGTCATCTTGAACTTCCAGATAAACTATCCAAGGTGCACGATGTGTTTCACGTGTCACAGCTCAAGAGGATCTTCGCAAGAAGTATCCGGACCTTTCCTTTTCTCCGTAGGAATCTCGGGGCGCGATTCCTTCAAGGGGGGCGTTTTGTAACATCCCAAGTATGAAAAATAGCCTTTAGAATGTTTTGCCCTCTGTTATTTTATGTTTTGCATCATGGCATCATGTTGATTGCAATTGTTTTGCTTGTTTTCATTTGTTTTCCAACTGTTTTCCTTTGTTTTCCTTTGTTTTCTATTTGAATTTCAAACCAAAATTCAAACCTTTTGTTTCATCCTTGTGATGTTACAATTTCCAAAATGATTTTTCAAATCAAATCAATCATTTGTTTCCATTAAATCCCTAAGGTTCAACTATTTAAAATTGTGGGTTTTAATAGTTCACTTAATCCAAATGTTGTTCAAATTCAAACAAAAATTCCAAACAGCAACCCTTTGGAATTATTGCAATTTACCAAAACAAAGTTAAGCAATTTGTTTCAAATAATTTGAGGGTTCAAACTCTTGGAAAATGTTCCTTTTAAATAAATCACTTAATAATCAATATTCAGTCAAATTCACTCAATTTTCAAACAGCACATGGTTCAAGTATTTTTGAAATCAAAAACTTACAAGTTGTTGTTGTTACAAAAATGAAACAATATAAATTTTTTCCTAATTTTTCTACACCCCAAAACCTAGCTATTCCTTCCTATTTCTCTTGCAGCAAAAAAAAAAAACAAAAAAAAATAATAAAAAGCAAAAAGAACTCACAGGAGAGGGGGAGAGGCAGGCCCAGCCCAAGTGGCTGCAGCCCGTTTCCCATCTCCCCCAACCTCCGTACGTTTGCTGGCGTCACCAATGGTGACAGGGACATGCTGCTCCCATCCCCCCTACTTATCTACCTCCTAGCCCCCTAGGAAACCCTAACCCTAGCCGCACGCATCCTCCTCCCTCCTGTCTCCACCACCGCCGCCATCGAGAGGAGGAGATCGCCCCCGATTCTTCTGCCCCGACCTCCACTCGCCGGAGCACGCCGCCGCCGTCTCCGCCACTCCCCGGCCGTGCCGCGGGCACCTCTGCGAAGGGGGTGAGCAGCCCTTTCCATTCCCCTCAACCCCCTCTCGTTTCATCGCCGATTATGCATCAATTGCTTCCATGAGAAACCGCCTCGCTGCCTGGTACGTGCGTGTTCTACGTCAGAGAATAACAGATGCAGTGCGTTCGCTTGCAGATCAGGTTACAGCGATGTGTTATACTCAAAAACCCATCCACCCGTATAGTTTCAAAAACCAGCGCAGCAGCCTGCTGGTAGGGCGAGCGCGCAGCAAAACCACAGCTCGCGGGTTCAAGTCCCGCACCCCCCACTCTTTTCTGCTCTTTTCCGTTTTAATTCAGTTAAACACTGCAGCGCACCACAGCTTAGCCCCACCGCATCCCCCTTCTGTACAAACCAAGCGCACTAGCCCAGCTGGTCACTGTCCCTAGCGCGCGCCCTGGAGGTCTAGGGTTCGATCCCCCTCACCCCACACCTTTTATTCTCTGTTTTTCTTTTTTTCTGCCCGCAGTTCAGAAAGTCAGATCTGATCAATTACTTCTAAATTCCATATAAAATTGAATATCACTCCAATTTGGATGATTCAAAATCCTGTGGATTCATAATTTTGTGCTCCTTCTAGTAATGTCAAGTTTGCAACATGTTTCTGTAACAATTTTTGCACTAAATAATTAATTACTGAAAATGCAATAAAATTTGGAAAATTTAGAATTTCATAACTTTAGTTATACTCATCCAAATTAAGCAAACTTGGTCTCTAAAAATTTTTCTTAACAAACTCTACACATTGGTATTTTATTTGGACACAATTGAATTAATTTTGAGCATGTTTCCCTCTGTTTACTAAAAATGGCAGAATAAGAATGATTATGGAAAATTGCATAATAAATTCAATAATCACCCAAAAATTATGTTTGATAGCTCAAAATGTTCAATGAAACCTTTGCTACATGTTTTCAACCTTTTCAATGCAATTGTTTACTGTTTTGAATATTTTAAATTGGTGCAATATTTGAAAACTTGTTTAATTCACTTAAACTTGCAAAAATCATAACTTGTTCATAAAAATTCCAAATTCCACAAACTAAATATGTTTTCCAATCAACTTTTCATGTACTTTCCAAATATAAATTTTGTTTGCTGTTTTGAATAATTTAAATTGCTCAACTGTTTCTTAATTATTGCATTTAAAATTGCCAAAGTAACAACTTGCTCATTTTAAATCCAATTTCAACAAATGAAATATGTTTTCCATGCAAAATTAAACCACCTTTTCAAATATAAAATTTGTTTCATGTTTTGAATAATTAAAATTGGTTAAATGATTTAAATCTTGTTTAATTCATTTAATATTGTTAAATTCATAACTTGGTCAAATTAATTTCTTTGGGACATATAAAATATGTTTTCCAACCATAAAAGTATAAGCTTTTCAAATATGAATCTCACTTAATGTTTTGAACAAATAAAAATTCAAATAAGTTCATGTTTGAATTAAATTCATTTAATTCCTGCTTAAACTTGTTTAATTCATAAATAATTTATTTGAAATCCTTTTTCAACAAGTGAAACATGCATTCCATCTAAAATTGTGTGTTATTTCCAAATATGAACTTTGTTATCTATTCTGAACAATTAAACTTGATGAAAACAACAAATGCTTGTGTAACCCCTTTAAGAAACCAAAATTCCAAAACTTAATAAACAAATTTCCAAAGTTGTTAAACCTTATTTCAAATTGTTTCTATTGTTGTTATTTTGTTGTTTTCCTCATCCATGCATCATGATAAGTCACTTCCACAAGATGATTAGTTGTAGAACAATTAGTTCAACCATAATTCATGGGCTTTTCATATGCAATCCAATTGCATGTGGGTCCATTTAATCATGTTGTTATCTTGTCAACTAGTTTATTTCTATGCATCAATTAAATGGTCATGCATCATCCCATGTTTGTGCACTACGCCATGTTATTGATTGTTTATCTTTCTGCATTGTTTGTTTGCTTCTTCTCGGATATACGACGACGTTGAGACCGACGATACCTACGACACCCCTTCTAAGGATTTAGCTCAGTACCAGGCTACTGGGTTTGCAGGCAAGTTATCACTCACATGAACCATCATGTTCCTTTCAACATTGGTTACCGATACTTTCCGTTGTCTATTCTGCTAGCCCTATGATTAGTTGCTTCTGTTACGAACCTATCACATGTATCCTTTAACCCTGATATTGCCTCACCTCCATACCTATAAACTTTTGTTTGAGCCAGTGTCTTACTAGCATGCTTAGGTTGTTTTTCTCGAGTCTGTTACCCGTTACTTTCTGTTACTATTCCATTATGTTCTGGGGGCTCGATGTTTAATCAATCAATCATGCTAATGTTATTATAAATAATAATTTTATGATAAGGCACCGGCAGGAGGCCCTTTGTGGTTTTGAGGCCTGCTAGTGTCGACCCTAATAGGAAAAGGGTCTTGTCTACTGATCCATGATGAGCGCACTACCCGCATGTGGGAAGCGAGTATGGGCGCCCCCCTCAATTTGATTCGATTCGCATCTCGTCCAAATCGCCTCATTTAGTTCGGGTTTTCCATTTGCTGCATGCATGATCTTGCGAGCCCTTGGTACCCGGGTGGAACTTTCGTAGTCGGCATATAGGGGGACACGGTCTTAGAGTGCTATGAGGGTCCATTTTCTTCTGGGCTCGATTAGCCGTGCGCCCAAGGTGCTTTGGGCTTGATGCGAAGAAGAGTTGAGTTGTGTAGAGTGCCCCGCTTGGTGGGAGGCATCCCATCTGGCGGGTTATTCTTGCGTGTACGGCCAAATTGGTGCAACCCTGCAGGGATAATCTTCTCGAGAAGCCGTGTTTTCCGCGGTTATGGATTACTTGGTGAAAGTACTGGCTAACAAGTACTCAGGACAACTTAAACCTAATGATTAACAACCTTACACCCAATGATTAACAACTTGACTAGTAATAGGCTTATTGACACAATAATATGAACCATCATTAATTCAACTGTGTGAGTTATCCTCGGATTGCTTCTTTGGATAAGGGGCGAGATCCAGGATGGGTTTGTTTGAGGTTAGTTGATAAGTTGGTTACGATACACGATCTTATCTCCTTTCTGATAGTCGGAAGTGGTAGTAACTCTGTAGTTGGTTAGAGCAGCCAGTTGCAGCATCTTTTATATCCCCTTTCTTCCGTTGAACCCAAAGCATATGTGCTTGGTGTTGACGGGTTACACTTTGGTGAACTGTGAGTCTTGCTTGCCAGTACGTTTATGTACTGACCCCTTTGGGGCTGTGGTTTCCGCAGACGACGTTTCCGAGGATCCCCATGGTGGCTACTACGTGGAGTATGACGAGACTGCTGACGAGTAGATAGCGGACCCGGGCAGGATCCGAGACTTCGTGGATGGGCTCCGTCTTTTCGTTTCCGGACTCTTAGGCCTGTTTGGATCTTGTCTGTACTCAGACATGTTGAATGCTTCCGCTGTGATGTAATGATGATATGTTGGGACACGTGTCCTCTAAATGATTGTATTTGCTATCTCTGCTCTAATGAGAGCTATTTGCAACTTATTTCAATCTTTTGTGTCTTAGAGATCTGTTGTGATATCAGTTGTTCAAATGCCGTTGACGTACCATGTGTGTATGTTTTGAAGTACGTCGACGGAAGTATCTGGATTTCTATGGGATGGTTTGCGCATACGATGAATAGTAAGAGAATGGTTGTCACACGTTTACGTGTTGGCCTGCTCATATTGAGATGCGGGTGCCGGTATGCCCCGTAAGCCATTTATCTACTGTTTAACGGACTGTGAGTATCCCCTAGAAGTCCGGGTGCGACAACCGGATCCGTGAAGATGGTATTATTGCCATGCTGAGGAAGAAATAGGAGGTAAAATATATGTATAACTTGTAGCCCTCAATGTTTCAGTTTATACTTCGAAGATAAACTTAAAGATTTCCTTTGATATCCTTGATCTTGAACTGTAGCCCCCCAAGTGTCGGTTTATAAGTTTACAGTGAACCGGAACTAAACTTGAGCCACCCAAAACTGCGTAAAATTTCAAATTGTGTAGCCTCCAAGTGCTGGGTTGCATGCCTACAACAACTCGGGACTTGAATTTTTTCGTCTTACTCGTAGACTGAAATAGTGTAGCTCCCAAGTGTCGGGTTATCTTTGCCAGCGGTAACCTGGGACTTTATTCATACTTGTTAGCTGATTAACAGTCTATAAACTTGTGAACTCCAGAACTGAATTTTTATCTGTTCATCTTTTGTGGGCTTTGGAATCTGGCTATCAGAAAGAGATTTCAAATCTGAAGAACTTGTTCGCTCAAGAGGCCAGAAACTTACAAACTAAATTAGAAGAAATTGTTGACGTAGCTGCTAACAAAATGTCTGTTATGCAGCATGAATTTGAGAACCGGGAGAAAACCCTTATTGCTAGAGCTGAAAAAGCTGAAAAGGAACCGGAGGAGACAAAGAACAACTTTGCAAAAGTGAAGGTTTTGCTGGGTGAAATTACCACCAGTGTCTTTGGGAAGCTCGCATGTTTCCGGTTCATCTCCATATTACCCTCTACAACCTGGTTTCTAATGTGCTTCTCCCTTTGTTTTTCAGGTAGAATGCACTCCAACAATCTACAGCTCCCTGACATGAAGTAGAAAACCATTTTCACCCTAATTCGGCAATTGTATGTTGGAGGGGGTGAATGTATCAAAGTTGTCAAAGACATGGAAATTGCTCCCAAGCGGTTTCATAAGTTCATTGTTGAACTTGCTAATGTGGCACAGTGGATTGAAGAACACAAAGTTTCAGCTTTTCATCATGGAGCCATCAAGGTTATGTCGCTCGCAAAATCCTATCACTCGGAAATGAATCCGGATCTTCTTGTTGGCGGGTTCCCTCAGTACCAGGTTGATGGGAGAAAATATGAGAAGAAGGACTTTGCAAAGATCAAGAAAGAATGTCAATTCTAGGTCTGCACCATTGCTGAGAAGTTGAAGCTAAAAGAACTATATTCTAGTTTTGTCTCTTTTGGAGATCGTAAACCGGCTTTTGTTCCCTGGGCTATGTCTGTTGTTCGCCAGGCGCCTCAGAGGAGACGGCTCTCTGTCCAGTCCACTACATCTTCCTATAGCGTGCCGCAAACCGTAACTCCTTTAGTTGTTGTGCCTCCGCATCCACTATATGAACCAGATGATACCAATGATGCCTTGGCTCAATTGGAGTGGACATATGTTCCAGAACCTGAAACTCAAGAACTGGCAACTGGCGCAAGTGATGTTACTGATGCCGCCAAGACTCTAGAAGTGCAAGACCCGGCTGCTGATGCCGGTTTAGACCATGTACAATAGAAAGACAATTATATTATGTAAACAGAAAAACATTTTGCAATGTGATAATAAATTCGGCCCTATAAGCTTGTAATAGGCTAGATAAACTGCTTTAATTCTAGTCATATTCTTTTCATAGTGCGAATATGCATTTATGATACAATTTGGCTTGTAATATTTCGGGAAGTTGAGAGTTTCCGCAAAGTTAACAGTTTATGTTTTATCGAGATTTTTCAAGTTCTCAATGAGAACTTTATTTTATCTAAAAAAATCTTTCAGTTTATCTTTGCTATCTAGCACAGCTGGTTTATCGCATGACTTGTTCTAGTGTTTTCAACTCCAGAAAAGTTGAGGGTCAAGTTAACTCCGCTTTGATGGGTTATAATATGATTGAACTTTTCGGGTTACACATCTAGGTCATAAAAAGTGCGTGTAACCACTGAATGGCAGACAAGTATAACCGAGATAATATGGCATATGCGAGGTTCTTGAGATATAAATTGTGCTCTAGCATCAGCCCCAAGTAACCATATGAATAATGGTAAAACAAATAGAAATCTCTTCCAAACTGTGATAATTTAGTGAAAATGACAGTGACCTGGGACTTCCAGGTCTGTCACTTTATTCCATTGATAACATAGCGATTACAATGATCCTATGTAAAATATGGCCGCAACTGAGTTATGTTCCATGGTTTTCGAGTTTCTTCCTCAGATGTTCGTGACATATCAGTATCACGCATATCAATGAGGTAATATGACCCGTTGTGTAGGCCCTTGCCAACTACAAATGGTCCTTCCCATGGTGGACTTAGTTTATGCACCCCGTATTTTTTCTGAATTAGAAGTAGGACCAAGTCTCCTTCCTGGAAATTTTGAGTTCTGACTCTCCGGCTATGATAGCGGCGCAGGTCTTGCTGGTATATGGTTGATCTAGATGCGGTGAGTTCACGTGCTTCTTCCAAAGCATCAAGCGAGTTCTGGCGAGCTATCTCGTTTTCAGTTTCCACATAAGCAGCTACTCTTGGTGAATCATGGCAGATATCACTTGGTAACACGGCCTCTGCTCCATAAACCAGAAAAAAATGGTATGTAACCTGTTGATCTGTTGGGAGTGGTCCGTATGCTCCATAACACAGCAGGCAGTTCTTCCACCCATCAACCTGCAGTTCTTTCAAGGGGAACCTGGTGTCTTGGTTTTATGCCCTTTAGTAATTCCTGGTTAGCCCATTTTGCATGTCCATTGGATTGTGGGTGTGCAAGTGAAGCAAGGTCAAGTCTGATATGATTTAGTTCACAAAATTTCTGCATTGCTCCCTCGGACAAGTTTGTCCCATTGTTTGTGATTATGATGTGTGGATATCCAAACCTGAAAATTAAATTTTTCAGGAACTTAACGGCTGTAACTGCGTCACATTTGCTAAAAGGTTCTGCTTCTATCCATGTTGTGAACTTGTCAACTGCCACCAAAAGATGAGTCTTTTTGCCCGATGATATTTTGAAGGGTCCGACCATGTCGAGTCCCCAAACTACAAAAGGCCAAGTTATTGAAATCATACGCAAATCTTGAGTTGACATATGTTCATGTCTTGCATACTTCTGACAACCCTCACAGGTCCGTACAATCTTTTATGCATCTGCCGTTGCTGTAAGCCAGAAAAATCTGCGTCTAAATGCCTTAGCAACCAATGACCTGGAACTTGCGTGGTAGCCACAATCCCCTGAGTGGATCTTGTTTAAGATCTGACACCCTTCTTCCGGAGAGACACGCCTTTGAAAAATTCCAGTTGTGCTCCTTTTATATGACTCGCCATTGATGATTGTATACGATTTTGATTGTCTTATAACGTGGCGGGAAATGATTTCCTCTTTGGGGAGCTCGCCTCTTGTGAGATAAGACAGATATGGTTCTATCCACTCTAGTGTTGCATGAAGAGCTACTACCAGTTCTGACTCTGGATCTGGATTTGCCCAGTCTTCTTCTATAGGGACCTTGACCGATGGATTGTGAATTTCGTCTAAAAAGACATTAGGAGGAACCTATTTTTTCTGAGACCCAAACGAGATAGTGCATCGGCTGCTTCGTTAAGTCATCGATCAATTCGATCAACTTGATTACCCTGAAAATGTCCTGCTAGTTGGGTAACTGCTCGCCTGTAAGCTGCCATGAGTGGGTCTTTGGAATCCCAGGTTCCTTTGACTTGATGAGAAAGGAGGCCTGAATCTCCAAGGCAACGAATCCTGGTTATACCCATTTCCCTTGCAATTCAAAGTTCGTGGAGTAAAGACTCATACTCGGCCGCGTTATTAGTGCATTTCGATGAGATGTGTAAAAAATATCAAAATTTATCACCTCGTGGAGATGTCGGGACCATGTCGGCTCCTGATCCTTCCAATTGTCATGACCCGTCAAAATGCATTGTCCAATATTTGGTGTCAGATTTCTCTAGTGGAACTAGTAGCTGTGATTGTAGTCCTCGGCTCATACTTGATGTGGTATGGTCCCATCTCAATTGCCCACTTTGCAACTCATCATGTTGCTTCTCGGTTCTGGATAATGTCTGATAATGGATCAGAACTGACAACTGTAATGGGGTGTTCCTGAAAATAGTGTTTCAGTTTACGGCTTGCCACAAACACACGAAAAACCAGTTTCTGCCAATGTGGGTATTGTTGTTTTGATTCTGTCAAGACCTCGCTGATATAATAAACAGGTCTCTGGACCATGCCTTCTTTTCCTTCATGAGCTCTTTCCACAACTACCACCTCGCTAACAACTCTATTGTTTGTCGCGATGTATAATAACATAGGCTCCTTTTTCTGAGGTGCAACCAATATAGGGGCATTGGAGAGTTGTTTTTTGAGAGCTTCTAGGGCGTCATCAACTTCTTGGTTCGAGACAAACTTGTCAGTTTTCTTCAAGAGTCGGTACAAAGGTATGGCCTTTTCTCTAAGTCTACTTATAAACCGGCTCAGAGCGGCAACACACCTAGCTAGTTTCTGGACGTCCTTTAGACAACCCGGGTTTCTCATGTTATGTATAGCGTGGATTTTTTCCGGGTTTGCTTCGATTCCCCTCTCAGAAATTATGAAACCTAGAAATTTTCCAGCTGGTACTCCAAAGACCCACTTTGTCAGGTTTAACTTCATCTGGTACTTTCGCAAACTCACAACTGGCTCTTCCAGATCTGAAATTAGGGTATCTCCCTTCTGAGACTTGACAACTATATCATCCACATAGGCATGTACGTTGCGTCCAATCTGTTTTTGTAAACCATTCTAAATGCACCGCTAATAAGTGGCTCCTATGTTTTTCAGTCCAAAGGGCATGGACGTGTAGCAAAATGCACCAAAGGGCATGATGAACGAGGTCTTTTCCTGATCTTTCTCCTTCATCTTGATATGATGATAATCTGAATAAGCATCTAGGAAACATAACATGTCACATCCAGCCGTAGAATCAATGATTTGATCAATACGAGGTAATGCGAATGGGTCCTTGGGATCAGATTTATTCAGATCTGTATAATCAATGCGCATCCTCTAAGAAACGTTTTTCTTAAGGACTAGAAGTGGATTCGCCAACCACTTTGGATGAAGTACTTCCACAATAAACCCGGCTACCAGAAGACGAGCTATCTCCTCTCCAATAGCCTTTCTTCTCTTGTCATTGAAACGACGAAGGAACTGATGTATGAGTTTGAGTTTAGGATCCACATTTAAACTATGCTCAGAAATATTTCGTGGAACACCCGGCATGTTAGAAGGTTTCCATGCAAAGATGTCCCAATTCTCACAAAGGAACTTGATGAGCGCGCTTTCCTATTTGTCATCCATATGAGCCCCCATGCTGAACTATTTTGAAGAGTCTCCTGGGGTGAAATCTACCAGTTTAGTATCTCGAGCTAACTTGAACTTCAGTTTAGACTCTATGGATGGCTTTTTGAACAAGGTCATATCTCCAGGATAGGATCAACCTGGAGTTTGTACAACTTCAGTTCTTCCTCAGCACATGCTGACTCAGCGTAGGTTACATCACCTTCCTCACATTCCATAGCTATATCTCCATCTCCATTAACTGTGATGTTCCCCTCGGGTCCTGACATTTTTAGTTTAAGGTAGACGTAATAGGATCTGGCCATGAACTTGGCGTAATCTGGTCGCCCAAACAAAGCATGATACGGGCTTTTGAACTTGACAACTTCAAATGCCAAAATCTCATACCTGTAATTTTCCATAGTTCCAAAAGCAACTTCGAGATAAATTCTGCCAACCGGCTGAGCTGACATACTAGGAACAATCCCATGAAAAACAGTTGATCATGGATGAAGCCGCTTCTTTTGCAGGTTCATCCTCTTGAATGTGTCATAATATAATATGTTGATGTTGCTTCCTCCATCCATCAGAACTTTATCCAATTTATATCCTCCAACCTGGGGAGCTACGACCAATGCAACACCTTTAGGGTTATCAACTCGAGGGGGGTGATCTGCTCGACTCCAGGTTATGGGTTGTTCAAACCAGTTTAGCCATCTAGGTACCACAGGCGTCACTTCATTAACTGCATGTTTCTGTAACTTTCGATCTCTACTCCATGAACTGGTTGTGAACATGTGATATTGCCATTGTCTAAGTTGCTTGGGGTTATTGGAAAATCCGGATTTTCCTCCCTAGTGAGGTCCTCCCTGGTAACCTGAACCTTGATTTCTTGGTCCGTGGTTTCCAGTTCCCGAATTGCCGGTTCCTGAATTTTCGGTTCCTGGGTGGCCTCCTCCCATATTTCCTGAGTGACCACCTCCATTATTTCCAGGTCCGTAATTATTGTTATTCCCACTGGGCCGGAAACCTTACATTATGAAACAGTTCTCCCAAGAGTGATTTTTTATCTTTCCGTTCTTACTATGACGTGGACACGAGCCTTTCAAGGCTTGCTGAGCTTGAGCAAAACTGTTTGGCCGAAAATTCTGGTTTCCCCTGAAATTTTTGTTCTGGCGCTGGTTCCTTTAACCTGTATTTGTTTTGGCTACCGGATCTGAAGTTCCTTCGCCATTCCTTTTCTTGTTATTATTCTGGTTTTGATAATTCCCATTGCTCTAGTTTGGGTTCTGATTACCCTCGCCACCATTTTTCTTTGCTTTTCCCGACTTCTTGTCATCTGAATCTGCATCCTTTGTTTTGTCAGACTGGGCATACTTGGTCATGGAATCCATCAGTAATCTCATATCACTGACGTATCTTGATGCTTCCCAGTTTATGTCTCAGGGGGTCAAATTTACAGTTCCTCTCTAGAGCAATGACCACTTGTTGAGCTATAATACCAACCGATGAATGAATAATTTCTGCAACTCGTCGTGACCGGTGCTGAGCTGATTCTCCCTCCTAAACACAGTTTTCTAGGTCTATGATTGTGGTCGGATGATTGTAATTTTCTTGGAAGTTTTTGATGAGCTGATCTTTCAACTCCTGCTAGTTGTTGATCGAGTTTTCAGGCAAGTTTCTAACCATGACTTCACATGTCCTTCTAACATCATACTCAAGCACCATGCACAAACGGCGTCGCTAGCCTCCAGAATCTCCATCGCCATCTCATAACTCTTTATCAATCTGCAGGTTCCATGTCCGCAGTATAGTTGACAACTTTACGAGGTCCTTTAAAATTCGCTAGAATCCTCTCATTTATAATTGATGTTCCATGACACTGAATTTCAATCTTTTGAGACCCAGTCCCTGCCGGACTTGAGACCAAGTTCTGGACTAGTGCCTGGACGTGATCCAAATTCCTGTTTTCAGTTCCTGCTATTCTATGCCATGTGTTGATAACTCCGGGGGCGTGTGAAACAGCCTGTTTGGGTGGGACAGGTTGATGCTGGTTTGCATTACTAGAACCGTCTAGCATGGGTGAATGTATCTTCTCTTGGTTACTGTAATTCATCTGCCGAACTACTGTAGTCTGCAACATCTCAATTTCTTTTAAGGCTTCCACTCCCAAATGATTATTTGCATCAACTATGATTTGAGCTAAACTCTTAGTTGCCACCCATATGTTATCAATTGGATTATAGAAGTGACCTTGAGGCGTATGAAATCTCTTGGGCTGTGGGAGTATCGGTTGTTAATAAACCGGATTTTGAATCGGATTGACGTGCTACTAGACTACTGGTTGGAAACACACGTGCTAGACCGGAGGAGCGGTAGGCTAAAATGGAGGAGCCGTGGGCTGAACCGGCTAAGCTACGGGATGAACCGGCTGGACCGGGCGTGCTTGTCGGGGACTGAAAGAGATTTTGAAGGTTCGTCGGTCCAAGTCCTACCCCGAAACCAGCGGTCAGCCGGTTCTGGTGAAGCCTATGTTGAATCAAAGCAAGTTCCCTCTGTTGGAATTCCAGATGAATCCCCTCTGCTTCCAAACGTGATGCCTCCTCCAGAACGTCTGAGCGTGCCTTGTTTATACAGGTTACCTCAGTCTGAATCTTCTGGCGAGCGCGAGTCAGTTCCTGTCGAAGTCTTGCTATTTCTTGTTACGCTGGGCTAAATTCTTTGGTGTATGGGTTGTCAGGATTTCATTTAGTGAGTCCATTGTTGTTATCAGTTCAGGCCTTGGTATGTACGGGGTTGGTGCCGTCGGATCAACCGCTGGATCAGTTGGTCCAGAACCTACTGCCTTTGGATCTCCTTGGACTGGGTTCGATCCTGAAATTGTATTTGTAACCAAATTCCCATCAGCATCATACCTGGGCTCAACGGGCCGGGCCGGTCCTGCAATGTAAATGATCGTGTGCGGAACTGTTTCTTCAAAACTCTCGAGTTCATGTTCCAGGTTCCCTCCACCGATCCTCAAAGAGCTAGTAGATTTAACATGTTTCGTCTTGGTCGTTATTGTTTCCGACGGAGGATTCTCCATTAGAGTGCACGATTGTAGCCTCTCCAGAAACTGAATCGGACTCCTGACCTGGCTTCAGACCGGTTCCTTCAACGAACCCAACAAAGACCTGGATCGCACCGAAGGGAACTCGAAAACCGGATTCGACAAAAGCGAATTCGGATCCCCAAGTATCATGGTTGTATTAGTTTCCGTGCAGGCTTTTTCAGAGCCAGCCAATGGTGAGCCTCTTGATCCCTGATAAGGCTCCTTCCAAAAAAACGACGCTTCCGCGAGCAGGCCCCACGGTGGGTGCCAACTGTCGTGGTTTTGTCACGGCAAGTGTCCTCGTGCGAGAACTAGATTGTGAGGCCATAGCTTCTAAGCGAAATAACGAAAGGATTATGGTGGGAACGAGGAAAGCGAGTTTACCCAGGTTCGGCCCCTCTATTGATGGTAAAAAATACTCATGCTTCTTTACTAATTGATGATTCGAGATCTCGATTACATGGAGCGATTCCGTCTTATGACGTCTCGAGAGCTTTTTCTATCAACTAGAACTTGTCCCTCTACGTCCTAGGAACTCGCTTTATATAGCTGACGAGTTCATGAGGTTACAGGAGAATCCGGGTTACACCCGTCCTTGGAGTCTTGGCAGGATCCGGCCTTCAGGTCTTCAGCCGGTTTACCCCAGGATCCGGGTTAGTCCCTTAGGGTATGGATCGCCCCACCGGCCTCAGGCCGTCCCCCCGAGTCTCTGGCCTTCTGACTTGGTTACTTCACCAGGTCACGTTGGGCCACGTCTGGGTCTTCCTTTCGGCCCACCGGGTCTTCAAGCTTCCAGCCGGTTCTCCTTCCTCGAACCATCTTGGTATAACCGAAACATTAACTACAAACCGGATGTGGCTAAATCCAGTTCATGGGGTAGCATTTTGGGGTACCCCCTTATCCATTCCCTCAACAATGACCCCCGGTGGCTAAAGACACAGGAAGAATATGCAGAAGATCTCAACAGAAGAGTGCAACCGGATGGTGGCAAGCGGTTGTACTTCGCGTGTGCCATCTCTCCCTTGATCCGGACGCTCCACCACCCGGCTTCCCCGCAAGCACCAACCTGCCATGCGGGCATCTCCGCTAGCCGGTTCTCCCGACATGAGATTATGGGATAAAGTAAGGCAAGACCGCACACACGATGTCAACTATGCTAAACCGGAGGATTAGGCGGCCTTACGGGAGACTTTCGGCCGCCTCTTTCATCAACAGTGGTGGGACGACTCCATGTCGCACATCGTGGATGACATGATTGAATGAGAAACCCTCTATAACAATAGTTTGCGAGCCCTAGCCAGCTTCCATACGCAGTTGACCCCATGATACTGCAGGAATTGCACTCGTTGGGAGACCCCAAGATGAAGTCTTGATGAGCACAGCAGCAAGTTTGCCCTCAGAAAAGAAACCAAGGTTGAATCGTCCAGTAGGAGGACAAGCAGTCTCTGAAGGTTGATGCAGCTGAGATGGCAGGGCGCACTACCGGTTCAGTAGTAACATGGAACCTACACAACACAATCAAATCACTTTGCCCCAACGAAGAAGTGAGGTTGTCAATCTAACCGGTTTCGCTGATAACAAAGAGGTTAAATGTATTGTGCGGAAAACAATATGAAAACAGTTGCAGCAGTGTGAAAACAATGGAAACAGTGTCTGTATTATCAGAATGAGAAAATGGACCGGGGTCCACATTTCACTAGAGGTGTCTCTCCATAAAAGATAGCTAATATGCGTGGTGAACAAATTACAGCTCGGCAATTGACAGATAAAGAACATGCATGACATAAATATTACTATGAGATTCATGCGGGCACTACAACAAGATACATAGATCGTCATCCAACTACATCTATGACTAATAATCCACCCTTCGAATATCATCCGAACAAACGTTGGGTATTAAGTTGAAGCAACGGATAATCGTGGTAAGCAAAGTGTGTAATGTAAACAATGTAAACGAAGTAAACATCGTTGTTTTCTCCCTAATGGAAAAAACATCCTCCATCCTTCACGTTTCTGTCACTCGAGCACAGATGCAAAGGAGGCATGAACCCACTATCGAGCATAAATACTCCCTCTTGGAGTCACTAGCATCTACTTGGCCAGAGCATCTACTAACAACAGAGAGCATGAAAGATCATAAATAACATACACATTAAGATAATATGATAGATTGATAATCAACAGACATAGCATTCAATAATCATCGAATCCCAGTAAACACAACATGTAGCATTACGAATAGATGATCTCGATCATGTGATACAACTCACGAGATCTAAACATGAGGCATAAGGCGAAGAGTACAACCATCTAGCTACTGCTATGGACCCGTAATCCAGGGATGAACTACTCATGCATCACTCCGGAGGCAGGCATGATGGTGTAGACCCCTCCGGTGATGAATTACCCTCCCGGCAGGGTGCCGGGGAGAGCTCCAGAACCCTCCTGATTACGGGTTGACGATGATGGCGGCCTCGGGTGTTTCTCAGGACGAAGTAATATATCTTTAGGGTAGACGTATCGGGGGAATAAATAGGCGAAAAGGCGATGGCGGTGGATGCCCGAAGGGCCCACACCACCCCCAGGCGCGGCCAGGGGGCGCCACCTTATGGTGTGGCCCCCCTCTGGGCCTCTTCGGGACTCCGTGGAACCTTCAGGAATTCTAAGACTTCCGGGCTTCAAATTTTCCAATTCCGAGAATATTTCCAGAACAACTTTTCTGAAACTAAAAATAGCAGAAAACAGGGAACTGGCTCTGTGGCATCTTGTCAATAGGTTAGTCCTGGGAAATCGATAAAATAACATAAAGTGTAAGGAAAACATGTAGCATATGGCATGAAAACAACATGGAACATCAGAAATTATAGATAGTTTATGATGTATCAACATCCCCAAGCTTAGTTCCTACTCGTCCTCGAGTAGGTAAACGACAAAACAAATAATTCTGAGGTGGCTTGCTACCAACATAAAGTTGATCATCTAAATTGTAAAAGCATAAGCATAGCTGAGATCATAGAACTTAAACACAAGCATGATAAATATAATTCTAAAAATAAAGCATAACAATCACCTTGCATCATGAGAAGTAACACAAACAAAAGATCATGAATAATAATGCACTCGAAAGCTATACGTTTGTTTCAAGCATAAAGACAACATAGCAAAGTGATATTTCGCTTATCCTTAAGAGTGGGGCAAAACATAAATGCCAGGACACCTTCAAAGTTCATGAGGAAGACTAGAGCAAATAATTTGAGAACAAACAATAACACATCATGAATCAATTAATAATGTTTATAGGACAAATGCACATTAAACTCAGAATGGCAACCATGCTCTCTCAACTGTGCATAAAGTTAGAAGATGGAGACTCAACATAAAAGTAAAAAAGGCCCTTCACAGATGGAAGCATGGATCACTCATGTGCTAGAGCTTTTATTTTGTTAAACAGAGGTAGTTTTGATGAATATGATATGAAAAAGTCTAAGCTTGAGGAAGTTAGTTTTGATGAATATGATATTTTTAGTCCCCCAAGTTTTGAGGAGGAAATTTTATTTGATGATACTTTGCCTCCAATATATGATGATTACAATGATGAATATGTTATTTTCGTTCCACCTACTAATGAGGAGAAAATTAATTATGATTATAATATGCCTCCTATATTTGATGATTATGGTGATGAGAATAATAATGATAGCTATTTTGTTGAATTTTCTCCTACTACTATTAATGAGAATGACTATACTTATGTGGAGAGTATTAATTCTTTTATGCATATGGCTCATGGTAAGAATGTTTCTTATGATAGTTATATTGTTAATTTTAGTCATTATGCTACTGAAAGTTATTATGAGAGAGAGAAACATAATTTTATGCATCTCAGCAATATCAAGTTTCCCCTCTTTATGTTGAAATTTTTGAAGTTGCACTTATTTTGTCTTCCTATGCTAGCCACTTTGTGCTTTCATGACTTGTTTTTCTACAAGATTCTTTTTCATAGGAAGTGGGTTAGACTTAAATTTGTTTTAAATTTTCTTCTTGATGATCTCTTTTTCTTCAATTCATATTTCTCATGTGAGCATATTCTCAAATTATCATGCCTAGCTAAAAGGCTTTAAAGAAAAGCACTTCTTGGGAGATAACCCATGGTTTTATTTTTTGCTTTGTTTTTCTCTGTTTTATTTGAGTCAAGGGGGTGTATACTTCTGTAGAAACTACTTTGTATCTTTCTTTTCATGTTTTAGTAGTGCCAAGTAAGGTTTCTTACGAGAGTTGGAGTTGGTTTTCGGATTTCTGCGTAGGAAACAGATCTCTCCTGTCCACTGTAAAAAATCGTATAAATCATAGAAAAATCAAAATGACCTGAAATTTCTTGTGATTATTCCTCGGCTAATTCCGCAACATTTTTGCTCTTTACGTTTTTTGATCTGAGCAACATAATGCCTCGAAAAAATTCGTCTTTACAGAATGTTCTGGTTTTGACAGATTCTGCCATTTTTCTTGCATTTGCTCTTTTGCGATGCCAAGTGGATTTCTTTGCTTCACAAAACATCAGTGGCTGTAGCTAATGTTTCAAAGTATCAATAGCACTTGTGCCATACAGAAACAATGGATTTTTTATTGTTGCATTAACCCTCTAATGCGAATTACTCTTTGAGTGTGGTGTGAAGGAAGTTTTCAAGGGTCAAGAGAAGAGGGTGATATATGTGATCAAGAAGAGTGCAAGGTTAAAGCTTGGGGATGACCCCGTGGTTCATCCAAGCATATTTTAAGAAGAATCAATCATCTAAGCTTGGGGATGCCTTTGGCATCCTCTTCTTCATCAACAATCTATCAGGTCACTTCTAGTGAAACTATATTTTTATTCGGTCACATCATATGAAGTTTTCTTGGAGCGTCTGGTTGTTTTTGTTTTGTTTCATTTTGTTTTCCTTGATTCAATAATATAGTTGGACCCTATCATTCCTTATTTTGAGAGAGACATGCTCCGCTTTTTTGTTTGAATACTTGCTATGCTAGTATTCTTAGTTTTTCTTCTAGCTGCTGCAAAATTTCTTGTTTAGCTCTTGTTTTCATTGCATCTCTTGTTTAGAGCTATTAGTTTTAGTAGTGTTATGTGAGTACTCTCATGTTTGCTTGATGTATAATTTATAGAGTTTTTTTTAAAGCATGTTTTGTATGGTGCTTGTTGGGAAAAGAAACTGCTGCTTGAGGTAGAATTTATAACGGTGCAAGTAGAAGCTTGTATAGACTGTGGCTAGACTTTTCATATCATGCTAGATGTTATTATAACTCTAAAGCCTTGTGGTTATTTAGTAGCCTGATTAGACTCAAATAGCTGAGAGTGTTTAACGTGCCATTGAAAGAATCATGAGTTGATCTTGACATATTGAAGCATAAATTTGTGGTGTTCTCCTTTGAATGTTTTATTTGGTTGACTTGGCCACACCATGTTTATGACTATGAACCAGTCACTAATAGCCTCTATGATCATTTATTTTTTGAAATTGTGGTACCATTTATGCTTTTATTAATGATGTTTATGTCGCTATGCATGATTATGGCTCTTATGCTCTCTTGATTTGTCGCTCCCAGTCTTTTGCTAGCCTCCACCTGTACTGAGTATGAGCTCTACTCGTGCATCCAACTCCCCAAAACCAAAGTTTTCCCGTTGTGTCCACCATAACTACCTAAATGTGGTATTTAACCGCCACTCCAAAGTAAATTGCTCATGTGTTACCTTTAAAACTTTTAAAATTACTCCTGTTTTGTGCTCCTGTTTTAGCTCATGAGGACGTAAATAGAGAATCTTTTATCTCACTTGTTGATTAGCCTTTCACACCCTTGACTAGTGGCTTCATCCGCTTATCCAATGATAGAAGAGCTGATAGCAGGGTGCCCAGCCCCAAATTAATAACAACGAATTCTCTTCACTATTTTTGCCCCTGAGTTATCAGTCAAAGCATAATTGTGTAAACAAAAGAGAAAGAGGGATGACCTTCTACCTAGATGCGCCCTTCTATGGGATCCGCTCTTGTGAAGTCTAGTTGGCTTGTGACATACTGTATTTTCTGTTTACCACTCGTTGACATAAGCATACACCTCTCTATAATATAGACACTCATCCACAATATGTGATTGTTGGCAGGCACCCGAGGATCAGTTAGCCATGGTTTGTGTAATATGGATGGGAGGAGTGTCAAGTTTTTATACCTCTGTTTAATAAAATAAAAGCTCTAGCACATGAGTTGATCCCTGCTTCCCTCTACGAAGGGCCTTTCTTTTACTTTTATGTTGAGTCTCCATCTTCTAACTTTATGCCCAGTTGAGAGAGCATAGTTGCCATTCTGAGTTTTATGTGCACTTGTCCCAGAAACATTATTAATTGATTCATGATGTGTTACTGCTTGTTCCCTAATTATTTTTTCTAGTCTTCCTCATGAACTTTGAAGGTGTCCTGGCATTTATGTTTTGCCCCACTCTTAAGGACTAGCGAAATATCACTTTGCCATGTTTTCTCTATACTTGAAACAAACGTATATCTTTTGTTGCATTGTTATTCATGATCTATTATTTGTGTTACTTCTCATGATGCAAGGTGATTGCTATGCTTTATCATTAAAATTCTATTTACCATGCTTGTGTTTAAGTTCTATGATCTCAGATTACTTATGCTTTTACACTATTGATGATCAAGTTTATGTTGGTAGCATGTCACCTTAGAAATTATGTGTTTTTCTCGTTTACCTACTCGAGGACGAGTAGGAACTAAGCTTGGGGATGTTGATACGTCATAAACGTATCCTTAATTTCTGATGTTCCATGTTGTTTTCATGCCATATGCTACATGTTTTCCTTACACTTTATGTCATTTTTATCGATTTACCGGGACTAACCTATTGACAAGATGCCACAGAGCCAGTTCCTATTTTCTGTTGTTTTTAGTTTCAGAAAAGTTGTTCTCGAAATATTCTCGGAATTGGAAAATGCAAAAGCCAGAAGTCTTAGAAGTCCTGAAGGGTCCATGGAGTCCCGAAGAGACCCGGAGGGGTTCTCGGGAGCCACCACACCATAGGGGGGCGCGGTTTCCCCTCTAGCCGCGCCAAGGGGTGGTGTGAGCCCCTTGGCCACCCCCCGACATCGCCCTTTCGCCTATATATGCCCGCCGATGCATAAACCCTATAGGAATCGTCCTTTTCCACCAAAACATCCTTCGCTCCGCCATCGTTGCTGACAAGTTTCGGGGGACAGAAATCTCGGTTCCTACACCCTGCCGGGACGGGGAAGTTCCCCCGGAGCCATCTTCATCGACTCCACCGCCATCTTCATCGCCGTTGCTGTCTTCTATGATGAGGATGGAATAGTTCTCCCCCGGGGTTGAGGGCTCTACCGGTAGCTATGTGTTTCATCTGTCTCTCTCATGGTGTGATCTTTATGTGATCATGAGCTTTGTAATCTAGTTGAATTAGTGGATGTTACTCTTCATCTGTTATGCTACTCAAGTGGTGTTGTTATGAGATCTCCGTAAACACTTTGATCACGGTGTAAAGGTGACAGTGTGTGTGCACCATGTCGTTTAACATGATATATATCTTATGTTGGATGACCCTATGAAATTGTGGTGTTTGTCTAGTACCTTTTAGGGCGCTCATAGTGATAGCGTGGGGTTAACTAGACATGGGAATGCGACTTTGAGGAGTGCCTTTTGCAGCCCTACACAATGAATTGGTGTTTGTTCTTCAACCGGAGAGTGGTTCAGAGTAGTGTAGTGAAGAGAGATATTTATGCATTCAATTATGTTATCATTGTTGAGAGTGTCCACTAGTGAAAGTAGGATCCCTATGCCTTGTTTCTAAGCATTGAAACACCGTTTACAATCAATTCTGCTACATGTTTGCTTGCTGCCATTTTATTTCAGATTGCAATTACTACTTATAATCATCTATATTACTTGTATTTTACTCTCTCTTCGCCGAACTAGTGCACCTATATAACTGGTAATTGTATTAGGTGTGTTGTGGACACAAGAGACTTCTTGTATCGTATTTGTAGGGTTTCTTGAGAGGGATACCTTTGACCTCTACTTCCCTGAGTTCGATAAACCTTGGGTAATCCACTTAAGGGAAACTTGCTGCTGTTCTACAAACCTCTGCACTTGGAGGCCCAACACCGTCTATAAGAATAGAAGCGTGTGTAGACATCACTAGCTCTTCTATCAATTGGATAAGCGGATGAAGCCACTAGTCCAGAGTGTGAAAGTTTAATCAACAAGTGAGATAAAGATTCTCTATTTACGTCCTCATGAGCTAAAACGAGAGCACAAAACATGAGTAATTTTTAAGGTTTTAAAGGTAACACATGAGCAATTTACTTTGGAGTGGCAGTTATATACCACATGTAGGTAGGTATAGTGGACACATTTGGCAAACTTTGGTTTTTGTGAGTTGGATGCACGAGTAGAGCTCATACTCAGTACGGGTGGAGGCTAGCAAAAGACTGGGAGCGACAAATCAAGAGAGCAATAATGACCATAATCATGCATAGCGACAAAAACATCATTAATCAAATCATAATTGGTACTACAAGTTCAATAACGAAATGATCATAGAGGTTATAAGTGACTGATTCATAGTCATAAACATGGTGTGAGCATGCGCCAAGTCAACCAAATAAAACATTCAAAGGAGAACACCACAAATTTATGCTTCAAAATGACAAGAACAACTCATGATTCTTTCTAAGGCACATTAAACACTCTTAGCTATTTGAGACAAATCATGCTACAAAAATAACAATTAGGCTTTAGAACTAAAATAACATCTAGAATGACATGAAAAAGTCTAGTCATAGTCTATACAAGCTTCTACTACATCGTTATAAGCACGAAAACTGTACTACTGCTTTCCAACACCAAGCATTTCATAATAAGCAAAAACTCTCCAAGAGATACAGCAATAAAACAAGAGAGTACTAACACAACTCTACTAAAACTAACATCTCTAAATAAGAGATGCAAGAAAAACAGGAGCTAAACAGGAACTTTGCAGCAGCTAGAAGAAAAACTAAGAATACGAGCATAGCAAGTATTCAAACGAAAAAGCAGAGCGTGTCTCTCTCCAACATAAAGAATGTTAGGTTCCAACTATATTATTGCAGCAAGTAAACCAAAATAAAAAAAAGGAAAACAAACAGACGCTCCAAGTAAACTTCATATGATGTGACCGAATAGAAATATAGTTCACTAGAAGTGACCTGATAAATTGTTGATGAAGAAGGGGATGACTTGGGCATCCCCAAGTTTAGATGCCTGAGTATTTTTAGAATTTGATGGGATGAACCACGGGGGCATCCCCAAACTTTGACCTTGCACTCCGGTTGATCACAATATATCACCCTCTTCTCTTGACCCTTGAAAACTTCCTTCACACCACAGTCAAAGAGTAATTCGCATTAGAGGGTTAGTGAAACAACCAAAAATTCATGGGTTCTGTATGTACATAAGTTCTATTGCTACTTTTAAACATTAGCTACAGCCACTGATGTTTCGTGAAGCAAAGAAAGCCAGTTGACATCGTAAAAGAGCAAATGCAAGAAAAATGGCAGAATCTGCCAAAACCAGAACAATCTGTAAATACGAATTTTTTCGGGGAACTTACGTTGCTAAAAAAACTTAAAGAACAAAACAGTTTTGGAATTAGGTGAGTAATAAGCACAAAAATTTTCAGAACATTCTGATCTTCCTGGATTTTATACGATTTTTTACGGTGCGCAGCAGAAATCTGTTTCCTGCGCAGAAATCCAAAACGAACTCCGACTTTCGCTAGAAACTTTATTTGGCACAACTAATACATGAAAATAAATATACAAAGGAGTTTCTACATAAGTATACAACCCCTTGACTCAAATAAAACAGAGAAAAACAAAGCAAAAATAAAACCATGGGTTATCTTCCAAGAAGTGCTTTTTTTAACGCCTTTTAGCTAGGTCCAGAAAAGTGGATTCACGTGTTTTCAAGTGAAGAAGCATCCAAATCAATAATTTCCTCCAAAACACCAATTGTAGCAATGGGTACATTATATACCCCTGAAGATGATTCAACATGCAAATCACTTTTAGTTTCACTAAAAGTTTTATTAATTTTAAGCACATTAGGGGATTTCGGTTTAGGCACCTTGGGGACATACATAATTTTTTTCTCTTTTCCCATAGAAGGTTTCTCCCTCTTAAACTTAAGAGAAGAAAAAGTTGAGTTTAAAGTTTTCATAGCCTCCTCTAATTTACCAATCCTCATATTTTGACTACCATGGATATTGATAGCTTCTAAAACAGTGATTTTCTTGTTGATACTTACTATTGATTCATTAACTTTGCTAGCATTATCAAGGAAATTTGGCAAATTTTTCTCCATAGAATTTAGCTTTTTAATAACATCATCTAAAGTGATCTAAGTTTTAACAACCTTAGTAGGTGGTGTTCCAACTAAACTTTCAATTAAATTACAGGCTTCCAAAGCAGGTGTTCCCAGAAAATTACCGCCTGTAAGAGTGTCTAGAACGTACCTATACCAGCTAGTAATGCCAATATAAAAATTCCTAAGAAGGATTAAAGTGGAATATTTCTTATTGCATATATGATGAGCATCACTTATCCTATAGCAAGCATCTTTCAAACTTTCTCCACCTTGTTGCTTAAAAGAACGAACCTCAACTTCAGGAACACTCATCTTAGCAAGACTAAAAACAGGAAAAAAAACTATAACTACAATAGGAAGTATTTTTTGTGTTTTTGATAAAGAGAAGCAAACAAGACAAAATAAAATAAACTAACCAAAACAAAAACAAAGTGAAGAGATTGGAAGTGAGAGACTCTCCTTGCATAAATTCTCTTCCTCCCCGGCAACGGCGCCAGAAAAGCTTGATGGTGCAGGACTTGCACTCGTTGGGAGACCCCGAGAGGAAGGTTTGATGAGCACAGAAGAAAGTTTTCCCTCAGAAAAGAAACCGAGGTTGGATCGACCAGTAGGAGGACAAGCAATATCTGAAGGTTGATGTAGCTGAGATGGCAGGGTGCACTACCGGTTCAGCAGCAACGTGGAACCTACACAACACAATCATATCACTTTGCCCCAACAAAGCAGTGAGGTTGTCAATCTCACCAGTTTTGCTGATAACAAAGAGGTTAAATGTATGGTGTGGAAAACAGTATAAAAATAGTAGCAGCAGTGTGAAAACAATGGAAACAGTGTGTGTATTATCAGAATGAGAAAATGGACTGGGTCCACAGTTCACTAGAGGTGTCTCTCCATAAAAGATAGCTAACATACGTGGTGAAGAAATTATAGCTGGGCAATTGACAGATAAAGAACATTCATGACATAAAGATTCCATTGAGATTCATGCGGGCATTATAACAAGATACATAGATCGTCATCCAACTTCATCTATGACTAATAATCCACCCTTCGAATATCATCCGAACAAACATTGGGTATTAAGTTGTAAGCAACGGATAATCGCAGTAAGCAAAGTGTGTAATGTAAACAATGTAAACGAAGTAAACATCGTTGTTTTCTCCCTAATGGCAACAACACATCCTCCATCTGTCACGTTTCTATCACTCGAGCACAGATGCAAAGGAGACATGAACCCACTATCGAGCATAAATACTCCCTCTTGGAGACACTAGCATCTACTTGGCCAGAGCATCTACTAACAACGGAGATCATGCAAGATCATAAATAACATACACATGAAGATAACATGATAGATTGATTATCAACAGACATAACATTCAATAATCATCGGATCCCAGCAAACACAGCATGTAGCATTACAAATAGATGATCTCGATCATGTGAGGCACCTCACGAGATCTAAACATGAGGCATAAGGTGGAGAGTACAACCATCTAGCTACTGCTATGGACCCGTAGTCCAGGAATGAACTACTCACGCATCACTCCAGAGGTGGTCATGGTGGTGTAGACCCCTCTGGTGATGAATTCCCCTCCCGACAGGGTGCCGGGGAGAGCTCTAGAACCCTCCCGATCTCGGGTTGACAATGACGGCAGCCTCGGGTGTTTCTCGGGACGAAGTGGTATTACTTTAGGGTAGACGTATCAGGCGGAATAAATAGGCGAAAGGGCGATGGTGGTGGATGCACGAGGGGCCCACACCACCCCCAGGCGCGTCCAGGGGTGCCGCCTTATGGTGTGCCCCCCCTTTGGCCCCCCTCCGGGCCTCTTCGGGACTCCGTGGAACCTTCGGGAATTCTAAGAATTCTAGGCTTCGAATTTTCCAATTCTGAGAATATTTCCAGAACAACTTTTCTGGAACTAAAAACAGCAGAAAACAGCGAACTGGCTCTGTGGCATCTTGTCAATAGGTTAGTCCCGGGAAATCGATAAAAATAACATAAAGTGTAAGGAAAACATGTAGCATATGACATGAAAACAACATGGAACATTAGAAATTATAGATACGTTTATGACATATCACCCCACATGTAAGCCAAACTTCCAGCCCCTATATAAGGTAGAATGGCTCCCCAAGGGGGGGACTGATTCGAGAGGAAACCTACCTACACTCCCGAGAGGTCTTGTAACACATGCTTCTTCTGGTTCACCATAGATATTAGAGGATTAGGGATTTTACCTTATTGATGGCCCTGAATTTGGGTATGTCTCAGCGTCTCTGTGCTCGTGCTCAACCTCGCATACGGATTCTCTCGCCCTCGCTCTGTGCTCACACTCCTCGATTGCCATCGCCTATGGCACTTACGTGTATCATCCCATCACAAGCGTAGAGGGAAACACATGAGAGGAGGGGAGGTAGGAGGAAGAGGACCTTTACTGGCAACGGGCTTCCGTCGTGGGGGAGGGGACGTTGGAGATACGAAGTCATCGTCACCATCGTGCTTCCTGGTCGTGTTGTCGCCACCACGCTTCCTGGTCGCGCCGCTTTTGTGAACTGTCGCTCGATTCAGTATTTCAACCATGATTTGGGGATGATATTTCGATCTATGCTTGAATGGAGAGTTCGGGGGAGGTTCGATCCGGGTTGAGATCCGCGGCGGGCGTAACCAAAAGACCAATTTTGGATGAGCCGGGGTTACGTCTAGATTAGAGAGATCTACACGGGTTGACAGAGATTGGTCCGTGTTCCCCGCGGGTCTGGGGCTAACCGAAAGAGGCCTTGGAGGTCTGGAAAATAGCGGGCCCGTTATAGATGCTCTAGAGCATCTCCAGCGGTCGCGCTAAAATAGCTCTATGCCCGAAAAACCGCTGAGCGCGTCCGATAAAAAAAACTGACTCCAGCGGTCGCTCCAAAATTGTAGGCTGTAAATTTCGTCCTACGCTGGCAGGAGCCTAATCCCGCGCGGCGAATATTGGGCTTCCAATTCCGCGCGTTGTACGACGGGAACTCACGCGCGATGAACCAACTGCCGATCGGAAATATCTGTGCGCTTCCTCTCCTTCCCCTCCGGCAAGGCAGCCACCTCTCCCTACGCCGCGGGCGGGCCGTACTCGGGTTCTCCAAACACTAGAGCCGTTTCCACCCCAAATGCGACCGAAATCGCGCGGGGCTGTTCACCACACCGCGAATGAACGCGATGGACGACCGTGCGGCGCCGGTGGCCGCCAGGTCTGCTCCTACGGTGAAGGGCGCGCGGGTTGCACCGACGAAGCACCCCGTGGGCACCGCGCCGCTGACCGCCCCACGGTGACGACGACCAAGAAGGTCAAGGCCGGGACTCGCCGGATGCCCCCCTACACAAGCACATATAAAATCGCCCCCGCCATCCCTGCAGCCGTCGCAAGCGCCCAACATGTTCAATGAAATTCTCAAAAGGTAATTTTTTGTGCCAACTCCATGCATTGTAGAATTCATGATCAAAATGCCATATTTATGTCCATTTGTACCTTTGGTTGTTGTTTGTTTGTTGTAGTGTTGATGATACCACCTTTTTGGAGACTATGAATGTTGATTCACACAATCGGAATTGGTCTCAAAACTATGGCTCCCAACAAATGGTCTCAACAATACGGATACACCCAGAATGATGATGACGTTGACGAGGAGGGTGAGGGTATGCTCAACAATGGACCGAGAGAAAGGGCGGCCAACTACACCGCACAAGAAGATGTTTGGCTTTGAAAGACCTATTGCAAAGTGGTATTGGATGCGACCATTGACACGGATCAAACAAGAGACACCTATTGGGAGAGGATGAAAGAATAATTTGATAGTCTCAACACTCTTCCATTGAGTGACCACGTCGATCAGAACGAGAGAATTCTTCGTTCCCGTTGGGCCATGATTTCAACGGATTGTCAAAAGTGGGCAGGAGCCTTGGCGGCTACGGATGCCTTGAATCCTAGTGAACTAATCAACAGGATAGAGTAAGTTGGTGTTAGTGTTATTCATGGCTACGTTCAATCATATTGCACTATATTGCTCTATATGGCTAATTTTCTCACTCGAACTATTTGCTTGTAAATCAACATTGCTCAAAATTTGTACAAAGGAGAAGGCAAGAAGATCAAGAAAGGCAAAGTTATCAATGGGAAGCCATTTGTTTTCCATCATTGATATACAGAGATCAAGCATGAAGAGAAATGAAAGGCCCGTGATGAGGTTAGGAAGATTAAATCAAGAAGGCAAGAGCTCTAAAAGGTGATGAAGATGGAGCATCAAGTGAACAAGGCAATAGAAGACCCACTCCTAACAACTCGGTTGCCAACACAAAGAGGCCCATTGGAAGAAACCAAGCAAAAGAGAAGAAGAAGACCGGGGATGATTCCATCGAGCAATCCATGATAGCTATTGTCAATGTTAGGAAGAAAGAGGCCGAGGAGAGAAGGGTGGCTAATATTTCATCGTCGGTGGCCGAGGAGAGGAGGGCGGTGGCCGAGGAGAAGAGAGCGTTTGCGGAGGAGAGGAAGATGAAAAGATAGTATGGGAACCTAGAGTGGGTGAATAGGTGCTACTTCCAAATTTTAATGCTTTTTCGATTTAAGCTTGATACAAAGGTAAATTCTCTAGATATGCAACTACGGTGAATTTACCTATATGATAAGAGCAACACTAAGCAAGATACAAACACAAAATAAAGGATAATAATAGAGAAAACCAATAACGGAAGCACACAGAGACAAGGATGCAATCCCGAGTTCCTCCTTTTGAGGGGAGTACACCTTGTTGGAGGGGTGTGAGTTTCGTGGTGAAGGCCTACTCAATGCCACAAAGTCCTCACCTATTCTCCGATAAACTTCGCCACAAAGGCCTAGTTCTCTTTCAATTATTGATTCCCTTCGAGGCAGAAATCGATGCCTTTACAATGAGCTTGAGGCACACACCCACAACTGAATTGGGGGCTCCCAAGAACACCAACAATCTTGCTACAATCAACAAGTGGGCAACAATGGAGTCTAGGTTTTCCACAAGGAAACCCTAGACTTGAATCCCTCAAGTGAATGAGGGGGGAATGAAGAACGGTTTGGTGAAGTTGTAGATCGGGGCCTTCTCCTTCAATCCTCCAAATATCATAAAGTTTGGATGGAGGGATTGGGAGAAATTTAGCTTTTGGTGAGCTCAATAAATGGATCTTAAATGCTTGGAAGAACTCGAGCTCTTAGGGAAGAAGGAGGGGTATTTATACCCCCTCAAAAAAAAAATTGTTGGGAGTGCAGGAATGAACCGGAATTTCTGGTTCAAACTTGAACTAGATATTCTGATTGGCTGGATAGTTTCATATCTGTATTCTTCGCAGGGTTGACCAAACCTGATATTCCGGTTGGAAATTTCCGGCTCACTTTTATCCCGAACAGGTTCAGGGGCTTAAGACATTTTTCGAGTCCTTCTTCTCCAATCAGATATTTCGGTACCCTGGAAATTTCTGGCTCTCTTCTGTCCCGGACTGGTTCCGGGGCTTAGCCATTTTTCGAGCTCTTCTTCTTGATCGAATATTCCGGTAGCCAGGAATTTACGTCTGGAAATTTCTGGCTCACTTCTGTCCTGGAATCCTCTGGTCCTGGAACCAACCGGATATTCGGGTTGAAAGAAAATTTCCGGTTGGAAATTTCTGATTGGCTTCTAAACATGAGAAAACTGATCTACCTTCACACTTTTTGGTGTTTGATGCATATGAATAGATTTAACGACCTGCATCACTTAACACCTAGTTAAAAGTATCACTAGTATTGTTAACTAACACACAAACCACTAGGAATCAAGAAATGCTCTTTCAATCTCCCCATTTTTGGTGTTAGATGATAATACTAGGGTTTGCAAATAAAACCATACCAAGAGCATGTATGTAAACGAAATGGAAATTGAGCCCTCCTGGAAGTGTGCATAATTTTAGTTTGCCTTTCGAATGCAAATACAAACTTATGAGGAGAGCAACATCCACAAGATAACAACATGATACAAAATGACACAAAGGAAACAACTATATTGAGAGATCTGAGTTGAATAAAATACCTTGTGCATAGATAAGATGTGTAGATAATACCAAAGCACAATAAGATAATCCTCAATATGGATAACCATAAAGATCCTAAATCACAATAGTCTCACAATAACATAACACAATAGTTCCACAAACAAAATAGGAAATAGTTCTAAACGACAAATAAAGGGACACATGCTCTCAGAGAATGATAAAAGAACATGCTTGTGCCTGGACCCATGCAAATCCCATGTAGACCTAATAAGATACTTACCCCCCTTTGACTTCAAAACACCAAAAAGAAGACAAGTAGTAATGCTAGCATCCCATGACGAACTAGTCATAGGACTCCTCCGGTGAGCCATCACCCTCTCCATCTTCATCATCTTCCTCATCATCATCAAGAGCATGAGCACCGGAAGAAGCAGTAGGAGTGGTAGCCCGAAGAGCAGTCTCGATCTTGGCCCAAGGAGCAAGAGATCACTAGAGGACCACTAAGCATATGAGTCTGGGGCAAGAGTTGTGGTAGGAGTGCCGGTAGCACCACTCACATGGTGAAGAATCTGTTGTTGGATCTAGACATAGCAAGATCTCTGCGGTACGCCTGATATTGCTCCTTGTGGATGTCCACCTTTTTACACAGGATGTTGCGCTGAAACCAGGAGAGCTTCCTGACATGAGGCACAAAGGAGGTATCCACAGGAGGAGCACGATCAACTGGAGGAGCACGAGGAGCAGCAATAGAGCTAGTGAGAGCATCCCTCATGAAACCACTATAAGGAGCTGAAGTAGGAGCAGCTTGACGTTTCTCCCTGGTCATATAGAGCTTCTTGAAGTGATGATCTTCCATAGGAAGCTCACTGAAATCTTGATCCTTCAGCTTATCCTAGATGAGCATCATGATGTATGGAGCATATGGGATGGTGTTCGTTGCGTGTCAAAACATGGACACCGGGGGTGACCGACATCCAGCTCCCTGATTTGTTCGGCAGCGGGGCGCGGGGAGGTCCTGCCTCCTTCTTGTACGAGTTGCGATAACGAAACACACATACACAAGGCTTTTACCCAGGTTCAGGCCATTGCGAGATGGATCCCTACATCCTGCATGTCTGGAATTATATGTTATATGGGTGTTTACATGGTGTAGAACAGGGTATGGGGTGGGTGATGATTCCTGGCTGTCCCGGGCTAGAATGGTCTCCCGGGGATGCTCTCTGGTCTGGAGGAACCTCTTTCTTTCCTTTTTTACTCTCCTTTTATACTTGAAGGGATGCTACGTGTGTCCGGTTGCATGCGCTCTGGGTGTATGGACATATGCCAGATGTAGTAGACAGGTGGCGCTAGCGATCTGTCCATGGGCGACAGCTCTTATGGGCCCTCCTGCCCGCTTGCCACGTTGTCGATTCACTCTTGTCCCAGTCTGTTTAATCTCCACGCGGTGGATCCACAGGCCTAGCCAATTTCTCGAGTCCTAGAACCAACCGGATATTCCAGTTGAAAGGAAATTTCTGGTTGAAAATTTCCGGTTGGCTTCTGAACCCGAGAAACCTGATCTACCTTCACACCTTTTGGTGTTTGATGCATATGAATAGATTAACAACCTGCATCAGTTAACACCTAGTTAAAAGTATCACTAATATTGTTAACTAACACACAAAACACCAGGAATCAAGAAATGCTCTTTCAGATGGTGGCTTCGGAGGAGAAGAAGTGGCAAATTGAAGAAGATACTCGACGCATTGAGTATAAGAAATGCCTCTTCTTTATGGACATGTCCAACCTAGATGGGAAGCAAAAAACAGTACATACAACTATGTCGTGATCAAGTCATTGCTTAAAAAAGGATGACCAACATGTGTGGCTTTGGTGGTATGGGAGGCATGGGAGCTCCTCCTTTGGGTGCATATGGAGGCATGGGATCTCCTCCAATGGTTGGATATGGAGGAATGAGAGATTCTACAATGGTTAGCTATGGAGGCATGTAAGCAACTTCAATGGATGGCTATGAAGGCTTGGGAGCACCACCCATGAGTGGTTATGGAGCTATGGGAGCTCCTCCAATGGCTGCATATGGAGGCATGGGAGCACCACCCGGTGGCATTGGAACTTCTCGGGCTACTATGGGAGGCATGGGATCCGGGGCTACTATTGGAGGCATGGCTTCCATGGCTTCTCCGAATGATGGGGTTGATGATTCGACGGTTCAAGTTTCCAATGGCAATGACACCAAAGAACTACAAGTAGAAGAGATTGAGGAATGAATGTTGTTGTTCGGTGTGGTCATGTGAATTTCAATTTGTCACGAACTATGTTGTGGATTTGCTTTTGAACTATCTCGAATTTTCATCTGATCTTGTGTTTGTGTGAATTGTATGTTTTGATTGAATTTCACATAAGTCCTAGTTTGTGCAAGTGCCGGACTGGCGCGGGCTGCATTTTTTGCGCGTATGCTGAGTAGCATTGCGCTTTTGGTGCCACTAGAATTTGTCCCGCGGGCGCGACGCTGTACATTAGCTACTTCGGCGCTGCAAACCAGTTTTACAACACATGAGTTTAGCGCGACCGCTGGATATGCTCTAATAGTATCTCCAACAGGCGCCCTAGACGGAGCACGTGCCCAATAAACCACCAGCTTAGTGCGCGCGACAAAACGCGACGCTCCAGTAGACGCGCAAAAACCGGGTGCGCTGCAAAATTTGGCCATCGCGCGGGGAAAGCCCCATCCGGCGTCCAAAGAATCGAGCGTATGGTTCCACGCGCTGGACATCGCGAGCGAGCGCACGAAGGGAAAACTGCCAATCGGTAAAATCCGCGCGCACGCCTCTTCCCTTCTCCGCCAGTGTAGGCGATGGAGGAGCATCTCCCACCCACCTACTCCGCCGGCCGGCCCGCAGCACCGGCCCCTAGCGCCGCCGCCCCAAACCCTAGTGGTGGAATCGTGCACGGCCTTTTCGTGGTGCCACGGCCAACCGCGCAAGGCGGGCTCGCAGCGCCCGTGGCCACCGCGTCTGCGATCGCGAAGGCGCATCGACAAGGGCCCCGAAGCGCGCGATATCCGTAGCGGTTACGACTCAAAAGAAGCCAAGGTCCAGCGGCGGGCGTCGGCGGCCGACTTCGATGGCGCCCCCGCCGTTCAACCCTCCTCTGCCGCCCCTGTTCAACCCTCCTCCGCCGCCCCCGCCGGCGTTCCAAGCGCCAATGACATCGGATGATGGTGCGCCGACAGTTGCGGCCAACGTGTTTGAAGGAATTCCAACATGGTATAATTTGTTCACAACTACATAGATGGCTTTGCAATTTCATGTTTTGACTTGTTTTTACCTCCATACATTGTAGTGTTGATGATGATATCTTCTTGTCAATTATGAATGTTGGATCAAACCATGACAATTGGTCTCAAGAGTATGGCTCCCAACAAGATTGATCTCAGGCCTATGCATATGAAAATGAAGAAGAGGTTGATGAGGAAGGGGAGAACATTGTCAATGTGACAAAAGGAAGAGCAGCTAACTACACCGCCCAAAAGATGGGTGGCTTTGCAAGACACATTGCAATATGGGCTTTGATGCGGGCGTTGGCACGGATCAAACAAGGGCTACATATTGATTGAGGATGAAGGAGTACTACGATAGTCTCAACACAAGTGGCAATGAACGCTCCAAGAGATCTCTTCGCCCCCGTTGGTCCCTTATTTCAACGGAATGTTAAAAATGGGGGGAGGAGGGTGTTGACAGCGGTAAACTCTATGAAAATATTGCTAGTTCATATTGCATATATGTTTGTTTTTTTTTAAATATTGCAAAAGCGCCGGTCTAGCAGCGTGCGCTGCATTCTAGCGCAGCTGGTGAAGCGGCGGGCTAGCGTGCTCTAGTTTAGCGTCACTGGAATTTATGTCGCCTGCGCAATGCTGGGTACACGTTTTAAACGCGCGGCAGGATGGGGCGCCCGTTGGAGATGATCTAACACATCATTATGAGAGAATTCCTTATTTGGCCCTTATTTAAAATCTTGTTCCCTATTTGGCCTTAAAAAAATTATTCCCTGTTCGACACCTTAACTTCATTTTCTTCCTAACATGGCTTTATAGTGCATTCTAAACATAAATGGGATGACTGTTGACTATTGTTCTTTTTTTAGTCTATTTTTTCTACCTTATTTGTTGCTTTTATGTTACACTAATATTGGTGCTTCGTCGTAAATAAAAAGGCAACCATGTCAAAAGGACACTAGATGAATTAATGTTAGAGAACAATTACATGTTTTCTGCATTTTTCTAAGTGAAGTGTACACAATTGGTGAATTTATAGTTTTGATAGTTGATGACGAAAAAAGTATGTATACTGCAATTTCGACAACAAAATAATAGGAAGTTACAAATATAAGGATGCCCAACTTCAGCCCATTTAGCCATAACTTTACTCATAAGCCCATACATTATAACTCTTATATAATTTTGCAGTTATGGTTGGGACCGGTTAATAGTTCTACAGGACATGCCCAGCTAGCACATTTGGTTTACAATGGATAGTTTCAAGAAAAATCCAATCTTGTATATCAACTCATCAGTAAGGAGATGCATCCTTATGCCTCCGTCAGAATTCAGCATCTGCTCCAGCTACAATGCGTGCGTCCGTGCGTCAATCTCAGTTTACCAGATGGGCAGGTTGAGCGTGGTCAGCTAGAAGTTGACCAGGAGGATCCCAAAGCTGGGCGGCGGACATGACCCGGAGCAGCGCAACCTGGAGAGGGCCTGAGCTGGCGCGCGTTGCCGCGCCCGTCTAATATTTTGATAGAATGGTTGAAATTTTTCTTAAATATATGGAAATGAAATATGCAAGTAAAATTTTCATAAGCTAACCTACGCTGGTCATAGGTGAAAACTGATTAGTGACTCGCATTAAGCATGTGCTCCTACGACCTGTACCAAGAGTGGATGGTTTCAGACTAATTACAAGTTGGGACCTTGAGCATATGGAGAGTTATCCCCCAGTTCCAACATTGCAATAAATTTTTAATTATACATCGTCAAGGGTGATGAAGTTTATCAATTAGTGTTAATCTGAGAGCAGTCTTCCCTATATCAACATGCTAGGAAGAAGTACAATTGTTTTTTATACCTTGCCTCTATTTAAACTTTTTTGTAGTCAGCTGACAGTCCCTGTCTTAAATTACATATTCTGCATTCGCTTGTAGATTAACATAAAATAGCTCAGCCTTCATGATATACCTGCATCAAGATTGAAATCAAATTTTATAATATGTGAGTATTTGAAACAGAGCTGAAGTACATGTATTGGCAACTAAGGCCCACCTTGAGGAGATTGCAAGCCTAGCTGAATGAAGACCAATTAACTCTATGTAACAATAAATCTACTTAGATGAATGAATGTGCAGCAGAACTGATATATACCCACATGACTGATTCCTTCTAGATTTTGCATATCTTACCGTTCATGAGAAAAAAATATGTGAAAATGGACAGAACAGATCGCACATGAAAAGGAATGCTACTCATATATACGATCAGATGACCAGTTAAACAAATACAACATGAGAACTAAGAATTATATGTTACCTAGGTACATAGAAGATTGTGGGGTTTCCACAGATAAATAGGCCGGTTTAATACATTAGGAAAAGTTCATTACACATAACCAGGCTCCATGGATTTTCCAAGCTTTTAATCTTTTTCTCATTGAAGGGTGGCAATTAGTTCAATCACAAGGCAAAATCATGATGACTGAAACTGCAAGGAAACAGATATGTAAACCTACCATTTGGAAACACGTCATCAAAAGTTCTCACTGAGAGTATCAATAATGTAATGGGGATGAAGCACATGAGCATTCTATGATCAAGAGCTACATCGTACCTTGTTGAGCAAGAACTGCAAAAACTCTACGCTGCTATTCTTCATCGCGGCGACAAACTCCTGGCAGTTAAATGTCCCATCTTAAGCTGCAAAAAAGAAAAGGAACTACAGATCCTTATTGGACGGTCATACGTGCTGGATTGCCAGACATATTTGGCAGCCCTATGACCTACAGGATAGACTGCATATGAATTGACACAACCTAAGTAAGTACAATATAGAGTATACATGCTCATGAGTACAGGAATACAGCTCCATTTATTGTTTCCTTTTCACACGTAAAGGAATGTAATTCCACAAGGAATAATATGAGTTCTATACTACAAAGCCTGCAGACATAAAAATTGAATGGACATGGAAAGATACCACAATAAACTAAGATCAGAAGGAAAAACATTGCAATAAAGAATATACGAATTCAGTCGAGAAAATCACTTCATCGTTCTGTCCATTTCCCTAGAGATTATTATGCCTATCAAGTATCAATACAGAAGTTGTGGACATAGACAAATTAAATAATATTGCAGATAAGAGCAAGGTCCATCACGTGCAAGCCTCTGAGCCCTCTCCTAGGTACAAATCAGATACACGCCTCTGGAAATTATCGGCTATCACCACCACCTTGGTTAAGGTTCTTGAAGCGGGGGCGGACCAGCTCGAGGTGGAGGAGTTGTTGATAGTAAAAATTATACACCATGCTTACCCTCATCACTATGAGCATCTGAGCCCAAACCGCGGATACCCCTCATGATCTCCCCATCCTGCAGGTGAACCGCAAGCAATGTCACCTAAATAAGCCAAGATATTACAGTGGGACACCCCTTGACAGTTAAACTTGAAGATGAATCGAGTGAGCCGCCGCTACCTTCATATTCTGGGATACATGCTTCTGCGGGAACTGAGTGCTAGCTCAGTGGCGATGGCTGCAGGTGTGCGCCCAGCCGACCCGGGTTCGAGTCCCAGCTGCGCGCGCCCGAGAGGCCCTCGGGTCCCAGCTGTGTGTGCTCACGCCCGGGTATCCCACTCCTACCTAACAACGTAGAATCAAGGGGAGGATCAGTCCCCCTTTGGTCACGTTTACATGCTTCTGAAGCAAGATCAGTAGAAGAACTCAATTCACATTTTTCACAAATCAAGAAATAAGCACCGGCATGTGATGCTTGCGACTCCAATTGTGATGAGGAGCCGATTTAAGAAAAAACAAGTGAAGTATTTCCCAAGCAGGTGAGCATATGTCAGAACATACAATTGGAGATGGGTCCAAATAGTTGTTATCTGCGGAACATCAGCACAGTGCAGTTAGTTCCGAGCTCCATGAAATTGAGACACGTTCATCTCCATGAAAATAAGGGATGAAAACGTGACTCAAGCACATCAAAGATGTGCAGCTCAATCTACCTGTTGGTTCCAAAACTCTGCCATCCCGGCGTGCGCCTGGTCAACGGTAGCTAGTCCCATGCCGCGGGGGGCGCCGCAGATCGGGCGGCGGGTCGGCCAGCGGGGGGCGATGTGGGGACGAAACTGCGAAAGGTGAGGTGGGGGAGCGGTGCGAGGGCAGCAGCGGAACTGCGGAAGCCCGATGAGAGCGGTGGACTCGCTACGGTTTTGTGGCCGACCTGCTCCGGGACGAATGGTGATTTTGAGTGGCGCACTTCCACTGCTACATATGCTTGTAGTAATGGCAGATTTACTCATCTTTGCTGTGAAGACGAAGTCCAATCGCCTTCCTTGCGCTTCTTCTCCCTTTGGCCTTCCCGAGCAGATCGACTCCTTGCTTTAATTTTTTTCGTTTTTTGAGCGAATCGACTTGCTTGCTACGTGAATTTATAGGCCCAATTAATCACAGTGGGCCAATTTTACCTGCAGTGTAGCTTCCTTAGGGATATTGAGCCCAGTGCGGGACTAAGGGAGATCAAACGGCTAAAACCGGCCAGCAATACTGATCGGATGGTCCTTCCCGAGCAGATCGACTCCTTGCTTTAATTTTTTTCGTTTTTTGAGCGAATCGACTTGCTTGCTACGTGAATTTATAGGCCCAATTAATCACAGTGGGCCAATTTTACCTGCAGTGTAGCTTCCTTAGGGATATTGAGCCCAGTGCGGGACTAAGGGAGATCAAACGGCTAAAACCGGCCAGCAATACTGATCGGATGGTCCTTCCCGAGCAGATCGACTCCTTGCTTTAATTTTTTTCGTTTTTTGAGCGAATCGACTTGCTTGCTACGTGAATTTATAGGCCCAATTAATCACAGTGGGCCAATTTTACCTGCAGTGTAGCTTCCTTAGGGATATTGAGCCCAGTGCGGGACTAAGGGAGATCAAACGGCTAAAACCGGCCAGCAATACTGATCGGATGGTCCTTCCCGAGCAGATCGACTCCTTGCTTTAATTTTTTTCGTTTTTTGAGCGAATCGACTTGCTTGCTACGTGAATTTATAGGCCCAATTAATCACAGTGGGCCAATTTTACCTGCAGTGTAGCTTCCTTAGGGATATTGAGCCCAGTGCGGGACTAAGGGAGATCAAACGGCTAAAACCGGCCAGCAATACTGATCGGATGGTCCTTCCCGAGCAGATCGACTCCTTGCTTTAATTTTTTTCGTTTTTTGAGCGAATCGACTTGCTTGCTACGTGAATTTATAGGCCCAATTAATCACAGTGGGCCAATTTTACCTGCAGTGTAGCTTCCTTAGGGATATTGAGCCCAGTGCGGGACTAAGGGAGATCAAACGGCTAAAACCGGCCAGCAATACTGATCGGATGGTCCTTCCCGAGCAGATCGACTCCTTGCTTTAATTTTTTTCGTTTTTTGAGCGAATCGACTTGCTTGCTACGTGAATTTATAGGCCCAATTAATCACAGTGGGCCAATTTTACCTGCAGTGTAGCTTCCTTAGGGATATTGAGCCCAGTGCGGGACTAAGGGAGATCAAACGGCTAAAACCGGCCAGCAATACTGATCGGATGGTCCTTCCCGAGCAGATCGACTCCTTGCTTTAATTTTTTTCGTTTTTTGAGCGAATCGACTTGCTTGCTACGTGAATTTATAGGCCCAATTAATCACAGTGGGCCAATTTTACCTGCAGTGTAGCTTCCTTAGGGATATTGAGCCCAGTGCGGGACTAAGGGAGATCAAACGGCTAAAACCGGCCAGCAATACTGATCGGATGGTCCTTCCCGAGCAGATCGACTCCTTGCTTTAATTTTTTTCGTTTTTTGAGCGAATCGACTTGCTTGCTACGTGAATTTATAGGCCCAATTAATCACAGTGGGCCAATTTTACCTGCAGTGTAGCTTCCTTAGGGATATTGAGCCCAGTGCGGGACTAAGGGAGATCAAACGGCTAAAACCGGCCAGCAATACTGATCGGATGGTCCAAAACGCTAATGGCGTGAGATGCCTCAGTTTTGTCTCAGTTTTAATATCCCTAATGGGATGCAAAAAGACTTTTTTGCCCTGATAAACTATGTGATTAGAAATTACTCCGTGCATGAACCGGTGGCGGAGAAAGTAGCAACGTCACAATGAACTGGTGGCGGCGACGGGCTCACTGGGCTCTTTTCCACATCCTGACTTGCCCGTGCAGCGAGTCACCCTATGCCTCAGGCCATCATGCGTTGCATTTTTTTCCTGGACTAGTTCACCTAGGAGTACCCCAGAATTCAGTGCAAGTGCATGTCTTTTCTTCATGCCTCCCGTTCCCAGCTGACTAGAAGTAGAAGAAATCTATTTTTTTGCTTACGGAACCGATTGAAAAGGGATAATAAAGAGGATGCATGCAACACTAGTAGGCTGGCCGTGTGCATCGTAAGGAGCGGATAGTGGACAAGAGGTTGGTGAATGCATTACCTATCCATTAATCAAAATCAAGATTAATTATGTACCCTTGGGCTCACGATAGCCAGTTTTTTTTTAAACTGATAGCCACAGCTTTGAATAAAGGTAAAAATACCCCAAATATAAGTTGAACAGCCATTTGTTTATGTATATATAACATTTCAATGGAACCAACAAAAAAATGGTATCAAAATAGTTCAAGGTAAACTGCCCTCTATTTATCAACGTTCATGTCCTTGTTGAGTAGTATGGACGCCCAATCCCGCACGTGTGACATAATATATTTCTTGAGCGTCCAAAATGTATCTTAAAACATGTAATTTCGATTGTTATCACACGTAGATATGCAGTGGGTCATTCTCTTCTCCCACCAAGAACACCTGGTACGTTTCTTATTTTATTTGATTAAATATGTCACATTAGATAGTAGTACTTTTTGATCACACGGTTCATCAGGGGTAAAATAGTCTTTTTACATCCCATTTGTGTTTAGAATTCACTATAGGCCCATATTAGGAAGAAGATGAATTTAAGGTGTCAAATAGAGAAGAATTTTTTTTATGGCCAAATAAGGAACAAAATTTTAAGTAAGTACCAAATAAGGAATTCTCCCCATCATTATCCACCACAAGCCGACGTGGCAGAGGGAGGAGGTTGCGCAACGAGCCAACGACCTACACCCACACTCCGCCAGGTGGACCCCGCTCCTGTGCTCTAATCAGCTCGAGGTCGCCGGCCGGGGCTCGCTGTCACTCTCGCAAGTCGCAACACGACGACCGCCACCGCCCCTTCCCTTGCGCCCTTCTACAAGCTTTTCCTTGGTGGCCGCCGCCGCCATGGGCCCCGTCAGGGTCGCCCTCCTCCTCGTCGCCGCCGTCTTGCTCGGCCCCGGCGGCGGGAGCGAGGGGGTGTACATCCCCTACAACACGTCGGCGGGGGTGGTGAAGGGGAAGCTGAATGTGCACGTGGTTCCCCACACCCACGACGACGTCGGCTGGCTCAAGACCGTGGACCAGTACTATGTTGGATCAAACAACTCCATCCAGGTTTCTGCTGCTGGGATGAGTGCCCCGAGACCCTACCTCTCTAGATTTGTTACCCTTTATTGCTGTAGCCTTGGAATGGGTGTTACCTTAAGTTTCTGCAATATGACGTTTCTTGTTTTCGTCAATTTTGGGTGTCCTTAAACCAGAGTTTGGGTATTTTCGGTCGCAGGGCGCGTGCGTTCAAAACGTGCTGGATTCGCTTGTGCCGGCACTGCTCAAGGATGAGAACCGCAAGTTCATCTACGTCGAGCAGGTACAAGTTTCCATCTGATCTGCGCAACCCTCGGAAAATGGAAGCTGAGAAGCTTGGAGCCGTGGAATTGGGATGCCCCATAGATAGCAATGCACAGTTACCTTTTCTAGTCTTGTTACTTCGTAGAACCATTTCTTGTTTGTCAAAGTAAAATTTGAAGTTAGATGAGCAACTGTTGCAACCATATGAACGGTGTTGTTCCAAATATGGGTTCAGTTTTGGGTTTTGATGGTGTGATTTTCATCGAGCAATCGTTTTTGTATGGCTGCAGGCCTTCTTCCAGAGATGGTGGAGGCAGCAAAATGACATTATTAAGGATACCGTGAAGGGGCTCATCAGCTCTGGACGGTTGGAATTCATGTATGCTCCTTCTTCCAAAACTCTCCTTTTTTAGGCTGCACTGGCAATCATGCCTCTGTTCTATATTTGATGGCATATTACTTGCTTGTAATGCTGAAGAAACGGGGGCATGTGCATGCATGACGAGGCGACTGTACACTACATTGACATGATAGATCAGACTACACTGGGGCACAGATTTATCAAAGAGGAGTTTGGTCAGATTCCAAGGATTGGTTGGCAAATTGATCCATTTGGGCACTCTGCAGTTCAGGCTTATCTCCTCGGCGCAGAAGTATTCATTTTATCCATTTATGCCATACTTTCAGTTTTTGTGTGACTTTGACGCTTTCACGGTGAAAACCTAAGTCAAAGTTATTTATTTGCTGCATCGATACTCCTGCATACAGCCCATTTGTAATTTGGTATGATAGGGTGAATTGCACACTCAGGATGATAACTTTTTTTTGTTCCATTATAATACTAACCATTCATCACCCATGATTCATCATGGCTGTTATGAACTTCCTGAATACAAGTAATACCTGAACACTGAGATATAGTACTACTGTTAGTACTGTACTTGCATAGTGCATGCATAACTTGAATCCCAAGAGCAATGCTCTCAAGACTTTAGAGTGATGTGATTAACAACACTTCTTGACCATCCAACAAAATTGTTGAATATACACGACTTGGTCGCTTTGGTCCTGCAATGTTTTGACAAAGAGACGACTGAGTAAAAATTTAGATAAGAAAGGTGACTCATGTCCTATTAGGACATGAATCCTATCGGGACCTGTGAAGGACTAATGATTCATATACCAACTGTAATTTCATAAAGACTTCTACTTTCATTTGAGGTGAAGTTGGAGAACAGGAGCGAGTCTATATATAACAATGAGGTATGGCCATAGCAATATGAGGGGTCAATATCTCATCCAAAGATAAATATAAGTAACCAGAGATGGTTGCTCGATAAAAAAGAATTAATTAAGAGCACAAGAACATATCAATGACTAAGTTGTTCGTTAAGTTTTTAGATTCTTGTATAGGGCAGGACCCAAGGCAAAATATTTGATTGTAGTACTTAAAGAATGTGCATCCGATTTCGCAAATCCTTTCTCTTATGATTTTTAATCTGTTCCCTCTACAAGCTTATCTTTTCTGTTCTCGATATAATACCATATTGTTCCATATTTCACAACCTTACATTGGAGGCAGCTTCTGTGCATATGGAGTATAACAGTGTAACCCATTTTATTATCTTTCAGGTAGGATTTGATGCTTTTTATTTTTTCCGGATTGATTACCAAGATCGTGACACAAGGAAGGGGACAAAAGAACTTGAGGTTGTATGGAGGGGCTCTAAGACCTTAGGCTCATCAGCTGATGTAAGTAGCATTTTCCTATCCCGAACTGTAAGTGCTGTAAATCACTATGACGAGGGCCTTTGATGCACACAGGGGGTCATAGTAGTAGTTACCACTGGGATTAATCTGCACCTCATGAGGTGGCATGTTACGAACAGAAAACATGACCTTTTGCTTATAACAGTCGGTCGCGCTATTTGACTCCCAGGGAGTAGACTCTACACCCACCCTCGTCTCTCTATAAGTGGTCTCATAGAAGAGCCATCCATAAATACAAAGTATGTAGACTCTATGGTTTTATAAGTACCACTCAGAATGGTATAAGTTATAGTAAGGCCTTTGACCCTGTCATCGATCTCCTACTTTCTTCTATTCCTTGCTTTTTGTATGTCGTATGCCTACTTTTTTTTGAAACATTTCCGGTTGTTTTGGTAGATGAAGAGGGAATTGTGAGAGCGGACGTTCCTTTTAGAATAGCAGAATCCAAATATAGTGTTGAACAAGTACATGATTTTTACGTCATGTAAATTTTATATTATTCCTTATGTCGAGTAGAGTGTAAGAAAATATGTATCTGACATAAACTTTTTATTTACGCGACGTTATAAAAAATACGACTAAAATACACATATTTATCATGTTTTTGTGACGTTTACGTTATTATGACTCATATTTTGCATTTTTATGCAGATTTTTTCTGATGAGTTAACATTAATGTGAATATTTACATATGTGACATAATTTTTTGAAGCAATGGGATAAAAAAACTTGTGGGTGGCTGGGTGCAGAATAGGGTATCTATTGTAACAATTTCTATATTATTAATAAATATAGGCAGGACCAATGCAAGGTTTCTCGTACAACAAGCACTTTGGCAGTTCTTAAATTTTGGTACGCTATGTTTCATATGTAACTGTGGAAATCTGATAATTTTCTTTCAGATTTTTGCTGGCATCTTCCCGAAAAATTATGAACCACCACCTGGCGGCTTCTATTTTGAAGTTGATGCTGAATCCCCTGTCGTCCAGGTAAACTGATGACAACTTCAGTTATCCAACACCTGGGACGAAGCACATTTTCAGTACTTTTGTCTATGCAGGATGACCCCCTTCTTTTTGATTACAACGTTGAACAACGGGTGAATGATTTTGTCGCTGCAGCTCTGGCACAGGTACATTAGTGTCTCATATGTTCATACTTATGCGCTAATGTATAGATTCGCCCAGTTGTATTGTATATATTGGATGAAAATCCATTATTGTACTGCGAACTTGTTGAATTAGAACAGCCGTCTGGGTTGCAGTCACAGATTCATATCTGACATTCCAATGTAGCTTCGTTTTTTCTATGTTACTCTGGCCTTCACACTTCATGCTGAAAAGCTATTATTAGATCACAATATTTCATCCTTGAGGACTTAAAGTTGTTCTTCTATTCAGTAGTGCAAGTTATCATCCTAACTTATACTCGTTCTATCTTTTTCTTGTAGGCTAATATCACAAGGACAAACCATATCATGTTTACAATGGGAACAGACTTCAAATATCAGTACGCAGAAAGTTGGTTCAGACAGATGGACAAACTAATTCATTATGTCAACAAGGTAAAGGATGAGCCTGGAATTACAAAAATTGACTACTCTCTTTGATTCATAATATAAGTATTACAATTTGTGCGAGCCAAATAAGTTTAGGCGTGACCATCAGTATAGGAAGAATTAACCACATGGACAATATCAAATTGATCTTGCTGGATTTTTCATGACATATATTTTCAAAATATATACTAATTCTTTTTTTCAAACATCATATTAAAAAAATTTCAATGTGTTACTTTGAGGGCTGTGTCAATGTGCTAAACTACTTGTATTCGAAATCAGAGGGAGTATTTCTTAGTAACTTGTTAGTTTAATCAGAAAATTGCAATGACGACAGTCACGACACTACTATCAGATCCCTTGAGCTCTCACCGTCATGGTTGTTTCAGTTTAGATCATGCAATACATTGAAATGTTTCAATCTTCTCACACCAATATATATGAATGTATAGTGGGATGCATTTGATTTTTTCTTCTTGTGTAAATTAACTAGGGACATAAATGCTTAAGCAAGTGTTCCATGCTTTCCTATTTCTTGCTATTGATGCAGGTTGATTTTCTTTTAAAGTTGAAAATAGGTAGACAGTGTTGACATTTCATCTAAAATACCCATGAGAAAATTCCTTATTTGACACTGTTAAAATTGGCTTCCGTATTTGGCCCTGAAGAAGATTTTGCTTCCTACATGACACCATGTATAAATTTCGTTCCCAATATGACATTCTGTTACACTTTACCGTCTAGATCCCTGTTAGACTTGTCAGTGTAGGAAAATAGAGCAGAGAATTCCCTACAAAACTGACTTTTCCTTTCTACCAGAGACATAAGTCGATTTTGTTGGGCTTTTTGATGAATTAAATGTGCACGAAAATAGAGCAGGGAATTTATTGGTGAGCGCTACTTGCCTGTGTAGTAGGGGCAGCAATATAGTTCGTCCACTCCGCAGCTTTAACATAGTGTCATATTGGGAACAAAATTTAGACATAGTGTCATGTAAGGATATTTCAGGGCCAAATAAGGAAGCCAATTTTAACATAGTGTCAAATAAGGAATTTTCTCAGTACCCGTTGGGAACGCATTAGAACTAACCATGCTTGTTCTGTTTGACCATACCTCAGGATGGCCGTGTCAATGCTCTGTACTCCCCACCTTCCACTTACGCTGATGCAAATTTTAACATAGTGCCAAATAAGGAATTTTCTCAATACCCATTGGGGACGCATTAGAACTAACCATGCTTGTTCTGTTTGACCATACCTCAGGATGGCCGTGTCAATGCTCTGTACTCCACACCTTCCATTTACACTGATGCAAAATTTGCTGCAGATGAGCCATGGCCTCTCAAGATAAATGATTTCTTTCCGTATGACCTATCTTTTGTTCATAATTTGCATCACTATCTCAGCTCTTGTGGTTCTTTTTCTTTAACATCCTTATGACTGTATTTCTTTAATCAGATATGCAGATAACCCGAATGCGTACTGGACAGGTTACTTCACAAGCAGACCTGCCTTAAAACAATATGTCCGCATGATGAGTGGATATTACTTGGTAGTTTTACCTCCTCTTTCCATATTGTGTGTTCCAGATTTCCAAAAAAACAATATGATACTGTCTTGGTCAATTGGTAGTGCTCATAAAGTCATGCCATATGCGTAAAGATCAATATGTTTTCTCTTCCAGGCAGCTAGGCAGCTGGAATTTTTCAATGGGAGAAGCAACTCAGGTGTCACAACAGATAGTTTAGGTGATGCTCTAGCTCTTGCACAGCACCACGATGCTGTTACAGGAACAGAGAAGCAACACGTTGCGAATGATTATGCGAAGAGATTATCAATTGGCTATAAGAAAGTAACTTCTCGAGAAAATTGTTATAATTTATATTTGATGTTTTGTTTTGACATATGATAGGTTGATTTGGTTTGATTATTTCCCAGGCCGAGGAGCTGGTTTCGACTTCTCTCGCTTGCTTGAGCGAGTCGGGCTCAAAATCTCACTGTTCATCCCCAACGACAAGTTTTGGACAGGTCAGTTTGCATGTTTCCTTTAGTAAAATTCTCTTATACTAGTTCCAAATGACTTAGCATTTACCTTTTCCAGTGTCCCCTCCTAAACATTACATATTGCCCCCCTTCCGAGATGAACTTTTCTCAAGGAAAAAGCTTGGTGAGTTCTGGTCTCAACTCATGTTTGACTCTTTTTAAGATGAAATTTGCATAGCTTTTTCAGTTAGCTCACGATGCTTTCTTAGAGAGTAAACACGTAGACTGTTGTAGGCGCGTAGAGCTGTGAAGATAGTAGGGGTGAATCACAGGAGTACGAGTTCGTCCTCTGCGACTAGGTGCAGTTGCCGGGAACTAGATGGGATAGCAGGTAGAAGATCGATAGATTGTTTATTGTTTCCCCTAAACACACGGGATACACCATCCTCGTATAGGAGGACCAGCCGCCAGGAGACCTGGTGCACAAAACCGACTCTAATACATGTAGTACACAACTAGGACTCTATTTTGAGTCTGACACAACTAACTCACGTTATCCTATTTTCGCTAATTATTTGATCCTGCAGTAATTGAACTGGACTACTAATGCCACAACATAGACCATCTATCATTTCGTTTTCAACATTTCTGTTACAGGTTGTTCTTGTGTACAACTCTCTTGGATGGAAACGAGAGGATATCCTTCGCATACCGGTATGCAAATTTTTGTTCCCTCAAAAACAAGATATTTTATTGGATTTGTATTGCTAATCTATTTTTTCAGCGCAAAAGTTGTGTTTAATGAATAACACCACAACTATGAACCTGCTCCAGTTTAGAATGAAACTAAATATGCCCAAAGTTTACAGGTTATGAGTGACTCAATTGTTGTTCATGATTCTGAGGGAAGAGAAATTGAATCACAGCTTCTGCCTATAGCTAATGCCTCATTGTACATACGGGACAAAAATGTCAAGGCTTACTTGGGCACATTACCTGCTGCAAAGCCCAAGTTTTGGATTGCTTTTCCTGTTTCTGTACCACCACTTGGTTTCAACACATATTTTGTCTCAAGCGGAAAGAGATCAGGTGAGTTCATGTCTTTCCTTGATATGTATCAAATTAAAAAGAATTTCTCAAAAACTTTGACAGTTTTTCTATCGTGCTTCCAGCAATTGTCTCTTCGATATCCACTCTACACTCCCATGGAAGTGAAAATAGCAATCTGCAAGTTGGGCAAGGGCGTTTGAAACTTCAATATGATGCAGCTGGAGAATTATCCCTGTACTCTGATAGTAAGACTCGGGTAATTGGCCAATGCGTAGCATTATTTTCAATCAGGAATGATTTTACCTCTTGCCTTGCTTTCATCTTAAAGAAATAAAAATACTCATAAGATTACCCAAGTTTATCTTCTCTAGCAGCTCATATGTGCATTGTAGTATTGGATATCAAATTTTGCTTTTAGTTTTACTTGTAACCTAGCATCACTTGTACTCAAGGGCCATTAACTTATTTCAAGGTGGAGGAAAATTTCGAGCAGAAGTACAAGTATTACGTGGGACAAGATGGAAATGGAAGTGATCCTCAGGTACACACTAGGGATTCTACAAGTACTCCATTTTACCCCAAAAGTAGCAGTTACTTTTACTGACATTTATGTGCTTTTTCCTGGACTGTAGGCTTCTGGAGCATACATATTTCGCCCTAATGGTACTGTTCCTATCAACACTGATGATCAGGTATGAAGAAGGGATCAAGCATCAAAATATTTTTATAATAATGTGCATTGCAGCATCTGCTAATATATCTTAAAAAGATGCATTATCGGTCTTAAATGAATTTTTGTTTCCTACTTCAAGGTTCCTCCCACGGTTTTGCGTGGACCTATATTGGATGAAGTGCATCGGCAGATTAATTCATGGATATATCAGGTTATTCATATGAAAATTGTTTGTCTGGGTCACCACCATGTAGTATTTATTTGCTTCCTTTTTGTTCCAGATCTTAGGGTTCACAAATTTTTTTTAGCCCACATTTCTCTTGCTAACAGTAATAATGAAAATGGTCTCTTTGATTCTATTCGTTCTGAATTAGCGTACACCTTAGACTCATAGAATTATTATGCTTTGCTCAACATCTTTTGCATCCACGATTCACACATGATTAGATGAGAGAAATACACCTATATGTCTTCTGGTGAAATGGCATGTGGAAGAAATGTCAGGTTAATAGTTACACCTATATGTCTTCTGGTGAAATGGCATGTGGAAGAAATGTCAGGTTAATAGTTACGCCTACATGTCTTCTGCTGAAATGGCATGTGGAAGAAATGTCAGGTTAATAGTTACGCCTATATGTTTTCTGCTGAAATGGCATGTGGAAGAAATGTCAGGTTAATAGTATACAAAATATGGACATTCTTATGTTTTTTATTCCCTGTCAATGAACAAGTAATTACTTTCTGTACTCTTGATAATTGACATAGTTTTTCTTATCTTTACACAGATCACCAGGGTTTACAAGGGAAAAGACTACGTGGAAACCGAATTTATAGTGAGTACTCTGTCAATAAAATGCACCTTCTATTGGTTTCTTCGTTTAGGCCTTCACAATTTGCATGATTATTTCTTCGTCTTGTTTCTTTTCCTCCCATTACAGATTTCTAACATCTCATGAGTAATTGCTCTTATTCATAGGTTGGACCAATACCAGTAGATGATGGAAACGGAAAAGAACTATCAACTGAAATCATTACAAGCATGGCAACAAACAAAACATTTTATACTGATTCCAGTGGACGTGATTTCATCAAAAGGGTATGTTGCCCTGGAACTTTACTCTTTTTTTATACAAAACATATCTATTGTCCTTCCAATAAAGGTATTGTGAACATAAAAATAGTTCAGAAATAATTGTGTCAGTGATTCCCGTGCTAATTTTGAAAGGGGGGAAAAACTAAACAATGTCATATAGGATAAGGGTGCATGATTACGTCACACTTATATTAGTATTAGTATATATAAGGTGCCCATTTTTCTTCCAGGTACGTGATTATCGCTCGGAATGGAAGATCGAAGTGAACCAACCTATTGCTGGAAACTATTATCCGGTGAGCTCTTTGTTTACTCTGTACTATTTTATATGAGGAAGTTTAGTATAATTAAGAATTGGCTTTTTTAATCATTTCCCGTCATTCAGTCAATATTTGAAAGTGATCAGGAGTCAGTTTGCATTTTCCATTCAGTTTATACTTATTTTTTCTTGTTGTTGGTATTTATCCTTGGAGGATTTTTGTTCTACTTTGTACTTGATATATTTTTGGTTATCCATTCTACCGGAAGATGGCAACATACACTTATTGGCAGCTAATGAAGCTCTTTGCATCTGGTGAACTTAGGAAGTTGCTCTTAAAAAAAAAAGCATAAGAAGTTAATGTTTGGAAAACTTTGATACGTGAGGGTTTATTTGTGATTACGAAAGGCTGACAGTTTAACATGCTGAGTCAGGTTATTCATAGGTGTTGTCAATATTTGGAGAAACTAGGATTTGTATGAGGTCGAATCATGGAGAATCCACACATGCAAATTATTCTGTACATTCTCTTCTAGATTGTGTTAGGACTTACGTATAAACTGATTTATAATTCTGCATTTATTTTCAGGTTAATCTTGGAATCTATGTGGAAGATGGCAACAAAGAGTTGTCTGTACTTGTAGACAGGTCGGTTGGAGGTTCGAGCATAAAGGATGGACAGATAGAGCTAATGCTACACAGGTACATATCAAGGAGCATAGTTACACAGTTTTTTGTTTCTTTCATGATTTAGCATTTTTCTATTTCTACCTCGGTTTGGTTATATCTTTCTTACTCCTTGTGTAGGAGGCTACTCCATGACGATGGCCGTGGTGTTGCAGAAGCATTAAATGAGACAGTCTGTTTCAATAATCAATGTGAAGGACTAGTTGTAAGTAAAAGGATATATCTTTCTGGCCATCATGTGCTTTGGATAGAAATCAAACCAGTTAGTTGCTACTTTTAATATTTTCAGCAACATATGCATTAAAAAATTCTGAAGAGAATGCATCATTGTAAGAGGATACTTGTATTGCTAGCTTGATAAGAACAGTAAGCCAATGGTATCAAAGTAATATGGATGTTTATAACTATTGGCTTGGTTAACTCTTGTCATAGAGGAAGCAATTTACTTACCTATGACCATATCCTATCGGTATATTTATTGAAGATGTATTTGCTGTGGCATAGCAGATCAGTTATCTCTATTATTTGCAAACACACCATATTGCGCAGAAGCATTATTGAAAAAAACTTACTACAATACTAACAGATTGAAGGAAAGTACTATCTCAAAATTGACCCACAAGGAGAAGGGGCTAGGTGGCGTCGTACATTTGGTCAAGAACTATACTCCCCACTTCTTCTTGCGTTCTCAGAGCAGGTACAGTATGGAATTTGTTGCACTCATTCCCCGATAAATGTGCTTTATGAAGCTCAATAATTTGCATCAAGGAGATACGATCAAAGAGCTCACATTCTGCATAGCTACGATGCACACGCCCACAAATTGTTTGCATTCATGATTGATTTAGCCTTTATTCTCGTATTGAACATTCCCCTACTTGTTTCCCAGGATGGAGGCAATTGGGTGAATTCGCATGTTCCATCATTCTCTGCAATGGATCCAACTTACAGTTTACCCGAAAATGTTGCGTTGCTTACCCTTCAGGTATGTCCCTCCTATGGAGAATGAACCATAGTTGTCATTTCTCCTTGCTAAGTAAAGACATTCCTGATTCTAAGCAAAGAAATAAAGATGTTTAATTATACACGTCTGTTCACCAATGACTATATCGACAGTTTTCACACCTTCTTTTCTCTCGCAAGGTTCGAAGCTTACACAATCACTGAAAACTTAGGAAGTATATAGCCTATTACAGTAATGCACTAATGCCACCTATGTTGGAACATAAATCTCGTGACAACAACTTCCATTCTCTTGTTCCCTCCAACATACACTCCTGCTGCTAGAATGTGCAGAGATTTCCTTTCCTTGTCATGGATAACATCATTTAGACATAGTCATATCGACCAACATAAAGCGCTAACCCCCACAAATCCTTGCAATAGGGCTCCTTTGATTCAAAGAGTTTGATAAGATTTGGATCCTTAAAACCGAGAGTTCCACTAGTGATGTTTTGGCAAGCTGTGATCTAAAAATGTTTTGGCAAGCTTGGTTTTATAGTGGTATTTTGGAACTCTCGTTTTCACTAGTGGTACTACTGGCAATTCTCTTGTTGATGATTGTTTGATTCACATGGTTGGAATCCTTGGCTCCTTTGATTCATATGATAGGAAAAGTATGGGAATAGGAAACTTGTAGGATTGGTATGCCATGGCTAAATGAATCCTATGAGAAGAGCAATTTCCTTTGATTGTGTGAAGGAATTTTTCCATGAGGTTGGACCTCATGTTCTTTTCCTATAGGATTTATACTACAAGATTCCTATGGGAATATTTCCTATAGGATATGATCCTATGAATCAAACAAGCAATATAGGAAAATTTCCTATAGGATTCAATCCTACAAAAATCCTATGTCATTCCTATGAATCAAAGAGGCCCTTAGGAATTTTTCCTAAGGTTTCCTTTGCACTCTATGTCGGAGGAAAATTTCCATCCACTCAAACATCTTTCCTTTGTTCTTCCTATGGTGTCAATCACTCTTTGGTCCAGATTCCTGTAGTTTTCCAATCATATAGGATTCAAGAGGACGTGCGACTCCAATCATGCTTCCTGCGATTTGAGAATCCTGTCAATCAAAGAGGCCCAACTCTGTCAACCAGTTACTGAACTTATGAGAAATATTATGATGCCAAGACAATTTCAAAGAAAAATGTACCGATACCCTTCCTGCGATTTGAGAATCCTGTCAATCAAAGAGGCCCAACTCTGTCAACCAGTTACTGAACTTATGAGAAATATTATGATGCCAAGACAATTTCAAAGAAAAATGTACCGATACCATGCAAATCGCAAGAAATCAGAAGAGGAGGAGTTGAATAATCTATTCCTTCTTACAAATTGATAGCTTCCTTGGCAACTCCTTTTAGCTATGTCATCCTTAGTGAGGAATGAAGATAGTCCCCTGACAGAACCCGTTCTCTAGCCGAGCAGTATTACTAAATTTATAGTTTTGTGTGAACCAGAATCCAACTTTTGGTAGGGGCTGGGCAAGAGATTGCTGATCTGTTAACTCTTTGAGTAGTTTACTTTTTCGTTTTTGAAATTGTGGAATCTCCTGGTTGTAGTAGTGGCTACAAGTAGCATCAGCCAGTTAGCTTCAACAAATGCATCTATGTGCTCATGTAGGTATATATGGCAGAAATTGATGAAAATGCTATCTAGATTCATTTGCGGGAGTCATTACAAACAAATCTTTTTATATGTTGTGCGTGTTAAATGGTTGTGCATGGTACAGGAACTTGAAGATGGAAGTTTACTTCTTCGGCTTGCTCACCTATACGAGGTCTCATACTCTGATCATTTACTTTCTCTTGCTCCAACTAGACACTACTATTCTCTTTTGTAAGTATTGTGATGTTTATCGTATTAGGCTGGGGAGCATAAGCTTCTTTCATCTCCGGCAAGTGTCGAGCTGAAGAGGGTATTCCCAGATAAAAAGGTTATCTTCCTTGAACTTGCTTAGGTTTACACATTTTTTTCGAATGTAGGTTTACACTTTGTTGTGAGTCTTGATGATTGTTCTCCATCTCTTTCCAATCTTAACCTGCCAGATTGGGAAGGTCATCGAAACAAGCCTATCAGCTAACCAAGAGCGCACTGCCATGGAGAAGAAGAGGCTGAAATGGAAGGTGCAAGGGCCTCTCCCAAAAGAAGATGTGGTCCGTGGAGGACCCGTGGATCCTTCGAAGCTCATCGTGGAGCTGGCGCCCATGGAGATACGCACATTCGTTATCAGCTTCGACCACGGGTTCACCCAACATCTGATGTGAGCTTCTGCGAGAGGCGGCATGACAATGATCAGCGATGCTGTAAATTTACTTGTCTCTTGTGATTAGGAACAATAAGAAATAATGTGGCCTGAAACATCATCAGCTTTTGCTAGTTGCGCGAGTTGCTTGCGAGGTCGTCTGACTTGTGTGCTAACAAGTGGGCCCACGTGGCAATTTGTTGCGATCTGATCCCTAGCGCGATTACTGAATTCTGCTGGTGGTAGTGACACGTGGCAACCTGGCCAAGCACATGACTCGCCATCACTACCCAAACTCCTACTCTCCCAAACTCCATCGAGTAAGAGCATCTCCACTTGCCCTCCCTTAGGTGCCCCTAGGCCACTTTTTGCGTGCCGGTAGTCGAAATTTTGCCCACTCGCCCCCCAGGATCTCGTTTTTCGTCGGTTTGGGCCAAAATTTCCCTCGGCGAACCCAACCCAAACCCGGGGGGCGCCGGGGGGGGGGGGGGGGGGGGGGGCGAAAGTTTGGGTGGGGCCACGCTTTCCCCGCCTTTTTTCACGCCATTTCCTTGCTATCCCCACACAACACCCCTTCCCCGCCCCTAGCTCCCGCCATTTCTCGCCCGTCGCTCTAGATCTGTTCGTCCATGCCGCTGAAGAAATACAGAGCAGTCTGTGCCGCCGCGGATCCAAGCCAGCCAAAAACCCCGCGAAAGCAGAGAGCGGCGAAACCCAAACCCACCGGCTGGACCAACGCCGCGTGGGCCATCGAGCTCACCCGCTGCCGCACCATCATCAAAGACAGGCGTAACCGTGAGGACATGAGGAAGGCCTAAGCGGCGGTCGCGGCGGAGGAGGCCTCTCGCGCGTCTGTGGCGCAGAGTAATGCCTCCGCGATGCGGGCGACCATGCGACCACCTCCGTCGCCCCCCCAGCCACAGCATCACCTGGTTCCTCACCTTGCCGGTCAGTTCCTGTGGTCGAGCCAGCAGAGCGTTGCATCGCCATCGACCTACTCGCCACCTGTCTGAGGTACTCGTCTTCGGCTGAGACGCCGACGCCGATCCTCACGGCGGCTTCAACCCGAACACGGCGTTCCCGCACTGCTCGGCTACCCATCCTCCGTCCACACTCGGCATTGACATCAATTCCTACAACTGCTCGCCCACCTACTCGGGGACACCGTCGCCGCATGGACTGCATCGTGGTCTGCTGCCCTTCGCTCCCGCATCAAGTTCGGCGCCACCATTCAACGCCGAGATGGACGACATCATCACATCCGGCTCCAACGCCGCTGCGTCAAGCCCTCGAGTTCAAGTTCCTCCATGTGTTCGTCAAGATCGAGTGCTGTGAGAAGTGGGCGGAGGTTCGCCTGGCGCTGGCCAAGAACAAGGACGACGTGTACGACCATGACGCACCATATCCAGCGGTGTCGGCTGGCCGGCCAGAAGGCAACAAGAAGGCCAAGGCGGCGAAGGCAGTATCTCCATTGGCTGACAGGGTGCAGGCGGCGATCGAGCAATGCATCGCCAATGCCAACGCCCATGCTCTCACCAAAAAGAAGCTCGCCATCGCCCGGGAGGAGAAGACTGACGCGAGGTGGTCGAAGTTGATGCAGAAGAACTCCATCAAGCTCGAGCTCCTCAAGACCAATGTCGCAGCCAAGAAGAGGAACAGAGAATTGGCGTTCCTGCAAGCCGGAGATCTGGAGACGACGACCCCCCAGGTCGTCGCGTGGTGGAAGGCCGAGTGCGATCTCATCCTCAACCAGATGTCGGGGAAACGCGCCGAGGAGTCTGTGCCCACAGCCTGGCCTTCGCCCACCGCCGATGATCTCACGGCACCCACCGTCAAGCCAACCGCCGCACTGCTTTCGCCCTCCACCACGGATGAACATGTGGCCATCACCATCGAGAACGAGGCGGTCACCGCCGAGGAGGACGAGGTGATCCCGGTCTGAACCTTCCGCCTTCATCGATGAAAGGCTGTCGCAATGTCTTTTTTTGGTTGCCCTGTGTGGCGTTATCGCAGTATGATGCTACCCGCCGAACCTGGTTTTTGTTTATCGCCGCATGTGGCTTGATCGCCGCCGAACTATGTCACAAACCTCGCCTTTGTAGCCGAACCTATGCCCCTTTTTTTGAAGTGGGAACCTATGTTTCAAATTTGTGCAGAGTTTGTTGACTCCTGGGGCCGAAATGAGTGGAAACTTTCGCCCCCAGGCCGAACAATACTGCTGGGGGTGCCGAAATTGTTTCTGTAGAGGCCCCAAACCGGAAGGTCCAGAACCCCTCATATGCATACATTCACGATCCCAGGAAAATCAGTCGTGAACAACATACGGAAGTGGTACTCAGATACATTATCCATTACACGAATAACAGCAGTCTAACAAGCCAATGGTCACATGACCAAATCTTTATTTACTGCCACGCAGGACAGGCGAAGTCTTACAACAAACTAACACAGCGGAAAACAAACAAACGTAGATAGCCCATGTCACGCCATCACCGACAGGCTGCTGACCGGGAGCCGGTCCTAGTTCGCGTAGTCGTCAGAATAGTATTCCTCCTCGTATTCCTCCTCCGGCGGTATCTCCTCAAAGTCTGGCCAAGTAAATAGCCAGGGGCGAAACCAATATGAGTACTTTTGAATGTACTCAGCAAGTCATCCTTTATACACTTACAAGATGCATCAAGCTTATATGGTGGACAGGTAGGCCATAAATAGGGCTCACTACCAATGGTGTTCATATAAGATGACACCATAGTTGCAGTCATATTTAATCTGTATCTTTGTTGAAGATGATACTTCAGAAGAAAATAATATAGTTTTTCTTTCTCTTGTAGATATCGCATGTACAAGAGGTTTTATAAACTTGTTTTATAAAGGGAAGTTTTTCTTTGCAAAACTTCTTGTGACAACATGTCCAAAATCTTCATCGGTACCTCCCAGGTACAAGTCTTCTGTTTCAAAACACTTTTTGAAAACTTAGCACAATACTAGCTACATGGCCTTTCAACTGCCCATATCCGAGGGCTCGGCTATTTTGAATAGTTTTACTCTGCAGAGGTGGTACACATTCCACTAGATCCAAAACTTTGCCATGGACCACCCATGCATCGACACAACGATATGCAAGCACCAGAGAATTGATCCTAACTGTCCACTCTGACGCAAGCTAGTATATGCTCATTCCTTCAGATGGTTGGTTCCCCGGCATCAGATCCCACCCTGCCTAGCCGGGAGGCCCAAACTGTCGCTTCCGGAGGAGAACTTAATCCCTCACTGTGTATGTCCCGTTACTCCCTCCTGGCGGCACTTAGGTTCAGAGAATCATCCTCTCTATAGCATTTTGGAATGAAACACACACTAACAAGTTCAAGCATCAAGATAGGCCCCATACCCATATAGGGGTAGAGTGGCAGTACATCTTGGTTGTCCAGCGAAGACTAGGTTATGTGCCTTTTGGAAAACATTTGAAAAACACCTTCTCAGTTCCCCCGGTGAACAAAGTCCCGCCTTTCCACCGTGGACTTCTCATGGAACCATCTTTGTTTTGCAAAAGCACATTTTAAAGGTGTCCACTTAGGGACTCAAGATTATTATCTTAGGCGGTATTTATATACCTTATGGTGGCTAAGGGCTTGGTAACACCAAGTTGACTAATGGCAAGTGTTAATATAATATATATAATAGTAGTAGTAATATTCACTCAATGAAAATAGTCTTTGGTAATCAAGTTTTTGAAAACTTCAGAAGTAGATAATGCATAATGATAAGTAGGAATATAACAGCAAGCTTTAAGGATGGCTTGCCTTGGAGGTAACGAGGATCTTGCTCTTGCTCACAACAGGTATGGTAGTAATACCCTCTTGCTCCAACTATCTCTTCGTCGTTTTCTATCGTCGCAAAGAAAGTAAAAACATCCTATCATAACCTTGCTAAGCAATCAATTACACTCAACTAAAACATACAGTAAGAAATGAGCACACCAAAAATAACACACAAGTTCCTAAAATAATCTCACACAAGCATGCATCAAAAATAATAATATTTACTATTATTACTACAACTACTATGGTTGAACTAATTTATTTTTCAACCAAATGAGATGGAACCAGTGGGTGTTCCACTAAGTTTTCCATTTCATTTAAGAGGTATTATGCCTCTGGTACAACTTGTGGAAACAGAATAATTTCAATAACAAAAAATGCTACTAGTTATTCTAGTGAAAACAATACTACTAGTAATAAATATTAAACCTATACATGAATTCTAAAAGAAGCAAAGGTAACCTTACAGAGATGAAAACATGTAGCAACCAGTACCAAAATGGTACTGGATCCATGTGAAAACACTCATATTAACTAGGACAAAAATCTAGCTATTCATTTCTATTACCAAATTTAATAGAAATAAACTAGGTGTTACTCCTATGCTCATACTAGTTCCAAACAGATCCTAAACTTGCAAAAACTTTCTAACATGGCCTCTCTATGAGAAAACAACATAATATCACCCAACACATCATTTACACATGCTAGAAAATAGAATGACACTAGCAAACAATTATTTACAAATCAAAACTATTCCTTTTATTCTTAACAGAAAAGTGCATTTTGTTAGATCTGTTGTCAAATTAATTATAGAGCTCTAAAAATCACACAAAGCTAGGATAACATAGATCTATCTAATATCTAACAGATCCAATTGGATTCACATCAAAAGGTGCGGTAAAATAAATCCTAAAATTCACAGAACAGGCTACTGGTACTTTACCAAAATGGATGCCATTTCCAAATGGTAGCTCACCTTGAGGTGAGGTTAAGTTCTACTGGTAGATCTAGTAAATATATACTCTAGGAATTTTAGTTTGCACATTTTAGACATTCCAGTCAAAAGTTATGCCATTTTCATTCTAACAGACAGTGTCAAGTTCATCATTTACCATTCGTTCTTAAACCATCCAAATCGAGTTCTGTCAGTTGCATACGTTCAAGAATTTGTTCATGCATCTCTGGTAATTTTTGTTCATTTTATTTTGGAGCTTAGCATTTTCATTTTCGATTAAAGCAAACCAGCAGTTTTAGAGTATTTACAAAAATGAAAAAGAACAGGGCAGTGGGCTGGACAACGCACGGCGGCGCGGCCCAACTGCGCCTGGCGGCCCGCCTCGCTTCCGCAACGCGCGCGAACGAGCGTACCGCTTCGGGATTCAAGGGTTGTCACTGTGGCTCGGGATAGGGATGAGGCTGTCAGATTGCCCATCCCTCCCTCCTGTTTGACCTCTCTGAATCCCTCTCTCTCTCTCACGCTCTGGTCAACCCACTTGCAGGCTAAGGCAAGGAAAAGGGAGTGTGCTGACTCAGCTTCTAGAAGCCCCAAACAGTGCATCAAATGGTTGCTTCAATAAAAATTTATGTGTATTTGAAAATCGAACCAGTTCATTGTTTTTCTGAAAAAAAAATTCAGTTAAGTTCTGTTTCAGGATTTTTCCTAAGTGTTGGATTTTCAGAGAGGATTAGCTGAATGCTTGATTTTTTTCAGGCCTTAAATATCTTCCAAAGTTTGTTTTCCAAGCATCGTTCTGTTAAACAACATTTGTACTTTCCAAAACAGCAAAGGAAACTAAATTTGAAATTCAAATGCTTGGTGAAAACAAGGTGGAAAAAGGGCTAATTGGAGTTTTCTCTGCTTTCCAAAATTCAACATTTCTGCCTTATTTTCTTAGCACAAAAACACCAAGCAAATGAACGTTTATGTGATTCCATTTTTCAAACTAAGTTAACCAAATTGTAGTTCATATACTAAAGATCACATCCATGCCGTGAAAACACAAAATGTGAATCTCTAGTATATGAATAACAAGGGTGAAAAACCCCTACTTGACTTGTTTTTCAGAGTTGGTTTTTATTAGAAAACCTAAGGAAAACATTTGATTTCACTTTTGTTAAATTGTTTTCTTGATTCCATTTGATTCAATATTCAATTATAAGTTGTTTTCAATATTGCCACATGGGTTTTGAGTTAGGATAACATAAATTATTAAAATGGAAATAATCCATAAATGATTCAGAAACATCAGAAAACAAGTGAATGATTTTTAAATCAAGTTTGCTTGCATTGCATAGATAATCATAGCTCAATACATAAAGTGGATTACACAAGGGCCTTAAAAAGTTTTTGTTGGCTCACAAAATTGGTTTCCCTTATGTGTTACAAGTGTTCTAAAACTGGGGTGTGACAGACCCCCCCCCCTTAAAAGAATCTCGTCCCGAGATTCGCGGGTTTAGTCTTTGAGGAAACCAGGGAACTCCTTCCTGATGTAATCTTCATGCTCCCAGGTTGCTTCCTCCTCAGAATGATTCGTCCACTGAATCTCAAGGAACTTGAAAGCATTTCTCCTGGTAGCACGAACATTCTTCTCAATTACTCGCAGGGGTCGATCACGGTAGGTCAAATCATCGTTCAGGTCAATGGTCTTGAAGTCAATGTCTTGGTAAGTGAGATTTTTCTCAGGTACTTGGAGACACTTCCGGAGCAATGACACGTGAAAAACATCGTGAAAGGCTGACAGCTCTTCAGGTAGCTCCAGTTGATAAGATACCTCTCCACGACGGGCTAGGATCTTAAACGGGCCAATATATCGGGGTGCGAGTTTTCCCTTGACATGGAAACGCTGCATCCCTTTAAGCGGCCTAACACGAAGGTACACGAAATCTCCAATAGTGAAAGAGACATCGCGACGCTTAGTGTCCGCATAACTCTTCTGGCGTGATTGTGCGGCTTTAAGACGGTCACAGATCAGATGCACTTGCTCTTCTGCAGCCTTCAGAGTATCAACTCCAACGATCTGACTGTGTCCTGTTTCAGTACATTTCAGAGGTGTGCGGCACTTCCGTCCATACAGTGCTTCAAAAGGCGCCATCTGCAGGCTTGACTGATAGCTGTTATTGTAGGAGAACTCTGCGAACGGCAGGCAGTCTTCCCACTTAACTCCATAGGACAAAACACAGGCACAAAGCATGTCTTCCAAGATTTGGTTCACACGCTCCGTCTGTCCATCAGTCTGCGGATGGTAGGCTGTGCTAAAGGCTAGTTTGGTTCCCAAGGCTTCGTGTAACTTCTTCCAGAATCGAGAAGTGAACTGTGATCCTCGATCTGACACAATCCTGCTGGGAACTCCATGCAGGCTGACTATCCGAGAAATATAGAGATCAACAAGCTGGTCTCCACGATATGTGGTCTTGACAGGAATAATGTGTGCAACTTTGGTGAGCCTGTCAACGACTACCCATATCGAATCATTTCCTCGACTGGACCGTAGCATTCCAGTAATGAAGTCCATCCCAACTTCGTCCCATTTCTAAACAAGTACTTGCAATGGCTGTAACAAACCAGCGGGACGCTGATGTCCAGCCTTCACTTGCTGACAAATATGGCACTTGGCTATAAACGAGGCAATATATCGCCTCATTCCGTGCCACCAAAACTTCTCCTTCAAATCCTGATACATTTTGGTCCCACCAGGGTGAATAGAGTATAAAGTGTCATGAGCCTCAGTCATGATGGTTTGCTTCAACTCAGATTCAACCGGAACACAAATGCGTTCTTTATACCATAAGACTCCATCAGAATCAATGGTAAAACCGGCAACTTCTTCCTTCTCCATGCGGGTTTTAATTCCCTCAATGCTCTTCTGGCCATTCTGAGCTTCCTTGATTTGATCAACTAAAGTTGGTTGAACGTCCATGGCTTCCAACATGCCATAGCTGACCACCTCGATACCAAGTTGGTCAAGTTCTTTCCACAACTCCGGTTGTCTGATCTGGATCATGGAATTCAGAGAGACCGGCTCTCGACTAAGAGCATCCGCAACAACATTCGCCTTTCCAGGGTGATAGTGGATACTAAGATCATAGTCCTTGATGAGCTCTATCCAACGGCGTTGCCTCATATTGAGTTCATGCTGTGTGAAGATATACTTCAAACTCTTATGATCTGTATAGATTTCACACCTCTTCCCAATAAGGAAATGTCGCCATGCTTTGAGAGCATGTACAACAGCAGCAAGCTCTAAGTCATGAGTAGGATAATTCATCTCATGAGGCCTCAACTGGCGTGATATGAATGAGATGACCTTTCCTTCTTGCATGAGAACACTTCCAAGTCCAAGCTTAGAAGCATCACAATACACATCGAAACTCTTGGAGACATCCGACATAATGAGTACCGGGGCTGTCACCAGTCGATTCTTCAACTCTTGAAAACTCTCTGCACATTTTTCCGTCCAAACGAACTTGCTGTCCTTCTTGAGCAACTGCGTGAGTGGTCTGGCTATACTGGAAAACCCTTGAACAAACTTGCGATAATATCCGGCTAATCCCAGAAAAGATCTCACTTCAGTCTGATTAATCGGGGCAGCCCGATTAGCGACAGACTAAACCAGAGCAGGGTCAACAGAGATTCCACCTCCGGATACTACGTGTCCAAGAAATCCAACTTCCTACAACCAAAACTGGCACTTACTGAACTTAGCATACAGTTGATGATGTCGAAGTGTTCCGAGAACAATTCTCAGATGTTCTTCGTGTTCTTCCTCGCTCTTGGAGTAAATAAGAATGTCGTCAATGAAAACCATGAAAAACTTGTCCAAGCATTCCATGAAAACCTTATTCATAAGATTCATGAAGTAGGCGGGGGCATTGGTCACACCAAAAGACATCACGGTGTACTCATACAACCCGTAACGTGTGGTGAAGGAGGTCTTTGGAATATCGGTCTCACGAACCTTCAACTGATGATAGCCAGTACGAAGATCGATCTTTGAGAAAATTCTTGCCCCATTTAGCTGGTCAAATAGGTCTTCAATTTTGGGCAGTGGGTATTTGTTCTTGATGGTAACATCATTCAACTTACGATAATCCACACATAGACGTGAGGAACCGTCCCGCTTGTCCACAAAAATGACAGGTGATCCCCATGGTGATGCACTAGGGAGAATCAGACCTTTCCTTAACATGTCATCCAGCTGCTTCTTCAACTCATCAAGCTCCTTCGGGTTCATCCGGTAAGGTTTCTGTGCTATGATTCCAGTACCGGGTATCAACTCAATCACAAACTCGATATCCCGATCAGGCGGCATACCGGGTAACTCATCAGGAAACACATCCGGGTATTCACATACTGACGGAACTTCCTCAAGTGCAGGTGTGGCTATACCAGTGTGGCAGTGATTCTCTGATTTTGACTTGGTTGCGGCGAAGGCAACTCTTTCCCCATCACTGGCGGTCAATGATATGGACTTTCTGGTGCAGTCGATCACACCACTATACTTGGTCATCCAATTCATGCCTAGTACTACTTCTATCCCTTGGGATCCCAGTACTATGAGGTTGGCATGAAAAAATTTCCCTTGTATGTCCACGGGTACTTCTTTGCAAACACGGTTGGTCTTTGTGCTGGCCCCGGGTATTTGTACTAACATAGGGTTTTGCAGGATGGAGGGTTTCATCCCACTCTTATCAACAAATGGCATGGTAACAAAGGAATGCGATGCACCGGAATCAAACAATACTTCAGCAGGTACGGAGTTGACAGGAAACGTACCCATCACCATCTCTGGTGTGTCCTGAACCTCCTCAGCAGTGACGTGATTCAGGTGTCCTCTGGTCACATTTTGCCTCCTGGGTGCTGGGGCATGTGTCATCTTGGTAGCATTGTTCTGAGCTGGTGCACCGTTCTTGGTTGGGCAGTCACGGGCAAAGTGTCCTTCCTTGCCACAGGCAAAGCAAGCTCCGCTGGGTTTGGTGTTTTGGGTTGGCTTGGCAGCATGGTTGGGTTTGTGTCCATTCCCATTTCCATTTCCACTGCCTCCAGGATTGGGTGCATATGACACACGGTTGTTGTTGTTGTTGTTGTTATGGTGGTTGTTGTGGCTGTTGTGGTGGTTGTTATGGTTGTGGTTGTTATGGTGGTTCTTTGGCGCAAAAGTAGGCGCCCTGTGGGGTGGTGGCCTTGTATAAGGGGTAGGGCGGTTTCTGGGTGAACTTGATCCTCCTTGGAACTGCATCTTCCTCTTTCTGTTTTCAACGACATTCTGCCTCTTGTGCTCCATCATCATCGCGGCATCAGCGAGTGACTCCAGATCCGCAAATGGAATGACCACGAGGGTACACTGCAACTCATCGTGCAGTCCATTCAGGAATCTTTCCTTCTTCTTGGCTTCTGTGTTGACTTCATCTGGTGCATACCGGGCTAGTAGAGTAAACTCTTCCCAGTATTTTGACACGGGCATTCCTCCCTGCCTCAGCTTCAGGAACTTGTCCTTCATGATGTTAATCACCCCCTGAGGGATGTGATACTTGCGGAAACGGGCAGAGAAGTCTTCCCAGGTGAACACATGATCAGGAGCGACGGTGTCGCAGGTGGTCTCCCACCAAGTCCTCGCTGGCCCAGCAAGAAAATGGGTAGCAAAGAGAACCTTGTCATTCTCGTCGACTCCCGCCACTTTCAGATCGTTGGCGATGGTGCGAAGCCAATCGTCAGCGTCAAGTGGTTCCACAATCTTGGTGAACACCAGAGGATTTTTCTGCTGAAACACCTTCAGCTTCGAACGCACGCCATTACCGTTGTCATCGTCATAGTTGTTATTGTTGTTGGCGCTGGCAGCGGCCAACTGCTGCAGGGCAGCAATTGTGGCAGCACTCTCGGCTCTAGTGGCCTGGCGGTCCTCCATCAAAAGTGCCAGCAAAGCCTCCACCGTCGGTGGGGGTGGTGGCGGTGGTTCCCGACGCGGCGGCATGCTGTTTATTGAGACATGTGTAAGACTATGCAGCAAGACTTAATGTTTTTAGAATATTAAAAATTTCAGCAACTTAAAAAGGAGTGTTTGTTATTCTTAGTGAAATATGATGGGTGATTTAGTTTGAGTTAATGATTTGTTATTTGAGGGTTGAGACGATTTATCAAGCTCATAAAACATACAGGCTACATCATACTAATAGCATCGAGTTCTTACATAGCATAACACACCAACAGACATCTACCACGACTATGCTCCTCAGAGCTACATCGGGGGGATTCACCTTATAGGGTCGGCGTACATCTAACTGGCACTACTCCATAACTAGGAGGCGCTATGACTAGTCCTAAGCACTGTCGACGTCGAAGAGGATCTCCTTTGGGTCCTCCTCCTCAACGGAGTCGTCGTCCTCCTGCAGACTCGGATCGCTCATGTCCATGCCCTCTGCATCAGACAGGACGTCGTCGTCAACGAGGAGGTCCTCGTTCTCCCTACGGAGCTCGGAGTTCTCCTCCTCTAACTCCTCGAGAGTGGAGTCTCGAGTGGCCAACTCCTCCCTAGCGGTCTTCAGGCGGTCACGCAGGATTGCGTTCGCCTCCTGAAGGGATCCTACCTTGGTGTTGAGACGGTCACGGGCCCGGCGGGTGGTCCGTAACTGCCTCTCCAAGGCACGGGATCGCGCAGTAGCTGCCTCTAGATCGAGCATCGTCTTCCCCAGATGGGTACAGATAAGATGACACTCAGAGGTGGTGGTGCGCTGCAAGATACTCAAATCGTCGAGATGACGCTGGGTGCGGTAAAGCAGGATCTCCATGTCGTCCTGGTGTGCACCGAGACCCGCAAAGTCCTGAGACACGGCCATAGGTGTGCCTGTCTCGTCCCTCCTCCCGAGGAACTCGTAGGCAGCCCCTACGAACCGGTAGTCTCGTAAGTGAGCCAGGCGCGCTGTAGCCTCCTGGATCACGCATACTGCTCCCTCCTGCCAAGAGCGCTCGACAGTGGCGAAGAAGAAAGCCTCCGCAGTAGGAGTAGTTAGTGGAGGGCGTATCACACACTCCACCAACCACTCCCCCTCTATGGGAAACCCGGTGATCATCCCTCCCCGAAGCTCGGGAATGGGACGGTCAAGCAGCTCGGTCATCGCTCGAAGCGAAAAGGGAAGTCTCTGGCTAGTCCTAACTGGCACGCCTCCGTGTAAACGACGTCCATCTACACAAAATTTTAAGTAAGGTTGATTTAGTTCCCAAGTGTGCAAAATTCTAGAGTCAACCATGACGTGATTTAATGTAAGTATAGTTTGAGAAAATAGGGAAGGTAGGTATAAGAATCTTATAAAGCTTAGTCACTTAAGTATATTATTATATATATATATATAGTACTAGTTGACGTCCATGCTAACTAAGGGCTCCTAGGGTCAGGATAGCTCTGATACCAACTTTGTAGACGCCCCAAACCGGAAGGTCCAGAACCCCTCATATGCATACATTCACGATCCCAGGAAAATCAGTCGTGAACAACAAACGAAAGTGGTACTCAGATACATTATTCATTACACGAATAACAGCAGTCTTACAAGCCAATGGTCACATGACCAATTCTTTATTTACTGCCACGCAGGGCAGGCGAAGTCTCACAACAAACTAACACAGCAGAAAACAAACAAACGTAGATAGCCCATGTCACGCCATCACCTACAGCCTGCTGACCGGGAGCCGGGCCTAGTTCACGTAATCGTGAGACTAGGATTCCTCCTCGTATTCCTCCTCCGGCGGTATCTCCTCAAAGTCTGGACAAGTAAATAGCGAGGGGGAAACCAATATGAGTACTTTTGAATGTACTCAGCAAGTCATCCTTTATACACTTACAAGATGCATCATGCTTATATGGTGGATATGTAGGCCATAAATAGGGCTCACTACCAATGGTGTTCATATAAGATGACACCATAGTTGCAGTCATATTTAATCTGTATCTTTGTTGAAGAAGATACTTCAGAAGAAAATAATATAGTTTTTCTTTCTCTTGTAGATATAGAATGTACAAGCGGTTTTATAAACTTGTTTTATAAAAGGAAGTTTTTCTTTGCAAAACTTCTTGTGACAACATGTCCAAAATCTTCATTGGTACCTCCCAGGTACAAGTCTTCTGTTTCAAAACACCTTTTGAAAACTTAGCACAATACTAGCTACATGGACTTTCAACTGCCCATATCCGAGGGCTCGGCTATTCTGAATAGTTTTACTCTGCAGAGGTGGTACACATTCCACTAGATCCAAAACTTTGCCATGGACCACCCATGGATCGACACAGCGATATGCAAGCACCAGAGAATTGATCCTAACTGTCCACTCTGACACAAGCTAGTATATGCTCATTCCTTCAGATGGGTTGGTTCCCCGGAATCAGGTCCCACCCTGCCTAGCCGGGAGGCCCAAACTGTCGCTTCCGGAGGAGAACTTAATCCCTCACTGTGTATGTCCCGTTACTCCCTCCTGGCGACACTTCGGTTCAGAGAATCATCCTCTCTATAGCATTTTGGAATGAAACACACACTAACAAGTTCAAGCATCAAGATAGGCCCCATACCCATATAGGGGTAGAGTGGCAGTACATCTTGGTTGTCCAGCGAAGACTAGGTTATGTGCCTTTTGGAAAACATTTGAAAAACACCTTCTCAGTTCCCCCGGTGAACAAGGTCTCGCCTTTCCACCGTGGACTTCTCATGGAACCATCTTTATTTTGCAAAAGAACATTTTAAAGGTGTCCACTTAGGGACTCAAGATTATTATCTTATGCAGGTATTTATATACCTTATGGTGGCTAAGGGCTTGGTAACACCAAGTTGACTAATGGCAAGTGTTAATATAATATATATTATAGTAGTAGTAATATTCACTCAATGAAAATAGTCTTTGGTAATCAAGTTTTTGAAAACTTCAGAAGTAGATAATGCATAATGATAAGTAGGAATATAAAAGCAAGCTTTAAGGATGGCTTGCCTTGGAGGTAACGAGGATCTTGCTCTTGCTCACAACAGGTATGGTAGTAATACCCTCTTGCTCCAACTATCTCTTCGTCGTTTTCTATCGTCGCAAAGAAAGTAAAAACATCCTATCAGAACCTTGCTAAGCAATCAATTACACTCAACTAAAACATATAGCAAAAATGAGCACACCAAAAATAACACACAAGTTCCTAAAATAATCTCACACAAGCATGCATCAATAATAATAATATTTACTATTATTACTACAACTACTATGGTTGAACTAATTTATTTTTCAACCAAATGAGATGGAACCAGTGGGTGTACCACTAAGTTTTACATGTCATTTAAGAGGTATTATGCCTCTGGTCCAACTTGTGGAAACAAAATAATTTCAATAACAAAAAATGCTACTAGTTATTCTAGTGAAAACAATACTACTAGTAATAAATATTAAACCTATACATGCATTCTAAAAGAAGCAAAGGTAACCTTACAGAGATGAAAACATGTAGTAACCAGTACCAAAATGGTACTGGATCCATGTGAAAACACTCATATTAACTAGGACACAAATCTAGCTATTCATTTCTATTACCAAATTTAATAGAAATAAACTAGGTGTTACTCCTATGCTCATACTAGTTCCAAACAGATCATAAAATTGCACAAACTTTCTAACATGGCCTCTCTGTGAGAAAACAACATAATATCACCCAACACATCATTTACACATGCTAGAAAATAGAATGACACTGGCAAACAATTATTTACAAATCAAAACTATTCCTTTTATTCTTAACAGAAAAGTGCATTTTGTTAGATCTGTTGTCAAATTAATTCTAGAGCTATTAAAATCACACAAAGCTAGGATAACATAGATCTATCTAATATCTAACAGATTCAATTGGATTCACATCAAAAGGTGCTGTAAAATAAATCCTAAAATTCACAGAACAGGCTACTGGTACTTTACCAAAATGGATGCCATTTCCAAATGGTGCTCACCTTGAGGTGAGGTCAAGTTATACTGGTAGATCTAGTCAATATCTACTCTAGGAGTCTTAGTTTGCACATTTTAGACATTCCAGTCAAAAGTTATGCCATTTTCATTCTAACAGACAATGTCCAGTTCATCATTTACCACTCGTTCTTAAATCATCCAAATCCAGTTCTGTCAGTTGCATATGTTCAAGAATTTGTTCATACATCTCTGGTAATTTTTGTTCATTTTATTTTGGATCTTAGCATTTTCATTCTCGATTAAAGCTAACTAGCAGTTTCAGAGTATTTACAAAAATGAAAAAGAACAGGGCAGTGGGCTGGACAACGCACGACGGCGCGGCCCAACTGCGCCTGGTGGCCCGCCTTGCTTCCGCAACGCACGCGAACGAGCGTACCGCTTCGGGATTCAAGCGTGGTCGTAGATCTTGAGATCTACGGTGCACAGCCGTCATCACTCTCTCTCTCGCTTTTTTTCTCTCCGGTGAAAACACGGCGACCGGCGGCGAGTTCGGACCAGATGCTCACCTAGAGGGTTCGTAGGCCGATGGTAAGATGTTGAGGGAGTCCCAAATGGTTGAGGAAGTGCATGGGCGCAGAAGCTAGGGCACGAGGTGGCTCCAGTCAACGGCGACGTGCACGCGCTCCGCGGCGGCTCCGACGAGATGCCCGGCGCTCCTGCAAACGAGAGGCCATGGGATTGGTCAGGCTTGGTCCACGGAAGGAGTAGAGTGGATCTAGGGTGACAGAAAGGGCTACGGTGGCCTGGAGTGAGTGTATTGCACCTCTGGCAGTCGGGGTGGTCGCGGCAAGTTTTCCGGCGATTCGGGCTATCGCGGGCAGCTCGGGGCCATCTTTGTGGGTGGTGAGTGAGAGTGAGGGGTGGTGAGTGGAGTGCACGGAGGTAGGGTCTAGGGTTGGGTTTTATAGAGGGGAGCGGCAGTGGTGCACGCTCGGGTGGCCGTGGCATCCGCGGGTCGAGCCCGTGCGCGCTCTGGTGTGCTCACGTCGTCCACCCTGGCTCTTGGGCGAGTCCAAGGCCACAAGGAGGGGTCAATGCCGACTTGCAACGGTGAAAACTCGAAGAAAAACACAGAGGGTTGTCACTGTGGCTCGGGATAGGGATGAGGTTGTCAGATTGCCCATCCCTCCCTCCCGTTTCACCTCTCTGAATCCCTCTCTCTCTCTCACGCTCTGGTCAACCCACTTGCAGGCTGAGGCAAGGAAAAGGGAGTGTGCTGACTCAGCTTCTAGAAGCCCCAAACAGTGCATCAAATGGTTGCTTCAATAAAAATTTATGTGTATTTGAAAATCGAACCAGTTCACTGTTTTTCTGGAAAAAAAATCAGTTAAGTTCAGTTTCAGGATTTTTCCTAAGTGTTGGATTTTCAGAGAGGATTAGCTGAATGTTTGATTTGTTTTCAAGCCTTAAATATCTTCCAAAGTTTGTTTTCCAAGCATGGTTCTGTTAAGCAACATTTGTACTTTCCAAAACAGCAAAGGAAACTAAATTTGAAATTCAAATGCTTGGTGAAAACAAGGTGGAAAAAGGGCTAATTGGAGTTTTTCTCTGTTTTCCAAAATTCAACATTTCTGCCTTATTTTCTTAGCACAATAACACCAAGAAAATGAATGTTTCTGTGATTCCATTTTTCAAACTAAGTTAACCAAATTGTAGTTCATATACTAAAGATCACATCCATGCCATGCAAACACAAAATGTGAATCTCTAGCATATGAATAACAAGGGTGAAAAACCCCTACTTGACTTGTTTTTCAGGTTTGGTTTTTATTAGAAAAACTTAAGGAAAACATTTGATTTCACTTTTGTTGAATTGTTTTCTTGATTCCATTTGATTCAATATTCAATTATAAGTTGTTTTCAATATTGCCACATGGGTTTTGAGTTAGGATAACAGAAATTATTAAAATGGAAATAATCCATAAATGATTCAGAAACATCAGAAAACAAGTGAATGATTTTTAAATCAAGTTTGCTTGCATTGCATAGATAATCATAGCTAAATACATAAAGTGGATTACACAAGGTCCTTAAAAAGTTTTTGTTGGCTCACAAAATTGGTTTCCCTTATGTGTTACAAGTGTTCTAAAACTAGGGTGTGACAGTTTATGTGTTTCCCTTATGTGTTTCCCTTTTGAGCTTGACATTGTAGTCCATATCTTGAGAATCTAGAAAAGGTATCTCGTTGGTAACCGATGCAACCTCTCTGAGCAAACATACCGCATCGACGTTATCAACCACTAACCATAGCTGAATCTCAAGCAACAACGATGGTTGGTGTTTCCTCAAGGGTATTGAATTAGGTCCATTTGAAAATACGGCATGGTTGATGTTGTGTTTGACACAATTAGCCGGAAGTCCTAATACGATCTCTCTTTGAGTCAGCAAAAAAAACCACTTTTTGTGAGAATGATTGTGTGATTCATTCTAGAAGTTTGCCTTACCGTTCCTCCAAACCGAAGTCCAAATTTCACTTGATGACCTAGAGAAGGCTTGTCATGAGCCTGTTGTCGGTATCTAGAACATCAAGGAGAACTTGGAAATGGTTTTGTCCAATGTCTCGCTATCAATCCTCCATACCTCTCTTCCAATGGAAACAAGTTCATCATGAGAACATATCGTGGTGTTTTGTATCTGACCCTCGCGGTTACACGGGCATGTGCGGGTCAGTGGGCGGACATGTGGGACATGTGCCGGCACTAGGCGCATAGACGAGTGCCAAGAGGGCAAGTTCCTGGACTGTAGGTTGCCGACGAGGGCGAAGCTCGTCTTGAAAGAATTCCAGTGTTAAGCGTGCTTGGCCTAGAGCGATTTGAGATTGGGTGATCGACCGGGAAGTCCTTCGCGGGTGTGCATGAGTGTGGACAAAGTGCGCACGAAAGACTAGTGTTGGTCTGTGGGGCCAGTCTAGAGATCCTAGATAGCTACCAGGGGTGACAGTCGCCGGCTACGAGGTGGCCGGGGTGTTACACTGGTAGTGCGCCCTGCCAACATAAGCTGTCAACAACCTTCAGAAGTGATTTCTTTCTCTTACTAGTTGATTCAACCTTGGTTTCTTTATGAGGGAAAAACTTGTTGATGTACTCTTTATACCTTCCTCTTGGGGTCTCCCAACGAACGTGTGTCTTCACGTCATCAGTGGTCTAGTTTGTTACTGGAGTCTCAGGACTTTTGCAAAGTTTCGGCCCAATGAAACTTGCCAAAATCTTTTTGAGACTGTAGTCTCCGGTCTTCAGGCTGGAGTCTTCGGTGTGACAAGTGCAGAAAAATCACAAATGGCTAGATTTGGTGCAGTGGGTATAAATACCCCCTCCCCTTCTTCCACCTCTGGTTAGCTCCTCCAGCAATGAAGTCTCCATTAATTGATCTCACCAAATCCAAGAGATCTCCCAATCACTCCACCCAAACTCATTGATCTTCGGAGGATTGAAGGAGAAGGCCCCGATCTACATCTTCACCAAGTCGTTCTTCATTTACCCCTTATTCACTTGAGGGAGTTGTGTCTAGGGTTTCCATGTGCAAAACCTAGACCTCATTGTTACTCACTTGTTGTTTCTAGAAGATTCTTGGTGTTCTTGGGAGTCCCCAATTTAGTTGTGGGTGTGTGCCTCAAGCTCATTGTAAAGGCCCCGATTTCTAACTCAATGGGAATCAATAGTGGAAGGTGAACTAGGCACCGATTTCTACCTCAATCGGTTCCTCTTTTCTTTACCTTTACTTTACGTTTGTATCTTTCTTTGTGTAGCTATTTTCATATAGGTAAATTCACCTTATTTGCATATCTAGAGAATGTATCTTTGTGTCAAGCCTAAATCAAAGAAGAATTACAAATTTGGAATTAGCACCTATTCACCCCCTCTAGGTGCCCATACTATCCATTCATTTGGTATCAGAGCCTCTGCTCTTATTTTGGTCTTAACCGCCTAAGAATTTAGTATGGCCATAGATGAGGAAACCATCGAGTACGCGGTTCCGGCCACCATGAATGATCTCAAGGAAATGCAAGCTTCCTTGAGCTCATACATGGAGGCTCATATTCAAGGGTTGCGTGAAATGATAACGCAACTCATGAAAACCAAGGACACGGCTTCCCCCTCGGTGGAGTCTCCGGAAGTAATTCTGGATAGCGAAAGTGACGAGGGTGATGGTGAAGAAACTAAAAGTGAAACTTCTCCACTTGAGAAAACTTCATATTCTAAGGTAGAGGATTGAAAGGAAGATTACCATAAGGTTCCCGGTTGGTAGAGTGACCCTCCTAAAATTGTTGCACATTCTTTTGGCAATTGGCAATATTTCATGAAAACGCACTTGAACTCTGATTGCATTGTGCTATGGAGAGTTATTGAAGATGGGTACAAGACGGTTGATACAAAGAACTTTACAAGAAGAGAAGTGGTTGATTGCCAACTCAACTTCACCGCTTTGCACATGATTAAACAAGCCGCGGGTTAGAAGATCATCCCACGCATTCAACAATTCTCCGCCGCCAAAGAAACATGGAATGCTCTTGTCTCCATGTTTGAGGGCAATGAAAGCATGAAGAGGAATAGGTTGGGTGCCTTGAGAAATGAGGCCGAAGGGTTCTATGTTCATGATGGTGAAATTCATGAGGACATGTACCCATAGTTGTCAGAATCGTGATTCTACCGTGAGATTCTATGACTTTGCGACCCAAATTGAGCGGATCGATTTTGCAATTCTAGTAGGTAGAATCTAAGATTTTACGATTCTTCAAGTTATGATTCCACTGTTTGCGATCCTACCATAGACCCTTGCTACCCCCTTTAGTGGTCTTGGTGCTACTCATGTTGATGATACTTGGATCAAGAGGAAGTATGTGAGTGCCCTCATGCCATTTCGTCCCGTGGACTTGAAGAGTCATCAAGGAGACACAACTACCATCTCATAACTTCAAGTGAGGTTATGCAAGATATGACATCCTTTCAATGTCAAACAAATCTTGCTCAAGACACTCGTCCTCGTGCTATTGAAATGCACAAAGGGGTCTCCGTTGCTTTGAAAGCCAAGGTTGTGATCAAGGTGGTGGACCTTCAAGAAGAGGTTGAATCAAGAGAAGAGTTGGCTCCTCTAAATGCCCAAGAGTATGATCCAATGCTTAAGGATTTCATTGCTCTTGACGTGCAAAAGTTTTGGAAGAACCCTCCCAAGGATAAGGCATATGTTAAGGAGAAGACCAAGTCAAGTTATGGCAAGGAAGGGACTCAAAAAGTGAGGGCTTCTTTCAATTGTCAATACAAGTATCACTTCGTTGCCAAGTGTCCTATCGAGAATAGAGAAAGTCAAGGAGGGAACTTGTTCTCAAGGATAAGTCAAAGCTCCATCCCAAGAAGCCTTTCTTCAACAAGAAACCTTTAAACAAGAAACCATCTTCAAGGTTCACGATAGTGACTCAAGAAGAGTATGATTTCGGTGATAAAGAAGAAGAACCCGTAAGTGGAGTGTGTGCTATTGTTATTGCATCTTCATCATCTCCATCACTCTTTGAATCCCCCAATGAGAATCTTCCCCAACCGTCCGCAAAGTTCTTCATGGAAAAGGCCATCGAGGACTATGCTTCCGATGGGTCAAAAGGATACTTGATAGTGGATGTAGAATTCATATGACCGGAAGCAAGGCTCTTGTGACAGAGTTGAGACCAAATGTAAATAAAGCAACCGTCACTTATGGATACAAGTCAAAATCGGAGGTAACGGGTTTCGGCAAGGTGGTTGTTGCGCCTAACATCACTCTTTTGAATGTCATGCTTTTTGAATCCCCTAGTTACAATTTACTTTCAGTTCGTGTTTTAGGGAAGATGGGCTTTTTCGTCTTCTTTGAACCTGACATCATGGTCCTCTTGTGGAGCAAGACTCTTGAAGTTCCTTATGTTGGGCATGTCAAAAATGAGTTTTATGTGGTAGACTTTTCGGGGTCAACCAACAATCAAGCGATGTGTCTTTTCGGTAAGGATGACGTGGGGTGGTTGGGCATCGTCGCTTATCCCATGCCAACATGAGAACTTTGCAAAACCTTCACAAGGGTGGCCACGTCCTCGTACTAAAAGAAAATGTTTCCTTTGCCAAAAATCGTGTGTGTAGGGCTTGTGTTGAAGGAAAGATGCATGATTCTCCCCACCCAAGCAAGACTATTATTTCATCAAAGAGGATTTTAGAACTTATCCGTGTGGATCTCTTTGGTGCCATGCCCGAGGCAAGTCTTGGTGGCAAGAAGTATTGCTTGGTGATTGTTGATGACTACTCAAGATACACTTGGGTTTATTTCTTCAAGTTGAAGAGTGATACCCAACAAGCTGTCATCGACTTCTCCAATCAAGTTGAATGTCAACACAATGTTCCTATCTTGTCCATTAGGAGTGATAATGGCTCCAAGTTCAAGAACTACACCCTAAATGAGTTTCTTGGTGGAGACGGGATTCGTCATCAATATTCTGCTGCATATACCCCTCAAAAAAATGGTGTAGCCGAAAGGAAGAACCTGACTCTCATGGATATGGCTAGGTCCATGTTGGCGGAGTATAAGTCTCCTAAATATCTTTGGGACGAAGCCATCTCTACGGCGTGTCATTCATCGGCTCTACCTCCGCAAAGGCTTAATAAAGACTCCATATGAGATTCTCACCGGCAAAAAACTAAATATCTCCTACTTTCATATCTTCGGTTGTAAGTGTTTATATTTGGTAAAAGGAGTCTGTTTGTCTAAATTTCAATCTAAATCTCTTGAGGATACATTTTTTGGTTACGGTGCCGAATCCCACACTTATAGAGTCTTTGACAAGACCTCCCGGATTGTCATTGAATCTAGTAGTGTGGTGTTCGAAGAAAATGATGGCTCCCGAGTGGCGCAATTTCATGTTTCTAATGTAGATGTTGAAATGACTCAATAAGTCATAGGAAGAATGGGTGTGGGATTTTTCCGCCCCATTGAGGGACACCTTGTGGTAGATGGAGAAGAACTATGCTCTACTCAAGTGGAACCCTCATCTACATTAGAAGAACATGCCAATGGAGCAAGTGATGCACCAACCCAAGAACAAGTTCAATACCCTCCTCTTGTTGATCAAGTTGCTATGAAAGAACCAAGTTCTCCTATCATTCACCGTACACGGCCTCGGATTGGGCTGGTGATCTAGATGATAGGAAATCGACTTCTGGGGCTTGCCAAATCCCTGGTAGGTCCTTGGTGAGTTGGTCTTCTAAGATACAAAATTGCATATCTCTCTCTACCACCAAAGCCGAGTATGTGGCAGCTGCTAGTGCTTGCACTCAATTTTTGTGGATGAGGCAAACTCTCAAGGAATATGATGTCCATTATGACAAAGTGCCTATTTTTTGTGACAACGAAAGTGCCATCAAGATTTCTTACAACCCGGTGCAACATACAAGAACAAAGCATATTGAGATTCGCCATCACTTCATTAGAGATAATGTTGCCAGTGGAGATATTGAGCTAGAATATGTGCCCACCAAGGATCAACTTGTCGATATATTCATGAAGCCCCTTGATGATACAATATTTATGTTCTTGAGGAATGAGCTAAATATCATTGATTCAAGGAGCTTGACTTGAGGATCTTGCATACGCACCTATAGTTTACTATGTGTTTGGGTTTAGGAGCAGACATAGAAATAGGGAGAGTGTTGTCCTAACACATTGGGCTCGCCCTCCCCCCATTATTCCCAAAGTCAAATTCATTTATATCTCTCTTTTCTAATGTTGAACCGTGAGCTAAAATGTTGAGGATTGGCAATGCACCCAATATACAACTTCGTGGTGGCATACCATACTCTATTACATTGTGGCCTAGGCCACCAAAATCTTATCCTTGGAGAGTTGGTTCTTGTTTGGTTCTTATTTGGATTTCATTGCATATCTTCTCGATTTGGTGCTCATATGGAAAACACACTCATTCTTTTCCTTTATTGGTTTGGATCTTGCAAGTTTTGACTGTGAAGTACCATTCCAGTTTGTGTCTCTATCCCAAGCCAAAGATCCCTAAAAAACAGTGTCATTTTAGCCACATGAATGCCCCATACACTTTTCTAGAAAGTTGGGGCCAGAGATTTCGGTGTGCTACACCGGAGTATACCAAAGACTCCGGGGTTTATGTCGGAGAATCCGATCTAGGCGGTTCCTGTAGAGTAAAAAAGGGGATTGGGGTGGGGAGTTTCTCACAATTCCTCGTCCACCCCGACCCCAAACTCCTCCTGCGCTACCGCTACTCTCCAGGGACGCCATCCGGCTGCCAATCTCCGCCGCCGGATTCCGCCGTCGCCGGTACTCCTCCACCACTCCATAGTGGGAGTTCTTCCTCCCCTACTTGGAGCACCATGGAAGATCGGGGTATCCCTCTCTCTCCTTGTGGTGACCCAGCACACCACTGCATATGTAGTGCACAATTCGTTGACATAATACTCATAGAAGGACTTATCCGTGAATATTACATCCCTCAGAGTGGTACAACAGAAACATAGGAGTTCCAAGAAAAGCTATAGGACACAAACTTCATTACAAAATCTCGAGAATCTCTTTGATGAATTAAAGAATATCTCATGCAAATGAAACATTATAAGAAGCAATTCGAAGCTCCAAGCTGGAGAATAACTCTAGATTAGAACCTAATCCACTACGGCTGATCACAACCCTAATCTATGTCTTGTGAGAATTTAAGTCCAGGAATGGACTCCACCTACCCCTTGCTAGCTTCTCCTCCACCGGCGATGTTGATGTTGATGCTTCACCGGCTAAGTAACATATGACTCCTCCTAGCTTCATAGATAGGGATGGCTTCACGATGATGACCTACATTTAGGCTTCAACTCTAGGCAGAGGGTCAAACGGGAACAAATGATTAAAGAGCGTTACTCAACAAGTTCACTATATATAGTGGATAGTTTGGTGCACTAACTACAACTTACGAATCTAAAGAGGGATAAGCTAATGCAAGGTTTTTTCAAATATTTCTTCAAAAAGATTGTTTTTAATACTGAAAACTATGCCCGTCAAATCATCACAGGGGCTAGAACTTCATGGAGTTCCTTTCATGTAGCATTTGCAGCTCCTTCCCGGAACAGGGGGATAACATGTCACATCATTTTACACTCCGCAGAGGTGCATTACTTTACCCATAGGCAATCAAAACCATGTTGCACAACCAGGTGTACATTCCTTTCCATTCCCACTCAGGTGTGGGGCTCGGTTGTTGATCCAAACCAAACAATACTTGTCCGCGCAACACATGCGCACCCATTTCTGCCACACGGGTTTAACCCCCGATTCTACCCGTCGCGATAGATATCTAGGCACCCCGGGCAAACCATAATAGACCCTAGAGTCTTTGGGACGTAAGGGATCCCACCCATGTGCATGTAGTTTCGCAAGACCTACAGCGTACGGCTCTGACAGTCCGTTGACATGTGAACGGGAAAAGATCACAACTGACTTACTCGCCCCCTACAAGACCCATGGTTAACGCGGTATTTACGACACACCAAGCTCTAGCAACATTTGTTGTTAAGTCCTAAGTAATACTTTCTCATGTAGATGGAACCTTCCAATGACCGATTCTTCTTACCATGGTTCCATCCGCCCACCAAACAGAATACTACCACTCGGATAGTCATTCAATTAGTCATATTATTATAAAAAGAGGATCATGCATTCTTTTGAGAATAAGGTTGTAATACGATAGGGTTTTTCAAATAGTTCATTAGGAAATACTTCAAATGATATGAAAAAGTGATGAAATTGCCTGAGGTAGAAATAATAATAATAATCCAAGTTCTTGGGGTTCGAGAGTTGCATGGAAATCCTGAGATCTGAAAGATAGCAAAGTAGTCCCAGTAAGGACTTACTAAAATCACTGGCAAGATGATACATGCATAGTAATGATATGCTTCGCGAATTACCCTGAAAAACGCCCCAACTTACAAGTGTAAGCTACGATCGATACGCTACTAAGATCACATTTGTTTTAGGTGACTTAGAGTTGTTTCATTGCTTGTGGTGATGATGTTTTTACTTCATTTAGACTTACATGTGTTCCACGTTTATTTAGCAAATAAATTGTTATCATGTTTATTAGAAGTACTTATTACTTGGTAATATAACAAGGCAATATCATATTGAAAACAACTTCCAAAAGATAGCGAACATATTTTCTTCAATGATGTCGAAAAGTGTAGAGCTAGGACAAAGGAACCTAATTGAAAGTGAGTATATAACACAATCAACTTTACAATCTAATAATTCATTCATGCTTGTGATGAGAATTTAGAAGGTGTGAAAACATTAGGGTTTCATTAATAAGCAAAATAATGTAAGGATAGTTATTTATTGTTATAATGGAATATTATAGAATTCCAATATACTTTTAAAAATAAAATTAATAAGTTAAACAAAATTATTTGGTTTTGACATATTTGAATTTTAAATGTTTTTCTCTTTAATTTGGTATATCATTTGAAACTTTCTGAAAATATTTGAATAAGTTATGATTTACTCAATTTTAAATGTATCAAATGACTATTCAAATATTTCTCATATAAAACTTTTTCAAATGACTTTTAAAATATCATAAATGGTTTTCATTTGTCTTTTTGAGCAATTTGGTGTATAACTTGTATTTTTCTGAATTATTGAATTATTCTTTATTTTTCTCAATTTTAAATGAATTAATTTAAATATAAAAAATGTTTAAATTTAGACTTCATCAAACATTTTTTAAAAGTTGATAAACATTTAGATTATATTTTTATAAACCATTACATATTTTATTTATATTTTTCTGATAAGTAAATTAAAAAATATTGAATTAATAAGATTTATTAATTTTCTACCATTTTTAAATTGACATGTGGGACCCACGTGTCAAATTTGATTTTAGTTAAAAAATAAATATATAACGAAAAATAAAATTTATATGACGTCAGGATGACGTCATGCTCGCAACAGAACAGAGAGGATTTCTCACCGTTGAAATCGAATCCCACGATTTGCTACGAATTGCTCGAATCAAATGCTACGAGTAGCTAGAAGATAACAGCGCGAACCCAGCAGTGGAGGCACTTCGACCATATGGTCGCCGGAGTTGCGTCGGCGTCCATCGACAAGGCGGAGAATGACGGCACACGGTGGTAGATTGATTTCGTGGATGAAATTCGAAAGTAAAAGCACCATGAGTGCGGCGGCTCACCAGGAGTGTGCTGGTGTAGATGGTTGGGCACGGCGAGCTCCACAGCGATGGCGCGCTCCCGCGGCGTCCAGAAACAGAGAGAAAGGGAATAGAGAAATTCTCTGGCTCGAGGGCTTCCCTGATCGCGATACTCATCGATGAGAGAGAGGAGAACATGGCAGTTCTAGTGGTGGCCTTGGTTCCTCGCGAGGTGTCCGGAGACGACTGATACGTCTCAAACGTATCTATAATTTTTGATGCTCCATATTTGTTTTCTATCCAATACCTTTATGTTTTTACATGTTTTCCTTCATTTTTCGGATGTTTTCTGGACTAACCTATTGACAAGATTCCATAGAGCAAGTTCCTATTTTCTGTTGTTTTTGGATTTAGAAAAGTTGTTCCGGAAATATTCTCGGAATTGGACGAAACAAAATCCCAAGACCTTAGAATTCTATCACGTACACGGAGTCCGGAGCAGACCCAAAGGGGGGCTCTGAGTGTTGGGAATATGCCCTAGAGGCAATCATGTATGATGTAATTCCCACTGTATTCATAAAGTTATTAAGTTGTCCTTGTTTTGAACATATGATATATGTCATTGAATATGTGATTCGATTGTGGAACTATATATTCATGTTGTTCATACTAGATTGTCCTTGGTCATTTAGGTTGTGCTGGACACACACCCTAGACTAATGTGAGTGTTGGCTGATGACACGGTTCCACTTGTCATGGGCATGGTGATGCCATTCCAACGTTCACGGACTTGGCTAAAGAGTTTAGCAAGTCGGACTGACCCACATTGAGATGCAACGATCAAGTCGTCATTTGCATGTCTCAATCAATGTAATCCTTAGACCTGAGGTTGTCGCACAATCCGAGTTGTGGATCACCGACTTAGGTTCTGTCAAACGTTGTTCTGTGACAAGGCAACTATAAAGGCAGAGTTCGGGTCGAATGAGAAGCAAGCTGCGTGATGTGGATAATCAAGATGGGATTTTGCCCCTCCGAATGGAGAGATATTCTCTGGGCCCTCTCGAGTGATATGATTCAGGAAGCATGGCCATGCGCGACTCAGTTAAGTGTTAACTGTGTCGGTTGACTAAGAGTTAGTCAGATGAATCGCATATCACGGATCGAGAAGAGAGTTGAACTATTTAAGGGATGACGATAAATCGCCTATAGTTCGACAAGGTATATCGTGAGGCAAAAGGGACTAAGATGAATATCACATTGAAAGGTATGTCGTCATGAATCAATGGTACTTGGGAGTCGGCACGTTCTGCTAGGAGCCGCTACCGATTGATCGATTGAGAGTAGGACTCCAATCGTGTCCAAGTCGACATGAGCCTGCAGGGTCGCACACTTAAGAGCGGGATCAAGTATTGGTCGGGTTGGACCCGAACCGGAAATGGACTGGTTTTGTGAGTCGGACTCACAGAGGGAATGGGCCACAAGTGTTGTGAAGCCCATTACCATACGCTATATAAAGAGGGGCGCAGGTTGCCCAGCGGGCACGTTAGTCGACTCTCCCATGCGTTGGGAACCCTAGCCCCACTCAGTCCAGCCGTCGCACCAGACCTAGCAGTCTGCCATCGGAGCTCCTCCTCGTACGTGTGGATACCGGCAGAGGTGATGTACGTTCAGCACTTTGACGTTCGAGGGATTGGATCGGCCGGACCGGATCGTGGGACTGCACTGCCCCGACGCGCTGCATCGATAATCCGCACCTGCGCGTCTAGTGGTAATACTCGTGGCCTTCTACCTCGGCTAGATCTTGGAAGTACCGCGTAGGAAAAAGTTTTGTTTATCTCTACGCGTCCCAACACTGAGGTGGCCATACCACCTGGTGGCGTGCCCCTGGCCGCGCCACCACATGGTGTGGGCCCCTCGGGCGCCCACCAACATCAGCCTATCGCCTATTTATTCCCCCCGAGCCATAAACCCTACCTCCATCCACGAAAAGTTCCGTAGCTCGACCGCCATCGCCGACAAGTTTCGGGGAACAAAAATCTCTATTCCAGCGCCGTGTCGGGACGGGGAAGTTCCCCCGGAGCCATCTCCATCGACTCCACCGCCATCTTCATCGCCGTTGCTGAATCCCATGATGAGGAGGGAGTAGTTCTCCCCTGGGGATGAGGGCTCTACCGGTATCTATGTGTTTCATATCTCTCTCCCATGGTGTGATTTTTATATGATCATGAGTTTTCTAATCTAGTTGAATAAGTAGATGTTACTCTTCATCTATTATACTACTCAACTTGTTTTGTTATGAGATCTCCATAGACACTTTGATCACGGTGTAAAGGTGACAGTGTGTTCAGCGTATGTATGATTTATATATATTGTGTTGGATGACCCTATGAAATTGTGGTGTTTGTATGGAACCATCTAGGGCTCATAGTGACAGTGCGAGGTTACCTAGATGGGGAATGCAACTCTAAGGAGTGCTTTTTGTAGCCCTACGCAATGATTGGTGTTTATTATCCGACCGAAGAGTGTTTAGGAGTAGCATAGTGAAGAGATGATATTTATGCACTCAATTATGTTATTATTGTTGAGAGTGTCCACTAGTAAAAGTATGATCCCTAGGCCTTGTTTCTAAGCATTGAAAAAACATTTACAATCAGTTCTGCTACATGTTTGCTTGCTGCCATTTTTATTTTAGATAGCTATTATCACTTATAATTATCCATATTACTTGTATTTCACTATCTCTTCGCCGAACTAGTGCACATGTACAACTGAGAATTGTATTAGGTGTGTTGGTGACACAAGAGCTTCTTGTATCGTAATTGCAGGGTTGCTTGAGAGGGATATCTTTGACCTCTACCTCACTGAGTTCGATAAACCTTGGGTGATCCACTTAAGGGAAACTTGGTGCTGATCTAAAAACCTATGCACTTGGAGGCCCAACACTGTCTACAAGAATAGAAGCGTGCGTAGACATCACGACGGCACTGCGTGGCGGCAGTGAGGTTAGGGTTAGGTTTTCAGGAGGTTTCTTGCAGAGAGAGAGAGTGCGAGTGAAAGGAGGAAGAAGAGCACGATGCAGGTGTCTCCACGAGTCTTTATCCTCGCGAAACGACGATGAGCAGGAGGTGGCACTGTGATTGCCGCGACGTCGACATGACGCCCATCTCCTCTGCCTTCTAGCAGCGGAAGAAAAAAGAAAAGACGATTTTCAATAACCCTCTAGACTTTCTATGTTTTGCAAAGCAGACCTTCTGTCTTAAAAACTGCGAGTAAAACAATGTTTTTAGGGTTTTTTATAAACCTAAAAATTATTTAAAATGATATTTGGAATTATAATAAAAAATGAAACCTCACCATGTTTTATTTTGGTGAAATTGAACAAGATTTGAATTTTAAACCAGGGGTGCTCAATGAAGTGGTTTTTGTGATTTTCTCTCAATTAAATTTTCAAATGGATTTAAATTTATTTAAAGCATGATTAACACGAGCACACACAACAAACATATGGTTCCTAATGTGGTGTGTTTTTCATTGGACAATTTAGATACATGTCATTTAGGGAATAGTTTGTAAAACTACTTAGTAGTATTTTTATGCATTGAAGACAAAATCAATAATTAGGGAATTTTATTCCAGGTCATGCCTAATGATTTTAATTGGTGAATGGACTTGTTTTCTTTTATGTAGCTTTGTTGTTTTCATATTTGAGGTTCATATTCATTCTAGTGGACATTTCCTTATATTGTGTGTAAGCGATGTTTGGTAATTTTAAGTACTTGAACAAATTGGAAAACATGAGTGGCTTTGGCTCTTATTTATACTTAATCTCAATAGAATCTTATTCGCTTTTTTTCCACCCAGGTTACAAGTATGGCTATTATCCCACACGTATTTTAGAAACTGAAATCATTTGCATGGTTATGTATAGATGAATCTTGGTTATTATCTATTTGTCCTATGTATGAGAAGGATCGGGAAAACAAGGTAGTTAAGCTGGTTACCATCTACCTCAACGTAACACAATACATTTGGATGAAATGACTTGTTATTATTTCTTACTTGATACTTGTTTCCTTTAAAGAGATTATTATGTGTTCCTCATCTCTGATGAGCTTGACAAGGCATAGAGATTCGAGGTTCTCTAATATTACTTAATGCTACACTGGATAATTTCTTATGCTAGGCTTCCTTACTAAATTAGTGTTGCTCCTTGTTCACTTTTGTTTCCTGATGTACTTGTCTCTGGTTGCCACTTGTATTATGTTATAACCTTTGTCCTTTGCAAGTAGGTTCATCTCTTAAATTTCAACCTCAACTGTCTCACCCTTGTGGTGAAGACAACCAATTACACCAAGCAAAGCTTTCTCTTAGATGATTATAAAAGAATGTAGATTTATTTTATGACATCAATATGCCTTTTTCATATAAGAAGAATTTGTTAGCAAGTTAGCTAGACTTGCCCCAAATTACTATTCATATACAAATGGATGGGATGTACTAGGTTATCTAACCTTCTGTTTATTTGCATGTGACATTCAGTTGTTAAAGCATATACAAGTGATTTGTTAACAAGGTTGCAAGACTTGTTACCAAACTACTTCTATATAACACGAACATTGGAATATCACACTATTTCTGGAGGAATTAATAAGATCGGATTGGGATATAAGAGCTTCCAAATAATGTATGATAGATTGGAATAGTACTTCTAGAACACTCTAAAGAATCCTTCGGTAGGTCTTCTTGTCGGAGTTCGTCCTTTCTCGTGGTTGCTTCTCTTGCAGAATGTCTTCGAACAGATTGGGATACAAGATATTAAGACGGTATAAACAAGGTAGAAAGATCTAGATTAAGAGTTATTTCAGGCTTTTATTCTCCTTCCATCTGTTTCTCATTTTATTTCGCATAAGCTATGTACTTATTTCATATATGTTTGGTTTTACTTAGCTTTCAATTCAATTCCTCTAATAGAGGTTATAACTTGTTCTTATGCATTAGTGGTATCTAGCGATACTTTAGTTGTTGAATGGTGGATTTGAATAGAAATGTGGAGTGCTTATGGAATGATGACTTAAGATATTACGTTGATCAAATGGTCCTTTAATGTGTTGATATCTCATATGCTCACTTGTATAAGATGAATGAGACAGTGATCATATGAAGGTTATTTGGGTTTAATGATTTAAGTCAGAGTTGTCAGTTGGTTTCTCAGATATTCTTCTCTTCATTATTTTGATATATGTACGTATTCAATAAATATGTTATTAATAATAATTATGTCATTTCCCACTTGTCGAGTTTGAACTAATGCTTGTATGTATCAATTGTGCTCTATTGAACTCTGGTCATTCACTTGTAATGGTCCACTTAATAGTTATAAGATGGTTTATAAAGATGTTGTGTGAATGGATGACAACTTAAAAATTTCATATTTTAAAGTGCACAATACCTTTATTGATGAGATTATTAAATTGTGGATTCCTAGTTTGCGAAAACAAGATCATTAGGTATGTGATTTAGATACTCACCCCTCTTTGAATTCTGGATACCTAGTTGAATATTCCCAAGTCACTTATAGACTTGTGGTTAGATTTGTTGAGAGTTAGTGTTGGTTAAAACCAATTGTGCTTTGCCTAATCACATGATTTGGTTTATAAGATTCTTGTTAAAAAGAACACTCCAAATGTGTTCTTGACCAGATGATTCATCATGTCAAGGGAAACATTTGTCACTTTGCTTCGTTTAAACTTTCGAGCCAAATTTTCCCGGATTTTTAGATGCATGCTTTGCAAATGCACATACTACATTTTGATCCTTATAACCTCCCAAACACTGCGATGTTACAGTCCCGCTCCCTAGGTGGCTAGGTTTGACCTAGATGGTTTTGACATGCACATCCCTAGTTTTTCTTGGTAGATATCTTCCTAGGCGACAATGTTCACTCTAGAAATTATATAGACATAGTGGGCATCAAGTGTTGGATCTGCACTTTAGTCCCAGTCGCAGGGCCGGAGACTCGGCAGGTTGGAGTTTCCACTCCCTGCGGTCGGAGACTCCGGTGTAGATCCACCTTCTTCATGCCCAAAATCTCCTGGTGGTTTCTCATTTGATTTTCTCGGACATGCATTCTTCTCTTATTGCTATCTTTCTGCTTCCTTGTTGTTCATAGGTAAGAGGACCAAGGTCTCCTCCTCCAACCGCAACATCAAGCCAAGAAAGAATCATACGTACCATGGTCACCCTCGGAGTTATATGATCACTGATCTAGAGACAGGTGTTCGAGGCAGAGCAGGGCTCAGAATCTTGAGCTTGAAAGAGAGGAAGCTGAGGCTGAACACCAGAGACAGGAAGTTGCCAAGAAAGCTCGGTTTGATTGCATTACCTCTCTGACGGGCATAGGCAAGAGTGAGTATAGGGCTATGAGGATGCGACCTTTCTTCACCATGGCTCGCACTACTCAGAACCCTAACTATTGGAGGAAGGAACAGGAGCTGATCCAGATTGAGATCTATGACAAGCTACATCATAAGGTGTGTGAGAAAAAGGTTCCGACTTAGATGCTCTGGGTGGCAAGTCTTATTTCAAGGAAGCAGTTTGGGTGACAAAGAAGCTTGTTCTCGAGAAGCTTGTTGGCATCCAGCAAAACTTCAACATCAAAGTTGTTCAACAATTCTTTGCTACTGTCACTTTTTGTGAGGATGAGGACATCTCTTTGAGATGGATGACGGGCAAGTGCGAGTCTTCCATTTTGAGTCTTTTAGAGCTTATTAGCTATCCTCTCCATGGTGATAATTTGGGAAAAAGAATGCATGTGCATGGTGTCGCTTACAATAAGAGGAGGTTGGCTCCTCTCTATGATAATTTGGTAAGTGTTGGCACCAATAAAGATCTCAAGTGTGTATACAATGTGCTTCTCCTCTTGTTCAGATGAAACATAGATCCTCAAGCTGACAATGTGGATGTCATTCGTGGTGGTCTTGTGAATCTGCTACATCATGCCTTCCAGCGCCACCAAGCTGAAGATTGTGTGGGCTTTGAGGTGGATGTCATGGACTTCATCAAGTAAGAAATGCATCATGCCATGACTGAAAAGAAGAAGGTGTTTGTTTGTGCTCCTTATGTGATGAAGCTCATCCTTGACAAGGTTCCTGGTTTGGACACTGAGGCAGAGCACAAGACTGATACTCTTCAGATTCACACCGCACAGCGTGCTGCCTTTCAGAATGATGAGGAAGATGAGGACCTCTCTATGTTTGAGACCTGATGCTCCGAGGTCTAGGAAGAAGAATGCTGATCCTCCATCTCGTCTTCATTCAAAAGAAGCCCACATGGTTCCAACGCAACATTCTTTGCATGACCATTGCAGTCCACAAGGAGAACCGTGAGGCATACAAGGAAAGGAGGGAAATGACGAAGATGCTGAAAAGTCTTCAGGATCATGTTGGTATTGTGCGTAGCCCTCCTCTTGTACATGCTGCTGAGTCCAACACAATCTCCTACAATGAGTGGAACACTTTTTTCTTCCCTTGGGGTGACTTCGATGAGGTTACTTCTTCTCCATCCTCTTCCCACAACCGAGGCAAGGCTCCTATGACTAAAGAAGAACAACCTGAAGAAGAAGAAGAAGAAGAAGAGGGAGTATGAGTCTGATGATGACGAGGATGAGGAAGGGAGGCGATGAGGAGGACGAGGACTCTGGGGAGGAGGGAGCAGATTGATCCTTTGGGTTGCGTGTAGTTTTTATCTTTTCTCCTTTTTAGGTGTCTCGATGCCAAAGGGGGATAAGTTGCTTTCCAGGCTATCTGGGATTTTCATGGGTTTGCTCGGAGCACAAGCTTTTAGAACTTGATTTGCCTTTTATAAGATTGGGTCTCCTTTTATCTTAAATTTGAACTTCTCTTGTGTGTGGTAAGACTACGTATGTGAGGCTATCTATGTTATTGTGCTTATCCTCTATTGCCTTCCTTTTCTTATGCAATTATATTGTTCGTGAATTATTTGCTATTGCTTTGCTATCCTTGTTGATGTGTCCCATTTTTGGGGCACAAATCAAGGGGGAGCCCGTCTAATTTTTCTAATCTTAGTTCTAGCAACGTTTATCATTGCAAATACTTGTGTTCTCATCAAACACCAAAAAGGGGGAGATTGAAAGTGCATATCTTGCCTAATTAAGTTTTGTGTGTTTGATAACAACACTAGTATATATTTAACAATGTTTTGATGTTATAGGGTCTCTTGATAACATTATTGACGGTGGCTAGTTTCCCAAAAAAGGAACAAAGTGGACTAGAGGTGCTAGAAATTTTCTCTAAGCCGTAGTCTCCAGAGTCTCAGACTGGAGTCTCCGGACTCCTCATTTTCCAGCATGAAGAAGAAGTGGTGTCACCCAATGGTGCCACTTCGAAATGTTTCTGGAGACTGCACGGAATTTCTGCCATAGCCGGAGTCTATGGTGTGTAGGGGCCGGAATCTCCGGACTCAGGATTTTCCCTACACAAGGAGCGAGTGGTGTCACCCCCTGGACTCTTATCGGAAAGTGTGTTGAAAGTATGCGAAGTATCCGGCCTGAGTAGGCCGGAATCTCCGCACTCCAACTTTCCCCTACGCGAAGAATAAAGTGGTCTCACCTCCTAGAAGTGGTCCAGAAAGTTGCTGGAGTCTCTAGACTTTCGCAAAGTTTCCGGCCCAACGGAAACTTGCGAGAATCTTTTTTAGACCAGAGTCTCCGCTCTTCAGGCCGGAGTCTGAACAGATAACGATGTCGCCTAGAGAGCGGGGTGAATAGGAGATTAAAACTTTTCAGGTTAAGGCTTGCTAAATGCGGAAATAAACTAGGAGTTTAAATTAACAAGCACACAACCTAAATATTCAAGGGTCAACTAGGTGCACCAACAACTTATGCTAATCAATACAAGTAACAAGGTGATAGAAGATATATAACTTCAAGCGCGAAGGCTATCACAATGTAAATTGCATAAGTATAAAGCTCGGGTATAGAAATAACCGAGGCACACGGAGACGATGATGTATTCCCGAGTTCCTCCCACAAGGGGAGTACGTCTTGTTGGAGGGGTGTGCGCTCTCCACAAGAGGCCTACTCAACGCCACAAAGGCCTCACCCTATTCTCCGACGAACCTCGCCACAAAGGCCTAATTCACCTTCCACTATAGGCAACCTTTGATCGAGGCACACATACACAACTTAATTGGAGGCTCTCGATGTCACCACAATCTTGGGGCACACATCCACAAATCAATTGGATTCTCCCAAGAACACCACAATTCGTCTAGGGTCCAAGACCCAAGAGTAACAATCTCACAAACTTTCACTTCCACGAATCCTCGTGCAGAGAGCAAACCGATGCAACCGATGAAAATTGCAAGAGCACAAGTGCTCAAATCCTTCACTCTCAAATTCCAACAAAGCAACAAATTCTTATGGGGGAATAAGAGAGGAAGAACAATGGAGGAGAAACACCAAGAACTCCAAGATCAAGTTTCACTAAGTTCTCCTCACAAAGAGGAGAGATGGATTGGTGGAAATGTGGATCTAGATCTCCTCTACCTTCTCCCTGAAAGATATGCAAGAATCACAGGAGGGATTGAGAGAGGAGAAATATTTTCAAAGTCAAAAATGGTGGAGAGAGAGAGGGAAAACGGGCTCGGAAAGTCTTAGGGACTTTGGGGAAGAAAGCCCTTTAAATAGGTGCTAAAAAACTAGTCGTTTTCCACTTTTTTCGTCGATTCCGGACTGGAACCAGAATGAATCCGGGTCCCGGAATGGCCCAAAATGAATCTGAATCCTAACACAGGTTTTCATGTTCATTCTGGAATGGATCCGGAATGAATCCGGGTCCCTGAATGAAATCCGGAATGAGAATGGACTGAACACCGATACGAGAAGAGCCATAACTTTTGCATATGAACTATGTTTTCGATGTTCTTAGGCTCGTTGAAATCGCAACGACAAGCACTACAAGAATACGCGTAGAAAAATCATTGTCCAACAATGGAAGATAAAACCAAATGGGAAAAGTTTTTGACCTCTCAATAAGGAACAACCGGTAAAACCTCCAACACGAAAACGCATATAACTTTTGCGAATGAACTCCGAATGAGGTGAATCCAATTGTGTTGGAAAGATAACAATAATGAATATCCAAAAAAAGGAATGTATAAGTTACCACACTTTGAAGGTGTGGGAACATTCTTAAAGATGAACCGGATATTTTCACCACCGAAAACTCGACAAGTTTTTCTTACCAAAACCGTTTTCGATAAACCTTGCCTTGCCATGAAGATCGCGACAAGAACCAAAACCCCAAGGAGATAAAATCCAAATAAGAACCAAGAAAGATGATATGAAATTATTCAAAGGTTTGAGCTCTACACAACAATTCGATCAAGTTACTCACTTGAGAGCCCCTCTTGATAGTATGATTATCAATCCTATAACCCGGTCTCCCAAAGACATGAGACTGGTAAAATAGAAAACCTATCAAGATCATACCTTTGACTTGAGAATTACACTTGAGATAGATGATGAAGATCTTGACTCTCTCAAGTTGTATCCTATTTCTTTATCGTGCTTGCTAGCACATTCTTCACTTGATGAAGACTTGCAATTTGCTCCCCATACACCATTATGGGAGACGCTAGCTCCCCCCCATACAACATTATGGGAGAGACCCTTATCGACAAATCTTCACGAAGCCACAAACTCCAAATGGGTGGCAAGCATCAAGCATAGGATTTCTTTTGATGCATGCCCATGGAAAGATACCTAACCACACATAGAGATGCCACACACACATATCATGGGTTAGTTCACAAAGCTATATGGTCAAATGCTTACCATACCACGAGATACACAATCCCACTTGGTACATCTTGTAGCTTTGTGTGTTGATCACAAACTTTATCAACCTTGTATATTTTCTTCATTCTTCATATGATGATGTTTTGAAGATAATCATGAAAGACCATCTAATCATTTTCTTCAAGACACATACAATAAGTTCAACTCAAACCATGACCATTCTTCATATAAAACCTTGAATGTAACAATGGTCATCATGAAAGATTCTAGAGTCCAACACATGAACTCCAAACTTTCCTATGGACAAGATCTATAAGAATATCTCAATGCAAAAATTAGTCCATAAGGATTGCCATTAATTACCAAAACCACATATGGGGGCACCATGCGCTTTCAAACGCCCCCATTTTGGTAATTGATGACAATCCCTTTTTACGAGGGTTTATATGATGAATTAAGAAACCATGCAAAATAAAGAGCAAGGATGCAATAGCATGGAGGGAAAATGCTTAAGAACGAAACTAAAGCATAAAACCAAATCCCCTTAAACCCTCTAAACTTCTCCCTCATTGGCATTCATTGCCGAAATGGGAAAAAAGATTAGAAGGACAATATAATAAGAGCTCCCCATAGTGTATGCATTCCCCATGATATGAGTGAAATCAAGTGCATATATCCAACTATGAATAGATGGAGGGAGATCAAATTATATTGAGGATCCAAATATTTCCAAAGAATATCAAATTGAAGGATCCTTTGACAAAGAAGTAAGCAACCAAAGGATCCACAAAAAATTGACCAAAAACAATACTATGATAAGATCAACAAAGTGTTCTAGAAAATTACGATGGAACTCCCCAAGGTACATGCACAATGTTACATTTGAATTACTATATAGTGTGCACAACATGGAATCATCACTCCCTTCTAAATAATTTTGAATGCAAAAAATTGCAAGAGAGTAAGTGGGGAAAAGAAGCAAAGCAACTTGCAAACAAACAAAAGTCGAGCAATTAAGATCAAGGAGTGACAAATAAAAGACTTACCTAACCGAAATAGATGAGTGTGACAAGGAAAAACATTTTTAGGAGACTAATACGATGAGCAAAACTTCATCATAGGCTTTCAATATATGAGGCACATAGTGCATATCATGTCTTTCCCATACACAAAAACCAACAAGGATAAAACTCATAGGTCCAAAAGCTTATTAAGATGCAAAAGTAATACCAAATGAAAAGCAAAGCTTGTGCCTTTTAGGAACCACCAAAGAAAATAAAGCAATAAAAGGTGATCACTAAAGAAATAGAATACCAATTACAGATGTAACTATTCTCGTATGTATAAGTTTCTAAGTGGACACCAATCACAAACATATATATCCACAAAGAAACATGCACACACAATAGGTACTAAGGTTAAGAACATGATATCCAAGAGAGGTTCATAAATATACCAATAAGATTTTTTGCTTGAAAGTAAAGCACTAAGCTTAATTTTATCTTAAAGGGATATATATGAACAGCCAACAAACTCATCAAAGCATGACAAATATCACAAGGGAAAAGTGATAGTAGGAATTCTTCGAGAAAGGTAACTTGCATCACAAAGGCAAATGGTTTTTTGAGAATTCATCAATGTTGCATATGAGAGACTTCGAGTAGAAGTTGCTAGATTAATATACTTGGGATTGGTGAGTCATGAAAATGATTATAAATATCCCCTTGATATGTAATCATCCCGGTTTACTCATATTTGTAACAAAGATGTTTTTATAAGTCATTTGCAAGAACCAAATGAAGTGCAACAAATGGAATTCATGCCAAGATACAACCTACACAAGGTTGAAATCTAGAAATGTATGCATGAGATAGATACTTGTTACCGAGAAGACATTGGTGATTAAGAGGATGCGAGTTTGATAATCATCGTAGCTTGACTCCTATGATACCATGGTGAGAACACCTTCCTTATGAATGGAGCAAGCAACCAATGTATCTCCATTGTACCTAAAAACAAAATTGAAGTACAAAATGGTACTCAAACTCATTGGGTCCAAAGTAGTTAGAGCAACTAAAATACATAGAAAATAAACATGCACAAAACTTTCAGGAATCAAAACAAGATACAAATTAGACAAAACATCAATTAAACCAAGAAGCCACTCACAAGAGTGAAAAGAAAGAGAATTGTCCAAATTATATCAAGACCCAAATCAACACATGATTGAGGAAACCAAATAGATAAGATACCAAAAAGTATAAAAGGATAAACAAACCCTCTACACTTTTCATGATGCCACACAAAGTACCAAGACAAAAAAATGTTCGTCTTTCAAAGAGACAAGTCATTGGGATAAAATACTAATTTCAAGACAACAAGTGTTCAGGATAGCTCTTCCAAGAATAGTGCATTAATTATTATCTTGAATTTGAATACAAAATGCACACAGTGGAATCATTACTCTCCATATATATTGTTCAAACACTAGTCAAGCTCAAGAAAAACAATAAGATGCAATACCAATTTAAAGAATGGTGATCTACTCAAACTAGGATAGCTTCCCCAAGAATAGTGCAACCCAAAGAAGTATGACTTTGAATGTAAGTGCACAAGAATGGGATCATTGCTTTTCCTAACTCAAGAAAGAACAAAACAAATTTTGAGTGGAGCAAAATGGATACAAAAGGTACAAGGAATACACAAGGGAGTTTAAACCAAGATAAATCCTTAGCAAGAAACAAGACAATTTTCGAGCAAAGGCCAAAGTAAATATGATGAATAAACTTACCACAAATTATTATCACTTGTCAAAGACAAGAGATCTATGGAGATATTTCTTGGTGGTAGATGATTTAACAATCATATTCACAAAACATAAGCATTTGGTAAAAGATAGGAATAGAAAAACATGCTTAAATAGAGATTCTTGAAGGCATCAAATAAAAACCGAATATGCAAAGCATCAAGAAACTCTCACAAACAAGATACCAAAAGAAGAGAGACAAAACACATTTAAGCAAACATGGAACTTGTTTGAGCAACATGCCACATAAGAACAAGATAACTAACAATATCAATTCTAGGTGGCAATACCTCACATGTTCACATTTTATAGGCTTGTAATATGCACATAGCTTATTACTCCCCCATAATGTGATAATCCATTTTTTTCAACAAGAGGCAAAGAAAATAAATCCAACTAGAGAAAATTAATGGACATTAGAATTTGAATTTCTCGTGAGAATGACATACCACATAGAGACTACATAATATTGATAATAAACACTAAGTGGTATTCCTCATGTACACACATTTTAGGATAGTAAAGTGCCAAGAGCATATTACTCCCCCGAAATGGGATAGTCCATTAATCTTTCAAAGAGCCAACTAAAATAAGCAAGAATTACAATAAAGGCTCAATACAAAGCACATAAGTACATGGAGTGCAAACCAACAAACTCATACTATATTAACCAAGATGGGTAAGTAGTAAGCACAACATATACAAACACATGCTAGAAACAAAACTAACATATGCAAGGGAGCAAGCAACTTTCAATGTATATATGATTTAAATACAAGTTACCGCAATGAGGAACAATGGATATATGAGATATATATAATACAAGTGACTTGGCTTGGGGAAATATAATTTATGAATAACCCTTAATTCTTCATGAGATAGCCAAGTCTCCAATGCCCTCCATCAACACCTATTGATCAAGTTTGAGCTTGTTAGTCCCCAACCAAGTTGGGTCCTAAGAGGTTAGTCACAATAGGTTTGGCAACCCAAATGGTTCTTTTCTTGACACCACTTTGAGTACCAACATACTTGGCAAACACATTTCCCACATTATCCTTCCGAATGGAATACACATCATCAACAAGGATAGGGTTGGATAATGTACCATTAGTGCATGAAGAAGCAAGGTGTCCCTTCTCATGACAAAGGTAGCAACATCGACTCTTCTCTTTCTTCTTAATAGGTTCCTCAACTTGAGGAGCATTATCTTGAGTATTCTTAGGAGGTGGTCGTTGTTCAACTCGTGGTTGAGCATTAGATTGAACAAGAGGCCGCTTCCCTAGTTGCTTCTCACTAAGAGACTTCTTCTTCAAAGGGCAAGATCTAACATGGTGCCCTCCAATCTTGCACTTGAACCAAATAATCTTGGCCGAGTCTTTTACTTGTTCTTGGCCCTTCTTCTTGTCAACCTTGGACTTGTTCTTGATATTGGAGTTGAATCCAAGTCCACTATTGTCATTGGGAAGTCTTCGCACTCTCAACATCTTGTCAAGGGTGGAACTCCCTTCATGACACTTTTCCAAGTCTTTCTTCAAAGAAGTGACTTGGGACTTGAGCTCTTTGATTTCCTATACATGGTTAGAAACAACACAAGGGCTAGAGGAAGTAGATGCTTCATTGTTAGAGCAACAAGGAAAGGAAAGCAATTCATCACAAGATGTAGAAACATTACGATAGGATGAATTACTAGTAATAGAACAAGGCAATATAACACTATTAGAAGAGATTGTGCTAGTAACTACATGAGGATCACAAGATGTTACCTGTGTGTGATAGCCTCAAGAGCTAACTTTAGCTTAGTATGGGATGCTTGAAGATCCTCATGATATCTAGATAGCTTTTCATGGCTTTATTCCAATTTCCCACACTTGCTAGTCATCAACTCGAGTTGAGCCCTTACCTCAACATTCTCCTTCAAAATAGATGCTTCACAAGATGTGGAGTTAGTAGCACAAGCATCATAAGAAATATAAGAAGACAACTTGGCAAGATCATTATTCAACCTAGAATTTCTTCAATTAGATTAGCATTGCCAACAAAACATTCAACCTTTTCCTTTTTAAGCACTTTATATTTAGCAATAGTATGGTCACGTGCTTTAGTGAGAAAGACTATTTGTTCATTATGTGACTCTTCAATAGATTCAAGTTCCTCCTCAAGAGAAACTCGACCCTCATGCTCTTCCTCAAGAGACATAGGGAGGGATGCATTTTCATCGGAATCCCTCCTTTCAATTTCACATTTCTTCTCAATTATTTTAGACCTATAAATAGCAAAAGACAAAATTTCACCCAAAGGAGAGATAAATTTAACCTTTAGGGAGATCAAGAAGAACCAACTCACCCTTCTCCACTAAAGAGACCTCATCTTAATACTCTCCATAAAATAAATCCTCATACTCATCATCACAAGATGTAGAGGGTTCCAAAGGTGGAGATACCTTTGAATCCTTAGCCATAAGGCACACATGAGAAATGGATAACGATGATGAAGATTGACTTGAAGCACCAATAAGGTCCATGTCTTGTTACACCAAAATATGGGATTCCTCTACATCGTTAGCCACACAAGCACTAGAGGAAATGGAAGCATTGTTTTCATGAAAACAAGACATATGAAGCATATCATCATGAGATTTAGTTGAGCAACTATTACATGATATGCAAGGACTATCAATACTAGCATGTAAGGAATTTTGAGTGCTAGAAGATATTAAGTCCAAAGATAGAGCATTGCAATGGGATAGAGATGAAGTATAGTCAATAGTAGATTCATTATACACAATGCAATTTATATCACCACTCACCATATCATTACCTTGTGAAAAATCACATGTTGGTGGAGTGGAGAAAGATGTGAACTCATCACGGCCGGAGGTGGAAGGAGAACAATCATCCTTAATAATGTTGGACACATCATATATATCTTGAAGTTTTGTCCATAACTCACGAGCGTTCCGAAAAGGCTTGATTGATTCAATGACTGCATCGCACAAAATACACAAGAAACCATTACATACTAGAGTATCGAGATAAGAGTTTTCTCATCCTATAAAGATAAATCTTTAGAATCCTTTGGAGGAGGAAAATCAATATCTACAATTCTCCTTACATACTTTGGACCCATGTCCGTAAGAAAATTAAGAATGCGAATTTTCTAAACATCAGAATTTCTACAATAGAATATAAAGGAGGGATCATTCTATATTTCCCTAAATGACATCGTACTCTCTAGGATGTAAAGCCTAATAAAGAGAGTGCAGGCTCTGATACCAATTGAACGGACAATGATGTCGCCTAGAGGGGGCGATTAGGCGATTAAAACTTTTCCGGTTAAGGCTTGCTAAATGCGGAAATAAACTAGGAGTTTAAATTAACAAGCACACAAACTAAATATTCTAGGGTCAACTAGGTGCACCAAAAACTTATGCTAAGAAAGACAAGTAACAAGGTGATAGCAAGATATAAAACTTCAAGCGCGAAGGCTATCACAATGTAAATTGCATAAGTAAAAAGCTCGGGTATAGAAATAACCGAGGCACACGGAGACGATGATGTAATCCCGAATTCCTACCACAAGGTGAGCAAATCTTGTTGGAGGGGTGTGAGCTCGCCACAAGAGGCCTACTCAACACCACAAAGGCCTCACCCTATTCTCCGATGAACCTCGCCACAAAGTCCTAGTTCACCTTCCACTATAGGCAACCTTCGATCGAGGCACACATACACAACTTAATTGGAGGCTCTCGATGTCACCACAATCTTGGGGAACACATCCACAACTCAATTGGAGGCTCCCAAGAACACCACAAGTCGTCTAGGGTCCAAGACCCAAGAGTAACAAGCTCACAAACTTTCACTTCCATGAATCCTCGTGGAGAGAGCAAAGCGATACAACCGATGCAAATGGCAAGAGCAAAAGTGCTCAAATTCCAACAAAGAAACACATGATTATGGGGGAATAAGAGAGGAAGAACGATGGAGGATAAAAACCAAGAACTCCAAGATCTAGATTCACTAAGTTCTCCTCACAAAGAGGAGAGATGGATAGGTGAAAATGTGGATCTAGATGTCCTCTATCTTCTCCCTCAAAGATATGCAAGAATCATAGGAGGGATTGAGAGAGGAGCAAGCTTTTCAAAGTCAACAATGGTGGAGAGAGAGAGAGGAAAAATGTGCTAGGAAAGTCCTAGGGACTTTGGGGAAGAAAGCCCCTTAAATAGGTGCTAAAAAACTAGCCGCTTTCCACTTTTTTCGTCGATTCCGAACTGGATCCGGAATGAATCCGGGTCCCGGAATGGCCCGGAATGAATCCGAATCCTAACAGAGGTTTTTCACGTTCATTCCGGAATGGATCCGAATGAAATCCGGAATGAATCCGGATTGCTCCGGAATGGACTGAACACCGATACGAGAAAAGCCATAACTTTTGCATACGAACTTCGTTTTCTATGTTCTTGGGCTCGTTGAAATTGCAAAAACGATCACTACAAGAATATGCCGAGAAACATCATTTTCAAAAAAATGTAAGACAAAACCAAATGTGGAAAGGTTTTGACCTCTCAAAAAGGAACAACCGGTAAAACCTCCAACACTAAAACGCATATAACTTTTGCGAATGAACTCCGAATGAGGTGAAATCCAATTGGGTTGGAAAGATAACAAAAAGGAATATCCAAAAAAAGAATGGAGAAGTTACCACACATGGAAGGTGTGGAAACATTCTCAAGGATGAACCGAATATTTTCACCACCGAAAACTCAACAAGTTTTCCTTACCAAAACCGTTTTTGATAAACCTTGCCTTGCCATGAAGATCACGACAAACACCAAAACCCAAGGAGATAAAATACAAATAAGAACCAGGAAATATGATATGCAAGTATGCAAAGGTTTGAGGTCTCCACAACAATTCGATCAAGTTACTCACTTGAGAGTCCCTCTTGATAGTACGACTATCGATCCTATAACCCGGTCTCCCAAAGACATGAGACCGATAAAATAGAAAACCTATCAAGATCATACCTTTCCATAGGATTTCTTCTAGATTCTTATCGGCAAATATTCACGAGGCCACAAACTCCAAATGGTTGGCAAGCATCAAGCATAGGATTTCTTCTAGATGCTTCACTTGAGCTTCCATGTCAAGCTTGATGACGAACACCACTTGACGACGACATAGACCATGGGCTAGAAAATATTTCTTTTGATGAATGCAAATGGAAAGATACCAAACCACACATAGAGATGCCACACACACATATCACGGGTTAGTTCACAAAGCTATATGGTCAAATTCTTACCATACCACGAGATACACAATCCCACATGGTACATCTTGTAGCTTTGTGTGTTGATCAAAAACTTTATAAACCTTGTATATTTTATCCATTCTTCATATGATGATGTCTTGAAGATAATCCTAAAAGACCATCTAATCATTTTCTTCAAGACACATACAATAAGCTCAACTCAAACCATGACCATTCTTCATATAAAACCTTGAATGTAACAATGGTCATCATGAAAGCTTCTAGAGTCCAACACATGAACTCCAAACTTTCCTATGGACAAGATCTATAAGAATATCTCAATACTAATATTAGTCCATAAGGATTGTAATTAATTACCAAAACCACATATGGAGGCACCATGCGCTTTGAGAGTCTCCGGTGTGACACGTGCAGAAAAGTCTCAAATGGCTAAATTTGGTGGAGTGTGTATAAATACCCCTCCCCTTCTTCCACCTCTGGTTAGCTCATCCAACATTGAAGTCTCCATTAATTAAGCTCAATAAATCCAAGAGATCTCCCAATTCCTCCACACAAACTCACTGATCTTCACAGGATTGAAAAGGAAGGCCCTGATCTACATCTTCACCAAGCCTATTTTCATTTCCCCCTCACCCACTTCAGATATCTGTGTCTAGTGTTTCCTTGTGGAAAATCTAGACCTCATTGTTACTCACTTGTTCTTTGTAGCAGATTCTTGGTGTTCTTGTGAGCCTCCAATTCAGTTGTGGGTGTGTGCCTCAAGCTCGTTGTAAACACCGATTTTCGCATCAAAGGGAATCAATAGTGGAAGGTCAACTAGGCCTTTATGGTGAAGTTCATCAGAGAATAGGGTGAGGCCTTTGTGGCATTGAGTAGGGATTCATGGCGAAACTCACACCCTTCCAAACGATACGTACTCCCCTCATAGGGAGGAACTCGGTAATACATCCTTGTCTCCGCGTGCTTCCGCTATCGGTTCCTTCTTTTTATTACCTTTACGTTGTGCTTGTATCTTGTTAGTGTACCTCTTGTCATATAGGTAAATTCACCTTAGTTGCATATCTAGAGAATTTACCTTTGTGTCAATCCTAAATCGAAAAAACTAAATTTTGGAATTAGCACCTATTCACCCCCTTTAGGTGCCCATACTATCCATTCACGGGTTCCTGATACGTCTCCAACATATCTATAATTTCTGATGCTCCATGATAATATTATGCCAATTGCTACATGTTTTCTCCCTTCTTTATGTCATTTTTATCGATTTTCCGGACTAACCTATTGACAAGATGCCACAGAGCCAGTTCTCTGTTTTCTGCAGTTTTTAGTTTCAGAAAAGTATTTCTGGACATATTCTCGGAATTGGAAAATTCGAAACCCGGAAGTCCTATTTTCCCCGGAAGCATCCAGAAAACCGAAGAGGAGTCGAAGAGGGGCACCAGGGGGCCCACACCATGGGGTGGCGCCCCCCCTTGGCCGCGCCAGGGGTTGTGTGGGGCCCCCAGGGCTCCATCGTCTTTGCCCTTTCGCCTATTTATTCCCCCCGGATGAAAAACCCTAGATACCTGATCAAAAATCCCCGAAAAGTTCCACAGCCGCCGTCGTCGTCAACCCTAGATCAGGGGGTTCTGAAGCTGTCTCCCGGCACCCTGCCAGAGAGGAGATCATCACCGGAGGCCTCTTCATCACCATGCCTGCCTCCGGAGTGATGCGTGAGTAGTTCATCCTTGGACTACAGGTCCATAGCAGTAGCTGGATAGATTGTTCTTATGTAATCCATTGTGCTGTGTTTGCTGTCCGATGAATATTGAACTTATGCCAAGTTGATTATAGTCTTTTATTGCATATGTTATTTGTGATCTTGCATGCCTTCCGTTGCTAGTGGTGCTCTGGCCAAATAGTTGCTAGTAACTCCAAGAGGGAGTATTTATGCTCGATAGTGGGTTCATGCCTCCTTTTCGCCTATGCTCAAGTGACAAAAACGTGATGGGGGAGGATGTGTTGTTGCCACTAGGAAGAAAACAACGGTGTGAGTGCCCGCGCGCACAATCATTGCTTACATTACACACATTGTTTAATGCAATTATCTGTTGCTTGTAACTTACTACCTAAGGGGGTTCGGATGATAACCTGAGGGTGGATTATTAGTCATAGATGCAGTTGGATTACGGTCTATCTATATTGTTGTAATGCATGCACTAAATATCATAGTAGTCATCATGTCATGGATGTGCACTACGGTGCAACCTTTATTTGTCAATTGCCTAGTTGTAATTTGTTCACCCAGCATGCTATCTTTTATGGAGAGACACCACTAGTGAACCTATGAACCCCGGTCCATTTTCTTACACTGTTAAATAAACCACTACAATTTCCTGCTTCCTTTACTTACTTCAAGCATACATTATTTTCCACACTATAAGTCTAATCTTTGTTTTCAGCAAGACCGGTGAGATTGACAACCTCACTGTACAGTTGGGACAAATTATTTTGGTTGTGTTGTGTGCAGGTTCCACGTTGTTGCTGACACCGGTGAGGCGCCATCACCACCGTCAGTGGCATTAACCTTCCAAAGATCCTTTTTCTCCTACTGGATTGATAACCTTGGTTCTTAACTGAGGGAAATTCCTACCGCTACACTCATCACACCCTCCTCTTGGGGTTCCCAACACGTAGCATCAAGGAAATATCTGGCGCCGTTGCCGGGGAGGAATAAGTCTTCTGACAAGGGGAGTCTCTCACTCTCAAACTCTTTATTTTGTTTATTGTCTTGTTTTTATTTTTGTCTTGTCTTGCTTCTTTATATCAAAAACACAAAAAAAAATAGTTTACTTTATAGCTGTTATTTATTTGCTTGCTTTTATTCTGCTAAAATGAGTTCCTCTGAGAATACTAAGTTGTGTGACTTCACTAGCACAAACAACAATGATTTTATTTGCACACCTATTGCTCCACCTGCTCCTACTGCTGCTTTCTATGAAATTAAACCTGCTTTATTAAATCTTGTTATGAAAGAGCAATTTTCTGGTGTTAGTACTGATGGTGCTGCTGCTCACCTTAATAATTTTGTTGAACTATGTGAGATGCAAAAATATAAAGATGTGGATGGAGGTATTATTAAACTGAAATTATTTCCTTTATCTTTGAGAGGAAGAGCTAAAGAATGGTTGCTATATTTGCCTAGAAATAGTATTGATTCATGGACCAAGTGTAAAGATGCTTTCATTGAAAATATTATCCTCCTGCTAAGATTATATCCCTAAGAAGTGACATAATGAATTTTAAACAATTTGATAATGAACATGTTGCTAAATCTTGGGAAAGAATGAAAACTATGGTGAAGAATTGTCCCATTCATGGACTGACTACTTGGATGATTATACAACCTTTTATGCAGGACTGAATTTATCCTCAAGGAACCTATTGGATTCAGCTGCTGGAGGTACCTTCATGTCCATCACTTTGGGCAATGCAACAAAGCTTCTTGATGATATGATGATAAATTATTCAGAGTGGCACACAGCTCCACAAGGTAAGAAGGTAAATTCTGTTGAGGAAACCTCCTCTTTGAGTGAAAGGCTTGATGTTATTATGTCTATGCTTGTTAATGGTAAATCTCAAGTTGATCCAAATAATGTTCCTTTAGCCTCTTTGGTTGCTCAAGAAGAGCATGTTTATGTGAACTTTATTAGAAATAATAATTTTAACAACAATGCTTATAGAAATAATTTTGGTGGAAACAATTATAAGCCCTATCCTCCTAATAATGGTTATGGTAATTCTTATGGAAATTCCTACAATAATAATAAAATCTCTACCTCTGATCTTGAGAACATGCTTAGAGAATTTATTAGCACACAAACTGCTTTTAATAAATCTGTTGAGGGAAAGCTTGGTAAAATAGATGTTCTTGCCTCTAAAGTAGATAGCCTAGATATTGATGTTGATTTTCTAAAACTAAAGGTTTTGCCACATGATGTTAACAAAGTTAAACTTTGAATGCCATCCAAGTTCGAATTCATAATAATGTTAGGTTGATGGCTGAATTACGTGCTGGGTGGGAAAGAGAAGATGAATTGGCTAAAAAGAATAATATTGCTAGAGTTTGCACTATCACCACAACTAGTAAAACTGAAGCTCCAAGTGCTAGTAAACCTCCTACTATCAATGGTAAAGATTTGGTGTTAACAAAGTCTCCACCCCTTTGGTGAAACGTGCTAAACCGTCTCAAATTGCTGAAATTGCTTCTGATAAAAGTGCTGAAATTTTTAGAGATGTGGGAGATAATGGTCCCACTACTTTTGATGATAATAATATTGATTTTGATAATTGCAATATCTCTGAAGTTATTATGTTCCTACAAAAGCTTTCTAGAAGTCCCAATGCCAGTGCCATGAATATGGCCTTTACTAAACATATTACCAATGCTCTCATGAAAGTTAGAGAGGAAAAGCTGAAACTTGAAACATCTATCCCTAGGAAATTAGATGATGGTTGGGAACCCATTATTAAGATAAAAGTAGATGATTTTGATTGCAATGCTTTGTGTGATCTTGGTGCTAGTATCTCTGTTATGCCTAAAAAGCTTTATGATATTCTTGATCTACCACCGTTGGAACACTGTTATTTGGATGTTCATCTTGCTGATGACGCTAAGAAGAAACCTTTAGTTAGAATTGATGATGTTCTTATTATGGTTAACAATAACCTTGTCCATGTTGATTTTGTTGTTATGAACATTGAATGCAATGCTTCTTGTCCTATTGTTTTGGGAAGACCTTTTCTTAGAATTGTTGGTGCTATTATTGATATGAAAGAGGGGAGTATTAAATATCAATTCCCACTCAAGAAAGGTATGGAACACTTTCTTAGAAAGAGAATGAAGCTACCTTTTGACTCTATTATTAGATCAAGTTATGAAGTTGATGCTTCTTCACTTGAAAATACTTGAGTTGCTTTCTTTGCCTAGCTGAAAGGCGTTAAAGAAAAGCGCTACCGGGAGACAACCCGTTTTATTTCTCTGTTTTCAACCCTTTTTCCTTTGTTTTCTTTTATTTTCTTTGCACCTGGGTGTTGTATATTTCCTTAGCAACCCCTCTGTATCTTTTGTTTTGTGTTTTTGTTGAGCCAAGTAAAGCCTCTAGTGGAAAGTTGAGGCTATATTTCGGATTTCTGCCGAGGAAACAGATTTCTGCTCTCCACTGTTATTCCGTATAAAATCACAGAAAATTCAAAATGACCTGAGTTTTTTTGTGTGTAATCCTGGGTTGTATACGCAACTTTTATTAGTTTACCACTTTTTGATTTGAGCAACATAAGATTTTTGAAAAAAAATCATCTTTACCTGTTGTCCCGTTTTGACAGATTTCTGCCAATAATTGCATTTGCATCTTAATCTCTTTCTTTTGGTGTTCTATTGAGAAAATGAGTTTTAAAAGAAGTTGTGACAGTATATGATGTGTTTATGAGTGTTAGGATTGTGTTGAAACTGAACCATGTGAATTTATTATTTCGATTGCACTAACGTTGCTAATGAAGATTGTGAGAAGTTTGGTGTGAAGGAACTTTTCAAGGGTCAAGAGAAGAGAATGATATGACGTGATCAAAAAGAGTGAAAAGCCTAAGATTGGGGATGCCCCGGTGGTATATCCCATCAAATTCCAAGAATACTCAAGCGTTTAAGCTTGGGGATGCCCAAGGCATCCCCTTCTTCATCAACAAATTATCAGGTCACTTCTAGTGAAACTATATTTTTATTCGGTCACATCTTATGTGCTTTACTTGGAGCGTCTTTTATTTTTTTCTTTCAGTTTATTTTTATTTTTGCAATAAGCTTGGTTGGAACCCAGAATTTTTTTATTGGAGAGTGACACGCTCCGCTTTTTCATGGGAATACTTTGTATTCTTAATTTTTGTCTGGCTGCTGCATTTATTTAGCTCCTATTTTGCATGCATCTCTTATCAGAGCTGTTAGTTTTAGTAGTGTTATATGAGTACTCTCATGTTTGCTTGTTGTAGCATTTGGATATTTTTTTGTTAAAACATATCTTGTATGGTGCTTGTTGGGAGAAGAAACTGTTGTTTAAAGTAGAATTTTTAATGGTGCAAGTAGAAGCTTGTATAGACTGTGGCTAGAACTTTTTCATACCATTCTAGATGTTATTTTAGTTTTAAAGCTTTGTGGCTATTGAGTATCATGATTAGCCTCAAATAGCTGAGAGTGTTTAATATGCCATTGAAAGATTCATGAGTTGTTCTTGTCATGTTAAAGCATAAATTTATGGCATTCTCCTTTGAATGTTTTATTTGGTTGACTTGGCGCATTCTCACACCATGTTTATGACTATGAACTAGTCACTAATAGACTCTATGATCATTTAGTTTTTGAACTTGTGATACCGCTTATGCTTTAGTTAATGATGTTTATGTCGCTATGCATGATTATGGCTCTTATGCTCTCTTGATTTGTCGCTCCCAGTCTTTTGCTAGCCTCCACCTGTACTGAGTATGAGCTCTACTCGTGCATCCAACTCCCTAAAACCAAGTTTTCCCATTGTGTCCACCATACCTACCTACATGTGGTATTTAACTGCCACTCCAAGTAAATTGCTCATGTGTTACCTTTAAAACCTTCAAAATTACTCCTATTTTATGTTCCTGATTCTGCTCATGAGGACGTAAATAGAGAATCTTTATCTCACTTTTTGATTGAATTTCACACCCTCGACTAGTGGCTTCATCCGCTTATCCAAATGATAGAAGAGCTGGCAGCGGGGTGCCCAGCCCAAAATTAATACATACAAAATCTCTTCACTATTTTTGCCCCTGATTTATCAGTCAAAGCATAATTGTGTAAACAAAAGAGAAAGAGGGATGACCTTCTACCCAGATGCGTCCTTCATATGGGAGCCGCTCTTGTGAATCCAGTTGGCTTGTGACGTACTGTATTTTCTGTTTACCATTTGTTGACATTAGCATGCATCTCTTAAAATATAGACACTCCTCCATAGTATGTGATTGTTGGCAGGCACCCAAGGATTCGATTAGCCATGGTTTGTGAAAGATGGATGGGGGAGTGTCAAAATTTTAATACCTCTGTTAAAATAAAAGTCTCTAACACACGAGTGATCCCTACTTCCCTCTGCGAAGGGCCTTTCTTTTACTTTTATGTTGAGTCTCCATCTTCTAACTTTATGCACAATTGAGAGAGCATTTTGCCAATTCTGAGTTTTATGTGCATTTGTCCCACAAACATTATTAATTGATTCATATGTGTTATTGTTTGTTCTCAAACTATTTTCTCTAGTCTTCCTCATGAACTTTGAAGGTGTCCTGGCATTTATGTTTTGCCCCACTCTTAAGGACTAGCGAAATATGACTTTGCCATGCTTTCTCTATACCTAAAACAAACATATATCTTTCTTTGCATTGTTATTCATGGCCTTTTATTTGAGATACTTCTCATGATGAAAAGTGATTGCTATTATTTATAATTAAAGTTCTACTTCTCATGTTTGTGTTAAAAGTTCAATGATCTCAGCTTACATATGCTTTTACATTTTTATGATCAAGTTTATGTTAGTAGCATGTCACCTCAGAAATATTGTTTTATCGTTTACCTACTCGAGGACGAGTAGGAACTAAGCTTGGGGATGCTTGATGCGTCTCCAATGTATCTATAATTTCTGATGCTCCATGATAATATTATGTCAATTGCTACATGTTTTCTCCCTTTTTATGCCATTTTTATTGATTTTCCGGACTAACCTATTGAAAAGATGCCACAGAGCCAGTTCCCTATTTTTTGTTGTTTTTAGTTTCAGAAAAGTTGTTCTGGACATATTCTCGGAATTGGAAAATTCGAAGCCCGGAAGTCCTATTTTCTCCGGAAGCATCTAGAAGACCGAAGAGGAGTCGACGAGGGGCACCAGGCGCCCACACCATGGGGTGGCGCCCCCCCCTTGGCCACGCCAGGGGGTGGTGTGGGCCTCCCAGGGCTCCACCGCCTTTGCCCTTTCGCCTATTTATTCCCCACGGATGGAAAACCCTAGATACCTGATCAAAAATCCCTGAAAAGTTCCACAACCGTCGTCGTTGTCAACCCTAGATCAGGGGGGTTCTGAAGCTGTCTCCCGGCACCCTGCCGGAGAGGAGATCATCACCGGAGGCCTCTTCATCACCATGTCTGCCTCCGGAGTGATGCGTGAGTAGTTCATCCTTGGACTACGGGTCCATAGCAGTAGCTGGATGGTTGTCTTCTCCTCATATGCCTCCATGTTTAGATCTCGTGAGCTGCCTAACATGATCGAGATTGTTCTTATGTAATCCTTTGTGCTGTGTTTGCTGGGATCCGATGAATGTTGCACTTATGCCAAGTTGATTATAGTCTTTTATTGCATATGTTATTTGTGATCTTGCATGCTTTCCGTTTCTAGTGGTGCTCTGGCCAAGTAGTTGCTAGTAACTCCAAGAGGGAGTATTTATGCTCGATAATGGGTTCATGCCTCCTTTTCTCCTGTGCTCGAGTGACTGAAACGTGACGGGGGAGCATGTGTTGTTGCCACTAGGGAGAAAACAACGGTGTGAGTGCCCGCGCGCACAATCATTGCTTACATTACACACATTGTTTAATGCAATTATCTATTGCTTGCCACTTAATACCTAAGGGGGTTCGGATGATAACCTGAGGGTGGATTATTAGTCATAGATGCAGTTGGATTACGGTCTATCTATATTGGTGTAATGCATGCACTAAATATCATAGTAGTCATCATGTCATGGATGTGCACTACGGTGCAACCTTTATTTGTCAATTGCCTAGTTGTAATTTGTTCACCCAGCATGCTATATTTTATGGAGAGACACCACTAGTGAACCTATGAACCCCGGTCCATTTTCTTACACTGTTAAATAAACCACTACAATTTCCTGCTTCCTTTACTTACTTCAAGCATACATTATTTTCCACACTATATGTCTAATCTTTGTTTTCAGCAAGACCGGTGAGATTGACAACCTCACTGTACAGTTGGGACAAATTATTTTGGTTGTGTTGTGTGCAGGTTTCACGTTGTTGCTGACACCGGTGAGGCGCCATCACCACCGTCAGTGGCATTAACCTTCCAAAGATCCTTTTTCTCCTATTGGATTGATAACCTTGGTTCTTAACTGAGGGAAATTCCTACCGCTACACTCATCACACCCTCCTCTTGGGGTTCCCAACACGTAGCATCAGTTCCCTCAGACGACGATGGTCCCTCCCGCTGCTATTGATCCCTACCCCCACCCCCACTCCCCCCACGATCCTCTGGCTGAAGGCTTGGTCGTCGACGAGCAAGAGCTACAGTGAGGACCCGCTTAGGCACTTAGTCTCCGACGACTAGTAAGTCAACTTTCTACCTGTGTATTACAATTGAGTAATTTAGGGTTTCTTCGATTTCTGCCAAATTGGCTATGTATATTCAGAATGTAGTTTCGATGCTGCTTTATTTTGAATCTAGGCTACATTCATAGACGTGGGAGTTGTATGTTCAGTTTGATCGTGTCAAATTTGTGCAAAAATCAATGCGTCATAGTGATATTAGGTATTTGAATGTGCTATCTGTAATGGAGGAGGGATATGGATTGCGTGACTCAATCTACTATGTTAAAGATGAAGGGGGGTCTGAATGGGCTAGATGCAGTTCAAAGCAATACTAAGGTGGATGAGATGATTAAGAAGTATGAATCCATCAAAAACTTGATACTCACTGTCATATGAGGGACAAGATGAAACAAAAAATTGTCCCGTCACCACTGAAGAGAAAAAATGCAGCAAAATTCATAGCTAAATCATATCTAGGCCACATTGATTTAGATGTACATGAGGATGAGTACATTCCTGCCCAATTTCAGACATATAATAGTGTGCGCTGCCAGAATTTAACACACACAGTGGAGAAAATGATTTTCCATGAGAATTACAAGATGTAGGATGATATGAGGAAAGTGATATCTGGGCTGATGAAGGGAAGTACAACTAAGTTTATGCAGAGGTTGTGAAAAGAAAAGAGGAAGATGAGTTGAATAAGACTATTGTAGAAATAAAGAGGAAAAGGGATGACCCACTACTACACTGCGAGGGTGACTCAGATGTGGAGGTCATCTTTGATAGTGAAGAAGATGAGACTAAGAAATTCTTGTTGAAGAGAACGTGACGAATTTAAAAGGCAGGACCCTACATTGATATCTCACTCTCAAATAGATAAAGCAAAAATCCTAGATTTGACTACGTCTGACGTTGACGAGGAAGCAAGTTTTCTTAAAGAGACGGCGTGGTATGATGATAAATGCAGAGCAATAGTTCATGAAGTTTGTGTGTTTCGATATGTTTACCAGTTCAGGGAGGCACCAGCTAGACTACAAGGTGTGGAGGTGAGGAATTTTCATTACCACGGAAACTACAAAGAAATGATATTTGTGTGGTGCAAATAGAAGGATAAGTATGTTTGCAAGTTTTACATGAAAACCTCTCAGATAAATAATGATGAAACATTTTGCATTAAGAAAATTCATTTGGAACACTCATGCCTAGTTGAACCTTCTAGCACCAGGGTAAATACAAAGTGTCTTAACACTGCTTATGTGGACGAATACAAGTCATACCCCAGTACTGGCATCACCTCTATAATTGACAAGGAATAAAAGGACTTTGGGGTTGATGTTCATGAGAAAATGATTCATAGGGCAAAGAATCAAGCTAAGAAGGTGTCGAGTGATCACACGAAGAAGTACCACAAACTTAGAGATTATCTTCAAACTATAATTATAAAAATCCTGGATCAAGGTGTATTGTCACTAGTGTCACTGGTCCAACATAAGAACAATTAGTAGAAATGAAAAGACGACAACCTGTGTTCATCGGTGACACTCTAATATCGATGAACTCTTTTTATGTGTTAACTCTACAAAACAAGGATTTATTTAAGGATTCCCTTCATTTGGTTGGATGGCTGCTTCATCAAACTGACAAATGGAGCTCAAATCCTTGCAGATACAGGCAGAGATGTCAACAATGACATGTATTTAATAGCCTGGGTTTTTTTGTTTCTAAAGAATATATAGAAAACTGGGTTTGGTTTCTTGAACAACTAAAATATGTTTTGGTGGAGAAAGTGGCAAATTTGGGTACTACACTATAATGTTAGACAAGCAGAAGGGGCCGCTAAAATATTTGAGCATTGTTTTCCAAACCGTCCACATAGATTCTTCCTTGGACACATATATGCCGATTTACAAACAACTAGTTTTAGAGGAGAGGATATGAAGAAGTGTATGGATAATGAAGCTTACTATTTCACTCGGAATGGATTTGATATTCAAATGGAGGAAATGAAGGAACAATGTGAGTTATCTTGGACTTGGTTGTCCAAAATTCCTGTGCACACTTGGTGATACAGTGCAACCCATGACCCCATGATGCAGGTGATGTACCAATCTTCATGGATTTGAGAAGGATCGAAGACGGAGATGAAGAACACGCAAAGAAACAACGAACAAAACACAAATGCAAAAGGATACATGGGAGGTAGCCTTGGATCACAACCAAAAACATAAACAAAGGGAAGAGACTGTGAGGTAGAATTACCTTGCGAAAGAGTGAAGAACACTCGGTAGAATCGAGAGGGCTAGTGATCGGAGTAGAATCACCCAATTGAGAGACTTCACATAGGGAGAGGCCTTGGAGTCACTCAAGTAGTTGGAATAACAAGAGGTTGATGCGCCCAAAACATACGCATCTTTATCTATGTTTAAACCGTATCTTTATCATGAAAATGACCGAGATATTACTCTAAACCTTATACTAACCCCTAATGTGCAAGTCAATTTCAAATCTCCTCGTCATTATTTTTGTTTCAGATTCTGGACGTGGAAATCACGGAAATCAACACTAGAAGGAACGATCAAGTTTGGGAAGACAATTAAAGAGGTGCTCGAATGGAGCTTAACGACCATTGGTACAAGTGACCGTACCAGCCACCGCACTATGTTCCATCTTGACCGTCTGATCAACCGACTAAAATTCATCAAAGGGTCGAGAGCCAATTCGCGAAGGAAGACGCCTGAAAACCTGATTACATTTGCCGCTGCTATATAAAGGAGATGAAACAACCCCCAGGGAGAGAGACATTCCATCATTCACCGACACGAAGTGCTGCCGCCATTACCGCTCCACCACCATAGTCATAGCCATACTATCTTGTAATTTAGATCTCATCGCGATTGGCAACATTTTAAGTACTATCATTCATTCAATACATGTACTATTTTCCATAATGTTTTCTATTGTTGATATGATCGTGATGTGCGAGTAGTTCCCTTGGGCTAAGGATTGAGGCCTAACATCGCAGCTATGTGCTTCATCTAACCCATGATATTTTAGTTTAATGAGTTCATTATGTTATTCGTGTGTGTTTCTATATCTATGCCTCGCTCCTAAGACCTTGTCAGGTACCCAAGAGGCCAAGACCCTGAAGAGTGATCAAGGTAGCGGTATGAAGAGGAAGGAATGAGATGCTGACTACTGAAACTCTGTGAGAGAAGGAGGAGTACAACAGCTGGAAGTGGATCTCTTAGGAACCACAATGATGTCACCACACTTAAAGCTTTTGTCTATTCATTCTTAAATACCAAGGCAACCCCGCGAGACGGATCTAAAGGGCGAGCGGTTGGACGAATTACTCTATGGACTGTCGGAGTAATGGATACTAGGGTACTATAACATCCCAGTGTTTGGGAGGTTATAATGATCTAAATATAATATGTGCATTTGCAAAGCATGCATCTAAAAAATACGGGAAATTTGGGCGCAAAAGTTTAACAAAGCAAAGTGACCAATGTTTCACTTTATAGGATGAAATAGGTTTAGATCATCTGGTCAAGAGTACATTTGGAGTGATCTTTATAACATAGTATCTTTACAAACCAAATCATATGGTTACACAAGCCATAAATTGGTTGTGACCAACACACACTCTCAACAACCTTAACCACAAGTCTTTAAGTGACATGGGATAATTCATTAGGTATCTACAACCCAAAGAGGGGTGAGTACCCAAATCACACAACTGGTAATCATACTTCCACCAATGAGTAATACACAGTTGAACCATCTCATAAACAGGGGTGTTATGTCCTCTCAAACAATAACTCTTTAAGTTATCAACAATTCACACAACATCTTTCCGAATTACTTAGTAACTACTAAGTTAACCTTCACAGGTAAATAACAAAGGTTCAATAGAACACAACAGATACAAACAGGTGTTAACTCAAAACCCACACGTGGGAAATGGCATAATAATTATATTAACGTATTTATCGAATATGTACATATATCATCAACCATAAAAGAAGTATCTAAAAGAAGAGATAAATCTTCTTAAGCTACTGTTAAAACTTGATCATTACATATGATATTCCCAAACCTCTATGTCTGCATTATGATTACAAATGAAGAATACAAAATAACAACATGACACCTGAGAAAAACAACTAACAGCTATGACATAAGTCATTAAACCCCAATAACCTTCACATGCTCATTATTTTAACCATCTTATACAAGTGAGCATATGAAATCTCAACACATCAATGAACAATTTGATCAACTTACTATTAAGTCATCGTTCCATAAGCATTCCACATCTCTATCCAAATCAACAATTCAACAACTAAAGTATCTATGGATACCACTAATGAATAACAACAAGTATAACCTCTATTAGAGGAATTGAATTAATAGTGAAGTAAAACCAATCATGTATGAAACAAGTACTTATATTATGGAAAGCAAATTGAGAAGTATATGGAAGGAAAATAAAATATTAACTAAATCTTAATCTAGATCTTGTTACTTTGTCTAGACTATCTATTTACCTTGTTTCTCAACCTTCTATAAGTCATTCTGCAAGAGAAGCAACCCACGAGAAAGGAGGAACTACCACAAGAAGATCTTTAGAAGAATTCTTTAGGTTGTCTTAGAAGTGCTATCCAATCTATCCCGGAGAATTTGGAAAATCATACACCAAGATCAATTCTCATTAAACTATCTAGAAACAATGTGGTATTACAATGTTGGTGTTATATAGAAGTAGTTTGGTAACAAGTTTGCAACCTTGTTAACAAATCACTTTTGTAGGCTCTAACAATTGAGTGTCATATACAAATAAATATAAGGTTTGATAACCTTGTACTTATCAGCCATTTGTATATGAAAAGTAATTTGAGGGAAAGCCTTTCAAACTTGTCAACAAATTCTTCTTATATGCATAGGGCAAATTGATGTTATAAAATATACCTACATTTTGTTATATATAAAACCATGGTCCATAAAATGAATAGAATAACAAGGGAAAATAATAAACCACATTATAACTTGAGCAACACATTCAAGTTCTCAATAAGAAGGAAACCAATATAAGGAAGAAAACAAGTAACATGTTGAAATCCAAGTGTTTGGTGTTATATAAGAATAATTTGGTTACAAGGTACAACCTTGTGAATAGAATATTCCTGTAAGCATTAAAACAACTGAGTTCAATAAGTTAAACTTCATCATAATTGAATACATCACAAGAATGAAATTGTTATGGAAGCAAATGAATGCATTTCATCAGGAGCTACAGATTACTACTGAAGATAGTATCTGGGAACCACTCCATATATCCTATAAGATTTAATGGTGAATTCCTGAAGTCAAGAGACCAACAAGCAAGAGAAAACACTTAGGTAGTCCAAGGGATGATATTAATTGCAAAGGACTAAGACAATGTCTGAAGACAAGTGGCAACTAGAGACAAGGACATCAAGCAACAGAAGTCAACAAGGAGCAACACTGATCTAGTAAGGAAGCCTAGCATAAGAAATTATCCAGGGTACCATTATTAGGTGATATCAGAGACCTATAATCTCATTCCTTGTAAAGCTCATTAGAGACAAGGATACATGATAATATCTTTAATGGAAACACTTATCAAGTAAGAAATAATAAGCAGCCATTGCATTCCTAAGACTTGTGTTATGTTGAGATAGATGGTAACAAGTCCAACTTGTTTTCCAGATCTTTCTCATCCATAATACAAATGGATAATAACAAGAATTCATCCATACACCCACATGTAAATGATTACATATTCTAAAAACAACATGGATTAATATCCATACTTGGAACCCAGTGGAAAACAAACAAATAGATTCCAAAGCCACACATGTTTTCCACTGGATAAAAACCTAATATATCAAATAGAGCTTACACACACCCAAGTAAAATGTCAACCAAAATAATTAAAAGTTTCATTTGTGAGAATAACAAAGATGCATGAAGAAAAACAAGTTCCTTCACCCATTAAAATCATTTGGTTTGAAAAGGGATAAAATACCCCATTGAGTGATTTTCATGAAAGTGCATAGAAACATTACTAAGTAGTTTTACCAAATGATTTTCCAAAAGACTAATAACTAAAATTATTTACCATTATTGAAATAGCATGGTTGTTATGTCATATTCATATGATAGCATGTATGAAAGAAGATTAAAATTCAATTGAAGTTTAAATGGAGAGAAATAACCAAAACTACTTAATTTAGCACCCTAAATAAAAATTCCAATATTGTCCAATTCCACCAAAACAAAACATGGTGAGATTGCATTTTTGATGAGGAATTCAAATATAATTTTTAATAATTTCTCTGTTTAGAGAAAGGCCTAGAAAACAATGTTTCTTTTAAACAGAAGGACCTGTTTGTAATTTCTAAAACTAGTCAAGGGGGTTATTCGAAAGTGGTATTTCTTTTCTTCAACCTCCAGCCAGAAAGCAAAGGAGAAGTGCCGTGTCGACGCCGTCGTTGTCGGTGCCACCTCCTCTCTGCATGCTAGCCGCGGAGGGTAAGACCTCCATGTCAAAGCCGTAGTATTCTTCTCTCTCTCCCTCGCACATATCTTCTTTCTTTCTGTTTCCTCTCATGGACGAAACCCTAGCTCCGCCGTGATCCACTGTTGCCGGCGACTGGAGCTCTCACCCGACGAATTGAGCCGATTAGAAGCTTCCCCGACTCCTGATGATCCTCCTCGAGCAAGAACAAGGAAGAAGATGGCTGGAGGCCCGCAAATTTGTCCGTTTCCTTTGCTCCGGTTGTGGCCGCCCCCGCGACAATTCCGGTCATCCTGAGATCACCGCACTTCATCGACCACACCATCGCCTTTATCTCACTCCTATGACCACTACTAGCCAGCGGTGCCGCCACCTTTTGGTTTGCCTCGACTCGTTCTAGCTCACCATCCCCTCAATTCCACGATTCACCCGATGAATCAATCGATTTCTAGAGCAGCAGAGAGATTCCTCTCTGTGTGATGTCAGGGTGACATCACTGTGACGTCACAATCTTGCTTTATTATTTTCAGAAAATGATTACTAATTCCAGAAAATAATTGAATATTGGAAAATTCATATCTCTTATTTAGTTAATCAAAAAAAAATAACATACCAGATTAATCAGAAAAATAAAATCTATTTGTTTACGACATTTTAAAATGTGTTTGATAAATTTTAAAATTAAACATTATTTGAATTAAATTAAATCATTTAAAAATTGAGAAAAATAATAAATAATTCATAAAATCAGAAAAATACAAGTTATATACCAAAATGCTCAAAATGACTAATGAAACTCATCTATGATGTTTACATAGTCATTTGACCAAGTTTTCATGTGTGCAGTATTTTGCCTAGTGATTTAATTCATTTAAAATTAATAAATTAATAACTTATTCAAATATTTTCAGAAAGCATAAGATGTTATATCAAATTAAAGAGAAAAGCATTTCCAACTCAAAGATGTCAAACAAAACACATTTTGTTTAACTTATAAAGTTTTTTATAAAGGTATAATGGAATTCTATATTATTCCATTATAACCAGAAATAACTACCACAACATTATTTTCGTTACTAATAAAACCCTCATGTTTTCACACCTACTAAACCTATCATCACAAGTCATTAGCAAGTATTGTGATGATAGATTTAGCTGTATTAGTCCCTCATTTTCAATTAAACTCTTTGTCATTAGCTCTACACTTTTGAACATAAAAACGAACATGTTTATTATCTTTTTAATAGTTGTTTCCATATGATATTGTTTTCTTGTTTAATTATATGATAACCATTTATAACCCAAACATGATAGCACTTGTTTGTTAAGTAAAAGTGAAACACATGTAAGTCTAAAAGAAGTAATAACAACATCACCACGAGTAATAAAACCACTCACCTAAAACTTGTGTGATTAAGTTATCGTATCAAACGTAGCTTACACTTGTAAGCTGGGGTATTTTCGAGGGTATTTTGCGATACATATCATTATTATGCATGTATCATCTTGCCAATGTTTTCTGTAGTCCTTATCGGTACTACTTTGCTATCTTTCATATCTCGGGATTTCTCTACGCGACCTCGAACCCGAAGACATGGATTATTATTGTCATTATCTCTACCTCAGGCAAGTTCATCACTTGCTTATATCCTTTACAGTATTTCATAACGAACTATTTGCAAAAACCCTATTGTATTATCACCCACTCTCAAAAGAATCCATGATCTTATTTTATAATAATATGACCACTTGAATAACTACCCGAGTGGTAGTGTTCTGCTTGGCGGGCGGATGGGACCATGGTAAGATGAATAGGTCAAAGGAAGGTTCCATCTGCACGGGAAAGTATTACCTAGGAACTAATCACAAATGCCGCCAGAACTCGGTGCGCCGTAAGTACCGCGTTAACCATGGGTCTTGTATGGGGCGAGTAAGTCAGCTGTGATCTTCTCTCGTTCGCATCTCAACGGACTGCCAGAGACGTACACTGTAGGTCTTGCGGGGCTACATGCACATGGGTGAGAGCCCTTACGTCCCATGGACTCAGGGGTCTATGAGTGTCTGCCAGGGGCACCTAGGTCTCCATCGTGAGGGGTGAAATCAGGGGTTCAACCTGCTGGCGGAAATGGGTGGGCATGCATTGTGCGGAGAAGCATGGTTTGGCTTGGACCAACAACTGGGCCCCACACCTATGTGGGCGTGGACAGGATCTCGAGCCTGGTTGTGCAACATGGTCTTGGTCGCCCATGGGTAAAGTAACGCACCTATGCAGAGTGTAAAAGGATGTGGCATGTTACCCCATGTTCTGGGAAGGAGCTGCGATTCTGCGAACGCCGCAGGAAAGGCAACTCCATGAAGTTCTAGCTCCTGTGATGGTCTGACGGGCATAGTTTTCAGAATTAAAAGCAACCTCTTGAAGAAAGATTTACAAAACGTTGCATTAGCGAATGACTCTTTCGAGTCTAAAGCTGTAGTTAGTGCATTAAACTACCCACTATATATCATGAACTTGCTGAGTAATGCTCGTTACTCATTCGTTCCCGTTTGACCCTCTGCTTAGAGTTGAAGCCCTATGGAAGTCGTCATCGTGAAGCCACCGCTACCTCATGAAGCTAGGTGGAGTGATCTATTACTTAGTAGGTAAAGCATCGTCATCAACAACGCTGGTGGAGGAGAAGCTATCAAGGTGTAGGTGGAGTCCATTAGCTGTTTCAATCCATAGATTAGGGCTGACATCAGTCGTAGTGGATTAGTTCTGAGCTAGAGTTCTTCTCCAGCTTGGAGCTTCGAATTGCTTTTTCTGATGTTTCATTTGCAGGAGATCTTCTTGATTCATCAAAGAGATTCTCAAGATTTTGTAATGAAGTTTGTATCCTATAACTTTGCCTGGACCTGCTATGTTTCTGTTATACCACTCTGAGTGATGTAATATTCACAGATAAGTCCTTCTGTGAGTATTATGTCAAAAGACTTGCGCACTACACATGCAGTGGTGTGCTGGGTCACCACAGGTACCCAGACCCGTCTACTAAGACCCGGTCAAAGGCCCGTGGTATCCAATCAACAGAAGCGTGCCATAGAAGGCTCCACGCAAGAAAAGGCCTCTCGAGGAATCTACCCTCGCGAGGAAAATCCCAGCTATGGGACTTGCCAGAATGAGGCTATCCTTCCTCTCCCTCGCAGGCCTCCGCGAGGGATCTTCATCGACATACCTTCGCGAGGAGGCCAGACGTGTCTACGAGAGACAAAACACTGGTCCACCCGTGACACTATGACAGGAGGGCACATGTAGGGGCAGAAGCAAGAATTAAGCTTAAGTGGGGCCAAAACTGATATTTTTTCATTAGGGGAGCCAAACATGCTATTTTTTCACTAATAATCGTTTCTTAACCAGGCTTATGTATAAAAATTAGCTTGATGTAGCATGCATAAGGGGGGCAAGGCCCCTGTTGGCCCCCCTAGTTCCGCCACTGGGCACATGTCTCTCCTGTTGCCGCAGAGACAAAGTGCGCTTGTGCCGGTGAAAAAACGAATGCCGAAAGAGGCAGCCGCGCCAGAGGGCGCATACGCCAAAGCTTTCCATTTTCGTGATTAAAAACTACTGTCCATCTGCGGCGCCCAAAGAGCCGCCCGAGTCCTTCCTCTTTTGTGCAAGAAGACCATGGCGACATAAAGCTCCTTCGCGAGCGTCATCCCTGAGGTCATCGTGGAGACCCCACACGTTGCCATGGACCAACACTTTAATCAACGGTGTACTATGTACACCCGTAGCTTAGAGCTTTGGGCCGTCCTTCCCTCGTCGCCTTGTGGTTTCCCCTCCCTCCCAATGAGCGAGAACGAGGAGCCGACGCAAATATAAGAAGGGCAACCCGGCCACCGTGCAAAGGAATTACGGGAAAATTTACCTAGCCTTGAGCAATGCAGAGAGGATCAGCCGAGCTACCCGACACTTCTTTCGAAGTCGAGGCCCCAACTGCAAAGCTAGGGATCCTGTATTCCGTAGCCGCCGCTGTGGGGGCTGGACTCGGTGAGTTCTGGACGGTGCCGGCAGTTGGGGTCCCACCCGCAGCAGCAGCTTCTTTCCTTTTCTCGAGAGGAAGGGAAGAGGCAAACCGGCCGGGGCTGATGGATTGGAACCTGTCATGAAGGAAAACAACAAGTGTCAGAAGAAACAAAAAGGGAACGTTCGACTAGAATGAAGAAGCAAAAACTTACTCGTCATCTTCGTCGTCCAGCATATCCACGTTCCAGGCGGTCTGGATTTTCGGCTGAGGAGCAGAAGGAGCGCGCACACTTAGCGGAGTCACGACGAGAGGCTCTTTGTCAGATCCCCCACCCAAGGAATTATCCTTGGAGGTGGCCTCATCGTCTCCCGATTGGCGGCGTTTGCGGTGGTGGAGATCGCTACCCGATTCTTCCACGTCATCTGAGGAATCATGCCCAGAACTCGAATCGGCATCGGCAACGCTGGTGTCGACAGGGACATCCAGGTTGCTCGCCAACAAGTACGAGGCTTCTTCACCGGAGACTGGCGGGTAGCAGTGACCATCGCTAAACTCTACAAGAAGAAAACAGGAGAAGAAAAGGAAGAAGAAATTCAGTCGATAAACTTTCGAGCAAGAAAAAGGACTAAGACTAGGAGAAATTTGAACTTACTTCGGATGGACGAGGTCTCGAAGCCTCAAAAGCTGCGACAGGGCAATCAGGGAAGGTCTCGTCCACTTTCAACCTGGTGATGGCCGCGATCTTCTTCTCGAATTCAACATTCGAAAGTTCTTCTCGGCTCACGCGGCTGGGGTCTTCAACACTCTGGTACTCCCACATCGTGGAGGGCCTCTCCTGCAGAGGCTGGATCCTGCACTTTAGGAACACGCTCGCCAGGTGCAAGCCGTTCAACACAACTCTTGCGGTTTGGTCACGAAGGGCGACCACCTTGGCGAGTAGCGGGGCAACGATTCGACTTTCTTCGATTGAAAGCTTGTGCGCCCAGGACTTCCGCCGCTTCAGGACAGCGAACGGGTGGAACTCATGAGCTCCACCCGCGCTGTTGTCGACGACGTAGAACCACTTCTTTGTCCATCCTTGAGCGGAGTCGATGAAGTGCATCTCGAAGTAGCAGTTGTCCGATTTCGACTGGATTCCAAAGCCGCCGGTGCGCAGCGGCTCTCCGAGCTCAGTCTCTACCCGCGATTTCTCGCGGAAGACCCGCACCTTGAAGAGGGTCTTCCAAAGGCCCCAGTGTGGGCGGATGCCCAGGAAGCACTCGCAAAAAACGATGAAGCACGAGATGTGCTGCACCGCATTTGGAGGCAAATCATGGAGCTGTATGCCATAGACATACAGCAATTCCACGAGGAAAGGATGGAGGGGGAAGGAGAGCCCGCGTGAAACGTGATCCGTGAAGATCACGCGTTCGTACGCGCGGGGATTTGGTACCTATTCTTTTTTACCGAGGCGCACCCGCTTCTCGGTCTCCGGAGGCAGCAGTCCTTCCTCTGCATCTCCTTGATGCTTTTGTTCGTCGTGTTGGGGGAGCGCCAGTCGCCTGAGCGGGGAGCAGGTGGCGTGGGAGCATCCTCCGTCGCCCTCGAGGAGGAAGCAGCTGCACTGCGTTTCTTGCCTCCCGCCATGGGTGCTGGTGTGAGCTCACAGAGAAAGAGTTGAGCGCGAGGAAGACGAAGGCTGGAAGCGAATGACGGGAAATTTTCACCGTTTACCTAAGGGCCACATTTATACACGGAGCCACCCAATCCTGGCCGCCCATCGAGTAACGTGGCGCCCATCGCAGCTGCCACGCGTGAAGATGAAACGAAAGGGCGGTGGAGGCTGTTTCGTGCCACGATCCCAACAGTAGATCGTGCGCAATACTGCACGCAGTTCGCGTAAAAACCGGAAACGACGTCTCGTTTCCGGTCAAAAAGCTGACAAGGTGGGCCAGCGCCTCTGCTCTCGCTCCGTCACGTCCCATCGGGAGGATAAAGTGCGCCGTGACGTCATAGCGCACATCATCAGGCCCAGAATTTCTTCGACAAAAGTCCCAAAACACGAAAATACTTCGTATGGGCAAATCAAGACGCGAAAACTCCTTCGCATAGAGCTGAAGGGAATATGCCCGAGAGGCAATAATAAAATGGTTATTATCTTATTCCTTATTTATGATGAATGTTTATTTCTCATGCTAGAATTGTATTAACCGGAAACGTTGATACATGTGTGCTTAATAAACAAACAATGGTTCCTAGTAAAGCCTCTCTTTTAACTAGCTCGTTAATTAATAGATGATCAAGGTTTCCTGATCATGAACATTGGATGTTATTAATAACGGGGTCATGTCATTAGAAGAATGATGTGATGAACATATACCCAAAGAGAATATAGCAATGCGATCAAGTCATTTAGTTTACATTGTTATATCAAACATACGAAGTAACTTATTCCTTAGACCCTGAGATCATGTCAATCACTGATACCGGAAGAGTGCTTTGATGGCATCAAACGTCACACCGTAACAGGGTGACTATAAAGGTGTCGTTAAGTATTCGGAAAGTATTAGTTGAGGATCATGGATCAAGAGTGGGATTTGTCCATCCAAATGACGGAGAGATATACTCTGGGCCCTCTCGGTGATATCACATCGAAACCGCTTGCAAGCACGTGATATGATCACAAGGATGTTATATCACGGGAATGAGAAAAGAGTACTTGTCGGTAACGAGATTGAACAAGGTATGGTTGATACCAATGATCGAATCTCGGACAAGTAAAATATCGCGAGACAAAGGGAATAGTTCACGGCGTTGTTGGTTCACACGATCACGAGAGTCATCGTTGAATATATAGGAGTCATCACGGATCTCCAGATCCCGCTGTTGATTATTGATCGGAGAGGAGTCTCGATCATGTCTATCTTATTCGCGAACCGTAGGGTGACACACTTAAGGTTCGATGACGCATTTGAGAGGATACGGAATATCGAAGAATATTTTGGACAGCACCGAAATTGTTTCGGGGAAAATTGAAATAGTTCAATGGGTTTTTCGTCGAATGGTTGTTAATAGAATTAACAAATGATTCGAGGTGCTTTATGCAAATGTTTGTTAATAGAATTAACAAATGCTGAAATAAAGAAATAAAAATGTTTTATTGATTTATTAAAGAAAAACTCTTGGATTTTCTAAGTGGGGTTTAAAGGAAAATGAGTGGGTGTGAGTGGAGTGTCCACTCACATCATGAGGGAAGAGGTGGGGGCACACCATGGGGCTGGACGCACCCTCCTTGGGCTGCCTCCCCCCTCTCCTATAAAAGGAGGGTGAGAGCTCTCCCTCCTACACACACTTGGCCACTTCCCTTTCCCTCCACCCGCTGCTCCATTTCATGGTCTCCGGCTTGGCGAAGCCCTGACCGTGGGATTCTTCACCACCACCACGTCGTCGTGCTGCTGGAGTTCCGAGGGATCCTCTACTTCCGCGCCCCGCTGGAACGAGGGAACGGAGATCGTCATCAACCGTACGTGTGACCGATCACGGATGCACCGCCGGATTGCGGTGCCATCTTCTCGCTATCGGGATCGGTGTGAGTACGACTACGCCAACAACGAGATTTGATCTCGTACCACTTTGAGTCTTCGAGGGTATGTGTTCTCCTTAACCCTCTTGTTTCCCGTTGCACTTCGTCTCATAGATTAGATCTTGGCCTTTCGGGTATCTCTCGCGTAGGAAAATTTTTGTTTTCTATGCTACGTTCCCCTTCAGTGGTATCGGAGCCGGATCTATGCGTAGATGTTTTGTACGGGTAGAACACATAGGTGTATGTGGGCGTTGATGATCATGTTATTACCTCCTTGACTATTTTATGATCTTAGTGGCATAGTGGGATGAAGCGGCCCGGACTAACCTTACATGTCCACGTACATGAGACTTGTTCCACAACTGACATGCAACTTGTATTGCATAAGTGGCTTGCGGGTGTCTGTTTCTCCTACTATAGTTAAGATCTAATCTATGAAGGGTTGCTAAAAATATGTTTATCAACGTTGTGGTTGATGTTCGTAGGTATGAACGGTTCTATCCTCGAAAGCCCTAAGCCACGTAAAATATGCAAAAATAAATTAGAAGCGTCTAACTAGTTTTTGCTGGGCATGTGATGTGATATGGTCAATATTACAAATTTGATTATGAGATGATCTATTTTGTAAATTATTGATATACCGGAAGGTATCCATATGGTTGTCTTCTTATTGATGGACAATCAAGTTTGGGGTACCGTGGTACTTGGTACCACGCCGGTGGAATGATTGAGATCATACCATAATGCACATGATGGAGATCAAGTGCAAGAAGGACCATATCATATCACGTTATCCTTTCATGTGATGTCTGTGATGTTAATCCTTTTTATGCATCTTGTTTTGCTTAGATAACGATGGTAGCATTATAAGATGATCCCTCTCACTTAATATCAAGATAATAATGTGTTCTTCCTTAAAGTATGCACCGTTAAGAAAGTTCGTCGTTTCGAGACACCACGTGATGATCGGGTGTGACAGACTCAACGTTCGCATACAACGGGTGTTTTCAAGCCTAGCATGTACAGACATGGCCTTGAAACACACGCAATACTACGGTTCTACTTGGCGAGCCTAGCATGTACAGACATGGCCTTGGAACACGTAACCGAAAGGTAAAGCATGAGTCATATGGCTGATATGATGAACATGTCGATGTTCGCCTTTGAAGCTACATCATCTCACGTGATGATCGGTTTTGGTGTAGTGAATTTGGTTCGTGTAATCACTAAAGACGACTAAGAGGGATGTTGTTTTTGAGTGGGAGTTCATGGTTTAATTTTTGAATTAACTTGAACTTATTTATCATGAACAACAAATCAAAGTGAATTTGCACAAATTGTAGTATTCATTGGCATCCACATAACTACCTTACACTTAGATTGTTAATTGAGATATAACTGTTATGATCTGGTAAATTCCATTTAAGATTGGTACCGTATTAGTGAAATTTAAAATTGAGTCCTATTGTAGATTTTTGGTATTTCCTACCTAGCTCCATGTGGTTAATGATTGATTAATCTAGAGAGCAAATAATTCCTACTTAGAATCCAGAGTCATGGTTGCTTCCGTATTACTTTATCTTCAAAAGAATGTTTTCTTGATCAAGGTGATTTAGGAAATGAAAAGAGTTGTTTTCAGAAACAATCAAGTGAAAGATATATTGATATCTAGAAACTTATTTGTGGCAACATGACTAAGTATAATTTAGCGTGACAATGTTTGCTTATATTATCTGAATATATGCAAATTTAGCGTGACAATGTTTGCTTATATTATTTGAATATATGCAATGATTGAAGACGCTAGGCGTTTGAATATTTCAAGAAGTTGGGCGCTAAAAATTATCCTCTAAATCCCTTCCTTCGAGCTATAGTAGCTTAATCATAAAATTGTTATGAGGGGATGGATTAGAAGTATGGGTAAAGTAGTTTACCTTACTTGGAAATTGCTAAGAGTGGAATCTAGAAGAATGCTATTAATATGGTGATATTAGTAGAACAATCAAACTCAAAGTATGACTCAATGGGTGATAGTATATGACTAACACGCCAAAGAAAATGAGCTAGTAAGACTAGCATTGTTTGATGTTGAATGATTCTTCTATAAAGGAAAGGGAATATTGAAAATAGAATTACAAATAGATATATGGCAGAAAAGAAGATAACTGGAAAAGTCCAGCTCAGGAGTATATACTTGATATACAAGTTATAGATGTATTACTAGTTAACAAAGTATTTTTGGGTATTTTGATACCACATTGGTTGGTATGAGTTGTCATACAAAGCAACGCAATGAAAGAAATACAAGGGCCTAAAAGGAACTAGTAATAGATGTGGAATCGATTATGACAAGAACATAAATAAAGTGTTATTGTGCTCATTGTCGTATCGAACCAACCAGTCAAGATTTATTTGAAGAACTTAATAATTTGTTATTTTTTTCTAGTCTTTTGTGAGAACAAATGAGATTGTTCAAACGATGACCATATTCCATAATTGATGGATATGTTAATATAAATCATGTTGGTAAAGTAAACATCTATAAGACTGGATGCTAAACGTTGCAAGACGTAAAAGAGTTTCACTTAAATTGTGGCACCACCATTTTAGTTCATATCGGAAAGGAAAACATGAAGGAATTCCATATTGATGGACTTCCGGAGTCATTTTGTTTTGAATAAATTGACGCTTGTGAGACCTCTTCCAAAAGATGACTAGAATTCCGTTCTTAGGCCAAAGTAGAATGGACGACTAATTTAGTGGAGATTATACATATTGATGTATATAGTCCATTATGTGTAGTCATGTATGGTGGATTAATTTTTCCTTCATAAAATTCTGTCGATGATTTAAGTAGATATGTGAGTATATCTATTTAAAGGGAACAGAGTTTGACATTTTGAATTGGTTCAAAAGGTTGTTAATATAAAGTTAAAATCAATGTAACAAGATAATCAAGTATTTATGATTGGATCATAAAGGATAAAGTTTGAGTTACAAGTTTAGCAAAACATCTGAGAAGTTGCAGAATTGTTCTACAACTTATACTTCTCGAATACCCCACATTAGATTGGAGTATTCAAGAGACAAAAAATCAAACCTTGTTTGACATGGTAAGATTAATAAAAATGCCATTATAATTTTGTAGTTTATACATTAGTGACAACCGTTTTTCCACTGAAAAGAGCACCATCATGATCCGTTGAAATTGACAACATATAAGATATGGTTTGGGTAATGACCCGAATTGTCATTTTTCTTAAGTTTTGGTATGCATAGCATGTGTAAAATGTTTACAACCAAAATAGGATAAATATATGTTTATAAGGTTATCCCAAATAAAACATCGGGTATTTCTCCTATCACCGAACCAAAAGACAAATGTTGTTTGTCAGAAAGGGTTGATTTCTCGAGAAAGTAGTTCTTGCGAAACAAGTGAGTGGGAGCACAGTACTAACTCAACGAGATTAGAGAATCTTCGTTATCATGTCAAGAGTAGCGCAGCACTGGAAGTTGTTCCGGGGTTTACTATTTTGACTAAGTAGAAGACACTACAAATGTTGTAGATACTTCAAATGAGTTTGCGAACTGTACCAGAAAAGTCCAAAAACTTTGTACTTATAACAACTTGTGGTTTAAGTGTAAAGTGTTGTTTTGACAACAAAAGGACCTGGATCTTATAAAGGAAGCAAATGATGGGCCCTGGCTTCGTAAAATTGACTGTGAGTCATTATATCCGCCATAGTATCCTTGTATGAATATCAAGTATGTGACTTGGTAGTCCTTTCGATAGGCATGATGCCTAGCGATAGCAAAAGGGTCTATATAGCGACAAAGACATGGATTTTACATCTTATTAAAATTGTACTTATCGAAAAGTTGTTTTCGACGAAGTTCAAAGAGTTAACTACTACAAGATTTTGATCTTCCGTAGTGATGCTTTAGTCTTTGCGGATAGTTCTAGCAAAAGGTTACATATTATGATATGGCAGTTGAATAACAAAACCAACTCTCCTCTCAAGGAAGTTTTATCAAGGATGTGTACTTGACACAGTCTGAGAGTTTTGTAAAATTCAAAAAGGTTGCTAGAAAGGTATGCACACTTCAATGGTTGAAGTGAGCATAACGAAGTTGAAATCTTTACCTTAATGAAGTTATCAAAAGAGTTTGATTCCATCATGAACGATAAAGATGCTTGTAAAGTTACAAGAAATTAAGTGGGAGCGCTATGACATATTTCCAATACTTTATGTAGATGACATATGGTTGATTGAAAAATATGTATTTTAAATTAACACGGTTAAGATTTTCATATTGATGAAAGGCTTGGAAGATATTGGGCATCGATATCTATAAAAGATGGATTCAAGCGCCTGATATGATTGAAGCCAAATTACATAGATGAAATATTGAAGTAAGTCAATATAAGATTGATAAGAAGGAGTTCTTGTCACATGGAAAATAATTGAGCAAGATTCATGTGTTTTGACACATGATGAGCATCATTGAAATTGAGATTTCTAAGTCATGTTTCCATGCTATGTACACGACCAGATGAGTCCTATGCTATAAAATGTTATAGCAGGATAATTCATATGATGATTAGACAACAGTGGGAGAGATCCTCGTGTCATTTTAGAAATGCTAAGGATATGTTTTCCTATATAGTAATGACAAAATATTAGTTGTAATATGTTACACTAATAATCTTGTCATTTAATCAAGTAATTTTATCTCAATTAAAATATGTGATGAACGGTAGCACAATAGGATGGAAGAAAGTTCCATGCTGGATTTGAAAGAGTTTCAAAATTAAAATATTGTGACAGATACTACAACAAAGGCTAAAGTATATCGTTGTGTTGACAACTGATTATAAGCGTATTTTGTGTCAAGGAGTTCTTTACTGAACTTGGTGAATTTCCAAGAATGCTGAAACTATGAAGCTATATTTTCACAATGTTAGTAACATCAGTTTAAGCTGAGGAATTAAGGTATCACCGGAACTTGGTGAGTTTCCAAGAATGCTAACACTATGAAGCTACATTTTCACAATGTTAGTGACATCAGTTTAAGCTGAGGAATTAAGTTTTCACCAATTGACCATATATATACAAAGCCATCTCATTAGAGAATGAGTGATGCGTGTAGACGCAAAGAACATGCAAATACAATAGGACCTGAACAGTTCAGATCTTTTTGATAATGTTTACCACATGCGAAGCATGGTAATAACACTGGTACGCCATATGTGTTAAGTGCTTACAGACTAGATTATTAACTCTAGTGCAAGTGGGAGACTGAAGGGAATATGCCCGAGAGGCAATAATAAAATGGTTATTATCTTATTCCTTATTTATGATGAATGTTTATTTCTCATGCTAGAATTGTATTAACCGGAAACGTTGATACATGTGTGCTTAATAAACAAACAATGGTTCCTAGTAAAGCCTCTCTTTTAACTAGCTCGTTGATTAATAGATGATCAAGGTTTCCTGATCATGAACATTGGATGTTATTAATAACGGGGTCATGTCATTAGAAGAATGATGTGATGAACATATACCCAAAGAGAATATAGCAATGCGATCAAGTCATTTAGTTTACATTGTTATATCAAACATACGAAGTAACTTATTCCTTAGACCCTGAGATCATGTCAATCACTGATACCGGAAGAGTGCTTTGATGGCATCAAACGTCACACCGTAACAGGGTGACTATAAAGGTGTCGTTAAGTATTCGGAAAGTATTAGTTGAGGATCATGGATCAAGAGTGGGATTTGTCCATCCAAATGACGGAGAGATATACTCTGGGCCCTCTCGGTGATATCACATCGAAACCGCTTGCAAGCACGTGATATGATCACAAGGATGTTATATCACGGGAACGAGAAAAGAGTACTTGTCGGTAACGAGATTGAACAAGGTATGGTTGATACCAATGATCGAATCTCGGACAAGTAAAATATCGCGAGACAAAGGGAATAGTTCACGGCGTTGTTGGTTCACACGATCACGAGAGTCATCGTTGAATATATAGGAGTCATCACGGATCTCCAGATCCCGCTGTTGATTATTGATCGGAGAGGAGTCTCGATCATGTCTATCTTATTCGCGAACCGTAGGGTGACACACTTAAGGTTCGATGACGCATTTGAGAGGATACGGAATATCGAAGAATATTTTGGACAGCACCGAAATTGTTTCGGGGAAAATTGAAATAGTTCAAGGGGTTTTTCGTCGAATGGTTGTTAATATAATTAACAAATGATTCGAGGTGCTTTATGCAAATGTTTGTTAATAGAATTAACAAATGCTGAAATAAAGAAATAAAAATGTTTTATTGATTTATTAAAGAAAAACTCTTGGATTTTCTAAGTGGGGTTTAAAGGAAAATGAGTGGGTGTGAGTGGAGTGTCCACTCACATCATGAGGGAAGAGGTGGGGGCACACCATGGGGCTGGCCGCACCCCCCTTGGGCTGCCTCCCCCCTCTCCTATAAAAGGAGGGTGAGAGCTCTCCCTCCTACACACACTTGGCCACTTCCCTTTCCCTCCACCCGCTGCTCCATTTCATGGTCTCCGGCTTGGCGAAGCCCTGACCGTGGGATTCTTCACCACCACCACGTCGTCGTGCTGCTGGAGTTCCGAGGGATCCTCTACTTCCGCGCCCCGCTGGAACGAGGGAACGGAGGTCGTCATCAACCGTACGTGTGACCGATCACGGATGCACCGCCGGATTGCGGTGCCATCTTCTCGCTATCGGGATCGGTGTGAGTACGACTACGCCAACAACGAGATTTGATCTCGTACCACTTTGAGTCTTCGAGGGTATGTGTTCTCCTTAACCCTCTTGTTGCCCGTTGCACTTCGTCTCATAGATTAGATCTTGGCCTTTCGGGTATCTCTCGCGTAGGAAATTTTTTGTTTTCTATGCTACGTTCCCCTTCAAGAGCTCCAAACACGAAATAACTTCGTATGGGCAAACTGAGACGCGGAAATTCTTTCGCATAAAAGCCCCAGATACGAAATTTCCTTTCAAGTGGGCACGACAAGATTTCCAAACACGAAAACTCTTTCGTATGGAAGGAAGACTACAAAGCACAAAAAACTTTGTGCGCAAAATCTAGGGAGAAATTTTCATTCGAAATATCCCTGGATAAAAACTTGCGAGTGCGTAGCTCCTACCATTCGATTAGACGATGTACACACATCAAACTCCTGGATTGTTCGGCCGACTAGGCACATCCGGATGCTGTATTTCTTTCGAATACGAAGGTAAGACCCAAAAGATCTCTCTTAAGGGCCTGGAATCGCACTCAAGCTGCGTCCTCCGGTAAATTCCGTGTCAACAACACAAAGAAAAATCCTAGCGGACGCGCCGGGTACTCAGTTAGGTTAAGTTCGACTCGGTAAGACCTCTATGGCCCAGTCGCAATGATCACCTCACCGGATTCGAGTCGGAGGTCTTTGAATCTGTGTAGGCCGGAACTGTTTTTGCCCTAGATGCAATTAATTGGTCCTGATCTTTCGGGAGAGCCAAGCAACTGAGCCACATCCTTCTGCGAGAACAGCCGAACACACGGGCACTTTATTTTCTCGATACTCGAGTACAAGAAATGCGTCGCATACATGATACACATCCTCTTCAAGCGATTGAAGCCACCAATCGAAAAGGAACCAAGATAAGTTCTGAGCGTCCAGTCGACAGATTCTCAGCCAAGTAAACGCTCGGGGGCTACTGACGAAGGGATGGATCCTAGGCCTGTCGGATGAGCCTACCCGGTGTCAGGCCCACGGCCCAAGCTCCAAAGGAAGCGTCAAGGATTACTCTAGAAGGCCCACTTGGAGCCCACCCGCAAAGCCTTGCGGGTCAAGTTAGGAAACTTGTAACCGACTTTAGGTTAGAGTTCGAGTCCTCTCCGGGTACGGTTTGAGACCTGGCCACCTATATAAGGCCACGAGAACCACAGGAGAGGGACCAAGCAATCCCGCACCACCAAGCCTTGAGATCGAGATCATACCCTCTACTTGAGCAACCCCCCATTGTAACCGATCTACTCGTTAATACAGATCGACAGAGGCAGGAGTAAGGGTTTTACCTTTACGAGGGCCCCGAACCTGGGTAAATCGTATCCCCTGCCTAGCCGACGATTGTCACCAGCGCCTACACGTTCTCCTAATCGAAACCCTATGGGTTCACCCGAGGGACTTGTTGAGATGCAGATTCGACACCGAGTGGCCTGGAAGGTTACGCACTATCAGAATGGAAAATCCTAACAAAAATAAATGAAAAAAGAGCAAAACGGAAACTGTTGGGTGGCAATTATGATGAGGTGGGAGAGTTGCATGTTGAGAAATATTATTTAAACTGATCACATGGACCGGTTCAAAAGGAAGGTTTGTAATCCAATCAGAAACCCATGACATTGCAGAAATTGAGCAGGCAACAAGTCGAAGTTGTTCACGGCAGGTTGAAAGAGGCAGATGCATTTCTGATTGGAGGCGGGTACTCACAAAGTGGTGGTAGAAAAGGTAGTATTATAAGCTGAATAGAGGAAAAGAGAAGGCATGAGTAGAGGAAGGTAACGGCAAGAAGGGAATAGACGTGAAGGTGTATACGCTGCATTTATTAGAGAATTGATTACATGAACCGAGTGGCTTGGAAGGTTACGCACTATCGGAATGGAAAATCCTAACAAAAATAAATGAGAAAAAAGAGCAAAACGAAAACTGTTGGGGTGGCAATTGTGATGAGGTGGGAGAGTTGCATGTTGAGAAATATTATTTAAACTGATGACATGGACCAATCAGATGCTTGCTAACGTGGACACTCTGCATGTTGAGAGAAATAGAGTTAGTGGGTTGCTCCTATTTAGATATTGTAGATATAATATATTTATACTTAGTTGGATGAGAGAGAAGAGGAAAGATAATAGAAGCGGGCCGTAAGTTAGTAGCCAGCTGCTACACGTGCTCCTAGACACTTTGTGAGAGTGTAACGTGGGCCATATTTTAATAAAGTGGTATATGTATATAGCCAACTATTATACATGTTGGCCAAAAACTGACTATATGTGACATGGCAATCTCAGGGCATCCACAGTGTATGCCAAATATGGTTGCCAAATTCGGTTTTGGCTTTTGGCAACACTGTGGAACACAAATTTGCTAGTTCCATAGCCAAATTTTTGGGAGTGGGGCAACTAGACGGTCCAATGCCAAATCCTTTTAAGTGAATAAAATAGTAAGATGGAGGGGTGAGACTAGAGAGAGTGTGCAGCCTAAAATATGTTATTATTACTTTATACATGATGAGCCACATCAGGGTTGGCCCTGAGGGGGGACAGGGGTGCGGCCGCCCCGGGCCTCGGAAACTAGGGGGCCCCAAATCCCTGGAATTAAGCATACATTGTGAGGGAAGAGCTAATTTAGCGCTAACACCACTGGAGCTCTGGCCGGAAGCTGGATATATGCAGGAAGATGAAAAGGAAGCGTCATGCTGTGTGCGTGGACCATGGGCCTTTACTTCTTCTGCTAACTAGGCCTTTTTCTCTAGTTGGTTTGCTCTAAAGTAATTAAGTTAGGCCCAATCGATGAAAATAACTCTGGCGTGCCTGGTAGTATAGATGACCACGGTTGGAATCCTATCTATACTTCTTATAAAGCAAAACACCACTAACATGCATTAATTATTTTTCTATCTCAACATGTAAGCTATCCACATCATCCATTCTCCTAGCCAATCAATTAACCATGTCATCTTCACTAATATTTATGAATCACTACATGCAAATTACACATCACCCATTTCTTAAACCTATGTACACTGATAATTCAAAATATGTATATACTATGATCAATTTGATTTTGTATATTGATTTGGAAAAATAAATGTATCACATCTATTATAAATTTGTGTTTGCACATGATTCATTTCTTAAACCATCAAGTTATTCATATTAATAATTTAAAATATATATACTATGATCAGTTGTAGTTTCCAAAGAGATCCCCGCAGCAACGCGCGGGGTACCCTTCTAGTATAACTAAGTAGATCATCCCCACTAACTATTTCTCTTGACATGCATCCTCATTTTTCTTTTTTATTTCAGTTCATTTTCTCACGTTCACTTTTTTCATATAGTCTGGCTCAAATACGCTCAATGCATTTTTATTGCCCACCTATTTTTATCACCACACTAGCATTGTGTTAATTCCCGCTCGCTCTCTATCCCGCGCACTGTGCCATCCTCTCCAATTTCAGCGATTAATTGCTCCTGTCTCTTTCTTTTCTCCATGAAAGCTGAATGGAGGCGAACAGACACACCATCTCTGCCTCCTTATATCCTCCGTCCCCTGCTATCATTCCAATCACGCATGAGTACATCCCCTATTTAGATAACTGCAGATTCTCCCAAAGCTACGTACTGCCGCCTTATCTGTATCTACCATTGTGGAATCACAGATTCATAGGAAGTGGATCCCGGCTGCAAGAACCGAGAAGGCACACACATCTTCTCCTCGAGATTCCCGAGAGGAATTTCCATGACCCCTCAATGCCAAGCTCCTCCACACGGAATAGCAGCAGCTGATGGTAAATTGGTAATTTCATCCTCGAATTATGTATTTTTCGTATTTCTTTGGCAAGTGCACTTGAACTTAGGAATCAGCGATAGATCCTTTTAGATCTGATTATGTTGTCGTATGATTGACACATATTATTTTGTTCTAGCTCTGTACTAGGATGTGGTGTTTCGATGTCTCGAATGCATATCTCCAACCCGTGTGTTGCAGCCAAGCACCGTTCCATGCCACCCATCTCTCAATCTGCCGCATTTGCATTGGCTCGGGCCATGGTGCCCAACGTCAACTCACCTCCTGCTGGCACACAGCTGCTTTGCATCTTCGCAACCTCATCTGATTCTGAATTAGACGATTGAGCAACTGCCGGCGGCGACGATCTTCAGGATTCTGAATCATTAATGATGCAGCACATTTTTGTTGCTCTACAAATTTATTATTTTTCAGGTGTGGTTCAATGGTACTAATTCTTTTTTGTTTTTCAATGATAGTTGAATGTAAAATTTCAACTATTCGTTTACAAAAATGGTTAGGTGTTTAAGTGATCTAGCCCCTCTACAGAGTTATAATATGATTCTAATATATACACATACGTTCAAGTTTTTGTAGAAGGGGTTATCAAGGAAATAAACACTTCCAATCTTATATCAGGTTTGTCTTTTCAACAAGTTACATATGCCCTTTCCAACCTCATATCTTAGTTGTAATATTTTTTAGGCGGTATTTTAATATTTTATTTCACGAGATGGCGTTCCTGTTCCAGTCCTTTCTTTCCTCCTTGGTATTTTTATTCTTTTCCTTGCTACTGAATCAAAAAAAAAATGTTATGATTATTCACGTTTTGGAAGGAAGAATTAAGAATCCTAATTTTTTATACTTATCATGCTACCGTCGTTGGAAGATTTACGACTGGTATGTTGTGTTCACTTGCTATTTTTATGATTACATACACACCTGCACGATTTCTTTTCCTTTCAGGCAGAAAATAGTTTTATGTTTCCTCTCTGCAAAATATGGAGGAAAAAACCAAAGTAGTGAAGAAATGACTTTTTTGTGTTTACATGACTGATAAAATATCTATACTTTCAACTTTATTATACCTTTGTTTGGTATATGTATACGATAAAAGAAACTTGGTTATAGAATTGTCTCCCAACTTCTATATTTCATACTGTATTTTTTTTTGCGCAGGTTCATTCGGAATACCAGATGTAGGTTTTTCAGTCATGGGGTATTTTCTTCGTGTAGGTTATCACCTTCAGAGATTTTGTTCTCTGCACACGTACATATATACACAACCATAAGCACCAATGTGTGTGCTTCTTTCCTGATGAACTCACATGGTCACGTGGATACTTACATCAGTGGGTTGACGATAGAATGAACATGATTTGTGTGATATGTGGATGCATAAATGATCCATTCATGAATGCATTCTGTAACCTAACACTGTTGTTGCGGGATGCCAGATTTTTTGTACTAAACATGATGACTTTTGGTTCAAATGCATATGTTTCGCTCTACTTAATGATTATTAGGCTGGTGCCAGTGCGGGAGAGAGCGGGGGCGGTATCGGCGGCGACGGGACGAGAGGGGGGCTGGAGGGAGGCGAGAGGAGAGCGGCGGGCGGTGGCCGCGTCGCCCGGCGGTAGCGGGCGCTACCGCCCGGCTACCGCCCGCGCTGGCGGGGCGAGAGGGGCGGGAGGGGGCGAGAGGAGCGCGGCGCGCTGGCGGGTGGCGGGCGAGAGCGCGGGGCGAGAGGGGGGAGCGGGGGGCCGGTAACGGCTAGCGGACGTGGCGCCCCCTGATTGGTCCACGTCAGCTAGCCGTTGGGGGGAGCCGTTGCTGGCTCAAAAAAAGCCAAAAAAAAACTCCAAATTTTCATCTCCACCCCTATAAATACCCCCCATATCCCTTCACTCACTCCACACCATTTCATCATCTTTCTCTCCCTCCTTCTCTCAAACCATCTCCGTCATGTCGGGTTGGACTCCAGATATGACCTCGTACACGGATCTCTTGCAGTCCGACGGGTCACAACCTTCTCAAATAGAAGATATCTCTCCCACACATCGTCGCTCCAATGCCGGTTCTTCACCGCTTCCCCGAGTGTTATACTCATCCAGCACACCACCTCCGGGGCCATATGGTCCATACGGTCCACCTCCGGGGCCACATGGTCGGTTCATACGCTCCACCTCCTGAAGCCAGTGCTCCAAGCGACGGTTCCGATGCCGCGGAAACAATCGTACCAAAGCGTCCAAAGAGGCTCGAGTGGACAACTGCGGACGAGGAAAAACTGGTACTTTACTTACTCGTCACATATATATTTCGGAGTTGGTTCTTGCTTGGATTTTTCACTAAAACAATATCTATTTCGTGGTAGGTTCATGCTTGGGTTTTTCACTCCAAGGACTCTGTCTCCGGTAATAGCAAGACCGGCGAAAGTTTTTGGGGTCAGATAGCTGCAACCTTCAACTCTACCTCCGATCCTGCCCGCCATCGGACCGGGAAGCAACTGAAGGATCATTGGAACGTCTACAACCGTGAGGTGTCCTTGTTCAATGCATAACACATCCAAGAATCAGCGGTACGTCAGATTGGAGCAGACGATGCAATGGTCTTGAAGGCGGCACATGCGAGATACGCAAATGATAGTAGAGTCACTCAGCCTTTCAAACGCTTCCACTAGTGGGAAGCTGTTCGCAATGAAGCGAAGTGGAAAGGACAACATGGTCCTGGTAGTGGGACTGATTCCAGTTCCAAGAGAACCCGTCTGGGGGTTTCTGGTGAGTACAGCTCTAGTGAGGCGACGGAGGAGGAGCAGCGTCCAATGGGTCGTGATAGGGCCAAGGCCGCGGCACGTAAGGATAAGGGAAAGAGGAAGTGGAAGGAATCCTCATCAAACAGTGAGGCAGCAAGTGCAACCTTCGGGATGAAGAACATGTGGACTGGTTTAGTGAAGGCTAAGCTACTGAAGCAACGGAACAAAATGCAAGACCGATCAACCGCCGACATGAACGAAGCAGAAAAGCGCAAACATGCGAAGGCCATCCAAATGGTGGAAAAAGAGCTATGGCTGGAAGATGATGATGACGACGACGAGGAGGAGGAGGATTAGAATTTTTTATTTATTATGTAATTTTTACAATTTATTATGCAGATTTATTAATTATTATGTAATCGGTAACAATTTTAGTTGAATAAAAAAATTCGTTGCATTATTTTGAATGTTTACATCTCAAAAATATGTGTTAATGTCGAGGAGAGAGAAAAACTGATGTGGCGGAGAGAGAAGTGAGAGTGGGGACTATAGCCCGTGCACTGGTGAAAGTGCATTTCGTTTTCCCAGTGTTTTGTGTGTTAGTTAACAATACTAAGTACATTATTTATCGAGGTGTTTAGTGTGCAGGTGTTATACTTAACATCGGCATCGATCACCGAAAAGTCGGTGAAGTTTGGCCTGAGGTTTTTGGGACAGAACTCAACCGGATTATTCGGACCAGATTATTCATCCTGGACCGGATATTCCGGTTGCTGAGAAAGGAGCTCAAAAATGGCTAAGGACTGAGAATTTCGCATACTGGAGTCAACCGGATTATTCGTACCGGATATTTCATCCTGGACCGGATATTCCGGTTGCTGCGAAAAATTGCTAAGGACTCGAAGTTTTGAGCTACTGGAGTCAACCGGATTATTTGGTCCGGATTATTCATCCCGGACCGGATATTCCGGTTGCTGCGAAAAATTGCTAAGGACTAGAAGATTTGCGTACTGGCATCTACCGGATTATTTGTACCGGATTATTTCAGATCAACCGGATAATCCGGTCCAGCACTGCAGTTCTGCGTGGAGCAAACTAACCGGATATTCCGGTCCAAACTTGGACCGGATATTCCGGTACCTTTTTTCCTGCACAACGACTAGTTGTGAGGAGGGACTATAAATAGCCCTCCTCTTCTTCCTCAAGATCTAGTTCTTCCCCTTAGCATTGATGAGCATTTAAGAACTCACCAAATCCCTCATAACTCCCAATCCCTCCACCCAATCTTGAAGATCTTTGGAGGATTGAAGGAGAAGGCCCCGATCTACATCTTCACCGACCCGTTCTTCATTTCCCCCTCTCTAGCTAGAGGGATCTTGCCTAGGGTTTCCTCTTGTGGAGAACCTAGGCATCTTGTTTCTTGTTGGTGATTCAAGAGTTGTTGGGAGCCCCCAATTAAGTTGTGGGTGTGTGCCCCAAGGTGTTTGTAAAGGATTTGATCCCCGCCTCAAAGGGGTTCTATAGTGGAAGGTGAACTAGGCCTTTGTGGCGAAGTTCATCGGAGAATAGGGTGAAGCCTTAGTGGCATTGAGTAGGCCTTTGTGGCGAGCTCACACCCCTCCAACGAGACGTACTCCCCTAAAAAGGAGGAACTCGGAAATACATCGTGTCTCCGTGTGCTTCCATCGGTTACCTCGTTCCTCCCTCTCTTTACTTACTTGTACTTGTTGCATTGATTGCTTGTCTTGTCATATAGGTAAATTCATCACTAGTTGCACTATCTAGAGAATTTACCTTTCTTGTCAAGCCTAAATTTGAGAAAAATTAAAATTTGCCGTAGCACCTATTCACCCCCCCTCTAGGTGCCCATACTATACTTTCAATTGGTATCAGAGCCTCGGCTCTTCTATCGGGCTTAACCGCCTAAGAGTTTAAGTATGGGTGATGAGGAAGACGCTCCGTCCGAAGGAAATGTGTCCATGAATGATCTCAATGCTTTGAGAGAATCATTGACCTCATCCATAGACACTAAATTTGAGGAGTTGCGTCTACTCATGACAACACTCCTCAAAGCCAAGGAACCGGAGGTGGTCGACTCATCCCCTCCGAAAACGGAGGGTGCCAAGATTGGGGTTGATGGTGAACCACTTAAAACTGCTTCCGCCGAACAATCCGCTAAGAAGGGTGCGAGTGTAAAGGAAGGATATCATGCCGTTGAAGGCCTATATTCTCCCGATCCTCCCATCCCTTTTCCTCATATAATTCCTAGGGGAGATCCACCTAAAATTGATGCATATTCTTTTCGTGAATGGCAATACTACATGGAGACTCACTTGAACTCTTCTTGTATAGATCTTTGGAGAATCACTCATGATGGATACAAGCCATATGATCCCAAGAATCTCACAAGAAGAGAGGTTGTAGATTGCCAACTCAATTACACCGCTTTGTCCATCCTTCATCAAGCCGTGGGCCCCAATCACATGCCGCATCTTCAACACTTCTCCACCGCCAAAGAGACATGGGATGCCCTTGTCGTCATGTTTGTTGGGAATGAAAGCATGCAAAGAAATCGCTATGACACCTTGACCAATGAGGCCGAAGGATTCTTCATGCGTGATGGAGAAGATCACGTTGACATGTATCGGAGGCTCAAATCTCTTGCCACCGCGTTCTCTAATGCGGGTGCAACACATATTGATGATGCTTGGATCAAGAGGAAGTTCATAATTGCCGTGATGCCTTTCGAGGGCACGGATATGAAGAGCATTCAAGGGAGACATGATTTCTCCACCATGACCTCTACTCAAGTCATGCAAGAATTGAGCTCCTACAAAGCGCAAACCAAGAATGCTCTTGACAACCGTGCTAGGGCCATTGGAATGCATCAAGGAGCTTCCGTTGCTTTGAAGGCCAAGGTGTTGACAAGAGAAGTTGAGAATGATGAAGATGGTGAAGAAGCATTGCCTCCATTGAAGGAACAAGAATATGATCCCGTTCTAAAGGATCTAATAGCTCTCACCGTGCAAAAGTTTTGGAACAATCCCCCAAAAGGCAAGAAGTTTGTTGAGGAGAAGACCAAGTCTCGTTATGGCAATGATGGGGCTCAAAAAGTGAGATCTTGCTTCAATTGCCAAGACAAGTACCACTTCATAGCGGAATGCCCATATGAGAATAGAGAAAACCATAGCGGCAAGCTCATCCGCAAGGACAAGTCCAAGGTTGAATACAAGAAACCTCATTTCAAGAAGAAACCTTTCAACAAGAAGACTCCTACCAAGTTTGTGCTCTTGACTCAAGAGGAGTATGATTCCGGGAGTGATGAAGAAGAAGAAACAACAAGTGAAGTGGCCGCTCTAGCTATTGCTTCCACTCTATCTTCGTCATCTCTCTTTGAATCCCCCAATGAAAATCTTCCTCAACGCGATGCCAAGTGCTTCATGGCTAAGGCCACGGAGGTATCATCTTCTCCTAACTCTAAGAGAAGAAGAGGAAAGAGCCTCCTTGGACCGTTTTATGTCTAACATGCAAGGGGAGACCAAGAAGTACTTTGAGCATCTCATGAGGCAATTGGGAGAGGCCCAAGAGGCCCTTGAGAAGAAAGGTGAGATTGAGAGAAGGGATGCAGATGAAATTGCATCTCTCTCAATGACTCTTGAAGAAGAGCATGATGGTAGAGTTTCTCTAGAGGATGAACTTGAAACTATTGAAACCACTCATAATGAACTTGTCTCTAAAATCATTAAGGAACGTGATCTTGCCATTGCTAAATATAAAAAGGCTAAAAAGGATAAAGTAGAGTTTGGGGTTGGTCATGGTAAACTAACCGAGGAGTTTGAAAAGCTAACCATTGCTCACAAAGCTTTGGAAAGCCAACACTCATCCCTCAAAGAGTTGCATGAACAACTTCAAACTCAACTTACTCAATCTAACCATCCTAGCACTTCTACTTCTTCTTGTGATCATGCAAATATTATTGAAGAAAATGCTAGGTTGAAGGATGAGCTAGCAAGGCTCAAGGGCAAAAGCGCTCAAGTTGAAAAGGTGGTGCTTGCCACCCCACAAGTGGTTGCCTCAAGCACTAATGCGGTCATTTCTAGACCACAAGTGAGTGCTCCAAGGCAACAAGTGGGCAAGCAAGGTCTTGGCTATGTAGCCAAGCAAAGGAACAAGAAGAAGGAGAACAAGAAGAAGAACAAACATGGTGCTTCGGGTGGTATTGTCATGAGGGACAACACTACTCGTAGCTCCTCCGCGGGAACTAACAACCCACACCATTTCTTATATGTTGATTATTATGGTGTTGTGCAAGCTAAATATGTTGGTCCTATTGAGGGTTTTATTGACTACACTATATGGGTTCCAAAGACCCTTGTTGCTAACATGAAGGGACCCAACTCGGGTCCTAACTCTAGTCAATGATCTCTTGCAGGACTATGCTTCCGGTGGGACTAAATGGATTCTTGATAGTGGATGCACTAATCATATGACCGGAAGCAAAGAACTAGTGACGGAGTTGCGACCAAATGACATCCAAGCAACCGTCACTTATGGGGACTCGTCCAAGTCTAAGGTATCCGGGTTTGGCAAGGTTGTGGTGGCTCCCGATATCACTATCGTGAACGTCATGCTTGTCGAATCCCTTGGTTACAATTTACTTTCCGTCCGCTCTCTTAGTAAGATGGGGTTCTCCGTCTTCTTTGATGGTGATATTGTGGTCCTTTTGAGGAGCAAGACTCTTGACGTCGCTCACGTGGGACATGTTGAAAATGAGTTGTATGTGGTAGACTTTTCGAAGTCAACCAACACTCAAGCAATGTGTCTTTTCGGGAAGGCGGACTTGGGATGGTTATGGCATCGCCGGCTATCCCATGTCAACATGAGAACTTTGCAAAGTCTTCACAAAAGTGGCCTTATTGTTGGACTAAAAGAAAATGTTTCCTTTGCAAAGGATCGCGTTTGTAGGTCGTGTGTTGAAGGGAAGATGCATGACATTGTGCACAAGGCCAAGACTATTATCTCATCAAAGAGGATCTTGGAGCTTCTTCATGTTGATCTCTTTGGTGCCGTGCCCGAGGCAAGTCTTGGCGGCAAGAAGTATTGCTTGGTGATTGTCGATGATTATTCAAGATACACTTGGGTTTATTTCTTCAAGTGCAAGAGTGAGACCCAACAAACTATCATCGATTTCTCCAACGAAGTGCAACGTCAACACAATGTGCAAATCATGGCTATTAGGAGTGATAATGGGTCGGAGTTCAAGAACTATACATTGAATGAATTTCTTAGTGAAGAAGGCATTCGTCACCAATACTCCGCCACTTACACTCCTCAACAAAATGGTGTTGCCGAAAGGAAGAATCGCACTCTCTTGGATATGGCAAGGACCATGTTGGCGGAGTACTCTTCTCCCCAATATTTATGGGCCGAGGCCGTATCCACCGCATGCCACTCCTCCAACCGCCTCTACATCCGCAAAGGCTTGAGCAAGACCCCATATGAGATCCTCACCGGCAACAAGCCCAACGTATCCTACTTCCGTGTATTCGGTTGTAAATGCTTTTATTTGATCAAGGGTATTAGGTTGTCGAAATTTCAATCCAAAACTATTGAGGGTATCTTTGTTGGTTACGGTGCCGAATCCCACACTTATAGAGTCTATGACAAAGCCTCACGGATTGTCATAGAATCTTGTAGTGTGGTGTTCAAGGAAAATGACGGCTCCCAAGTGGCGCAATTTCATGTTTCAAATGTAGATGTTGAAATGCCTCAAGAAGCCATAGGAAGGATGGGTGTGGGATTCTTCCGCCCCATCGAGGGACACCTTATGGCGACTCGAGAAGGACTATGCTCTACCCAAGTGGAGCCCTCCTCTACATTTGAAGATCAAGCCAAGGAGCCACCTACTACACCTAACCGAGAACATATTCAAGACCCTCCTCTCATTGATCAAGTGACTCCGCAAGTCGTACCCACTCCTCTCACTAATGCGAGTCAAGATCAAGGCCAAGATCATTCATCCTCGTCATCCTATTCTCAAGATGAAGCTAGTATTGAAGATATTGTTGATGACAATGTTGATGATCAAGGCCATGTTGGTCAAGATGGGGACCCAAATGATCAAGATGATCAAGTGATTCCTCCTCGCAATAATGAGGAGATCGAAGCCCGTCGCATCAAAAGGATAAGAAGAGCTTTGAAGCAAATTGATGCCCAAGATAACAAGGTCTTGGAGGATGTTCAAGCTAGAAGATCCACTAGAAGGCAATTGGCTCATTTTTGTGAGCATCAAGCTCATATCTCTATGGTGGAGCCTAAGAAAGTGTATGAAGCTCTTGAGGACTCCGATTGGGTTGAAGCTATGCATGATGAGCTCAATAACTTTGAGCGCAACAAGGTTTGGAGATTGGTTGAGAAACCCAAGGATTGCCACAATGTTATTGGCACCAAGTGGATATTCAAGAACAAGCAAGATGAGAATGGCATTGTCATTAGGAACAAGGCAACATTGGTCGCTCAAGGTTACACCCAAGTTGAAGGCATTGACTTTGATGAAACTTATGCGCCCGTGGCTCGCCTTGAGTCCATCCGTATCCTCCTTGCTTATGCTTCCTCACATAATTTCAAGTTGCAACAAATGGATGTGAAAAGTGCTTTCTTGAATGGTCCACTAAAAGAGGAGGTATATGTTAAGCAACCTCCGGGGTTCGAGAATCTCAACTTTCCTAACCACGTTTACAAACTTGACAAGGCTCTCTATGGTCTCAAACAAGCACCTCGTGCTTGGTATGAGCACCTTAGGGAGTTGTTAGATGATCGTGGTTTCGAAGTTGGGAAGATCGACCCCACTCTCTTCACCAAGAGAGTAAAGGGAGAGCTTTTCATATGCCAACTCTATGTGGACGATATCATCTTTGGCTCAACTAACCAAGCTTTCAATAATGAGTTCTCTAAGCTTATGACTGACAGGTTCGAGATGTCTATGATGGGTGAGCTTAAATTCTTCCTTGTCTTTGAGATCAAGCAATTGCTCGTGGGACTTTCATTTCTCAAGCCAAGTATACCCAAGATATGATCAAGAGGTTCAACTTCCAAGATGCTAAGATCAAGACATCTCCTATGCAAGTCAAGTGTCATCTCTCTCGTAATCCAAAAGGGAGTAAGGATGTGGACCAAAAGCTTTATCGTTCTATGATTGGTTCTTTGCTCTATCTTTGTGCATCTAGGCCCGATATCGTTTTGAGTGTAGGTGTGTGTGCAAGGTATCAAGCGGCTCCTAAGGATTGCCATCTAATGGCAGTTCATAGAATCTTTCGTTATTTGGTTCATACCTCAAGATTTGGTTTGTGGTACCCAAAGGGGGCACAATTTACTCTCAATGGATATACGGATTCCGATTGGGCGGGTGATCAAGATGATAGGAAGTCAACTTCGGGGGCTTGCCAATTTCTTGGTAGGTCCCTTGTAAGTTGGTCCTCGAAGAAACAAAATTGCATCTCTCTCTCTCCACCGCCGAAGCTGAATATGTTGCCGCCGCAAGTGCATGCACCCAATTGCTATGGATGAGGCAAACTCTCAAGGAATATGGAGTTCATTTGGACAAAGTACCTCTTCTATGTGACAATGAAAGTGCTATCAAGATTGCATACAATCCGGTGCAACACACAAGGACGAAGCACATTGAGATTCGCCACCACTTCATCCGTGATCACGTGGCGAGAGGAGACATTGCACTCGGTTATGTGCCCACCAAGGACAATCTTGCGGATATTTTCACGAAGCCACTTGATGATGCAAGGTTCATGTTCTTGAGGAATGAGCTAAATGTGATTGATTCCAGGAGTTTGGCTTGACTATCTTGCGCACACCCCTATAGATGAAACGTGTTCGAGCTTAGATGTAGGCATGGACATAGGGGGAGTGCTATCCTAACACATTGGGTTCTCCCTCCCCCCATTATGCCCATAGCAAAAATTCATTGTGATCTCTCTTTTTCTAATGTTGAATTGTGAGCTTCAATGTTGAGTTTTGGCAATGCCCCCAAGATATATCTTCGCGGTTGCATACCAAGAACTCTTACATGGTGGCTTCGGCCACCAACCTCTTCATTTCGAAGAGTTGGATCTTAGTTGGGTTTTTCTACTTGTCATTTCATTGCATTTCGTGTGTTTTCCCGGCTAAGTGTTTCTTCCTAGGAAAATCCCACTCAATTGGTATTTTTAGTTGGTTGCTTCTTGCTCTTGAGAGGGATAAGTACTAGTCTCAGTTTGGTAAATCTATCCTAAGCCTTTCTCTCAAAAAGCCTTTCTTTCTAAGCACTAGTGTCGTCCGTTGAAAACGAGGAAATTTCGAATCAGGAGGCAGTCAGAATTTCCGGTTCAGTTTTGAACCGGAATATCCGGTTCGGCGAAATCAATATAACCTGGAGCCCGACGGGGAGGGGCAGTTCTTGCCCTCTTTCCCGTCCGCTCCTCTCCACCAAATCGCCGCCGCCGTGGTTCTTGGCCTCCCGGGCCGTTTCCTCCGCAAGATCTTGGAGATTTGACCCGGATCTTGATCTCCTCGCGTTTTGGAACGATTCTACCCAAGCTTTTCTCTCCATGGATCCCGGTATTGTTCAAATCTCTTGAATCTTGGTGCTATAACCTCACCTTCCATGGATGTGCGTTTTGTTGGCTTGCTTGGTAGATTTCGTTCCGAAGAGGACCCCCCATACATGCTAGAAATCATAGAGTAGATTACTTGTTTGCAATCCATGTGGAAATCTGAGATCTAGGTTGATTTTGTGCTGTTCCGCAATTTACCGGAATATCCGGTCCACGACTGAACCGGAATATCCGGTTCAGTTTTGAACCGGAATATCCGGCTAAGTCCAGTACTGTTTTAAGGGCAGCCCCAAATGGATCTTTCCCAGATTTCTACCTCGATTGTTTCCTGTAATCTCCTCTATCGTTTCTATGTATGATTGTATCCGTTGTATGACACTAGTGTACTCATCTTGTGCTTTTCCTATTCTATCTTGTTTCACAGATGGTGACCACGATCGAAGCGTTCCGAAGCGCAAGAAGCTAGTTTCTACCCGTAACAAGAGGAAACCTCGGCTCAACTATAAGACCGACATTCCTACTCAGGAGTTCAATGAGCTCAGAAAGAAGGATGCCTATCTTTCTCCGAGGGTTGGCAATATTGATTCTCGTTTCTGGAATCTGGAGCAGTCCTACATTTATACTGACATCTATTGTGACTACCGCTTTCCGTGCCGCCCTATGCATCCATATGACCATGCCGCTCTCAAGGCCAAGGATGAGTTTGCTGATGCAGCCAGTATTGTTGAGCGTTTCGGTTTGGTGAAGCTCATGGAGACCCAGTGCAACTACAACACGCAGCTTGTGATGCAGTTTATGTCCACCCTCGTGTACTCCACTGGTGATATTGTGACCCGTCTTAAGTGGATGTCTGGAGATACACCTTGTGAAGCATCTTTTGAGAGGTTTGCTCGGCGTCTTGGCTACTCTTACAGCGAGCACCCTCCTCTTGGTCACCGCGTCCATGAGGTTGATAGGCCGAGGAGGGAGGTGTCCATGGCTGAGCTATATGCCCCTGGTTTCACTGTTGGGGGACTTGAGGGACTGCTTCCACTTTATGATCAGCTGGTGCGTATCTTCAGAGCTTTCCTTGTGCCGAGTGGAGGTAACAACGATGCTCTCACCACTCCTTTGTGCAACCTTCTGATTCTGGCTAAGGAGTGTATGGAGGAAGAGGACCCGGCTGTCTCCTATACTGTGGATGTGATGGACATCATCTTTCACGAGCTCTATGCTGCTATGATTGGTGGCTACACCATACCCTATGCTCCCTATATCATGATGCTTATCAAGTATGAGATGAGGAAGGAGTACACCGAGTTACCCATGGTTGAGCACAAGGTGAGGAAGCTGTATGTCAAGAGGAAGGTGAAGTCTGCGGCTGCTTCTCAGAGTGCTCCATTTGAGGGTGGTTCCTCTATGGGTGGTTCTTCTAGCTCTCAGTCTGCTCCCAGGGTGCCTGTGTCTGATATCACCACCTTGCGCAACGTCAGGAAGCTATCCTGGTTTCAGCGCAACGTGCTCTGCATGAAGGTGGACATTCACAAGGAACAGTACAGGGCGTATCGCAGGGACACTGACTTGGCTAGCTCTCAGCGTCAGATTCTCCATCACGTGAGTGGTGGCACTGGTGATGTTCCTGCTCCTCTTGATGCTCAGTCCTACTCTGCTTGGTCTGCTGAGGATTTCACTCCTTGGGAGAGCATTGAGGCGGCTCTCAGGTCTACTCGGGAGACCGCTTCACGAGCTCATGATGCTGCTGCTGATGAGGAGGAGTCTGATGATGAGCAGGGGTCTGGAGACGAGTCGGATGCTTAGACCGTGTCTGGGGCGTTAGTTAGCTATTTCCCTCCTTTTTGGTGTCTCGATGCCAAAGGGGGAGAAGTAGCTATTATAGACTACGGGATTTGCATGGGTTCGGGCACAAGCATTTGCTTTTATCCTTCCTTTGAGAGCTTGTGTCTTTATCTTCATTTGTCGTGCTTGTGAACTTGTCGTTTATTGTCGTTTAAAACTATGTGTGCTATTATGTGTGTGACTATTGGTTATCTGGATATTATCATGGTTATCTATTTATGGTGTCTATGGTTGTGCTTGGTTATTCTTGGATATATCGTTCTCGCACAAGGTATATACTTCTTTACACTCAATATATTGGTGATGTTGTCTCATTGTCATGTTTGCTACTTGTTGAAAATCTCTTCCTATACATCATTGCATCCATTTGCGTTTGAGGCAAACAAAAGATATGCATAGAGATAGGGGGAGAGTTTTTCATCTTGTTTCAAGCATGATTACTGTCAAGGTTTATTGCAAATCTTAGTATTGTCATCTAACACCAAAAAGGGGGAGATTGAAAGTGCATTTCGTTTTCCCAGTGTTTTGTGTGTTAGTTAACAATACTAAGTACATTATTTATTGAGGTGTTTAGTGTGCAGGTGTTATACTTAACATCGGCATCGATCACCGAAAAGTCGGTGAAGTTTGGCCTGAGGTTTTTGGGACAGAACTCAACCGGATTATTCGGACCGGATTATTCATCCTGGACCGGATATTCCGGTTGCTGAGAAAGGAGCTCAAAAATGGCTAAGGACTGAGAATTTCGCATACTGGAGTCAACCAGATTATTCGTACCGGATATTTCATCCTGGACCGGATATTCCGGTTGCTGCGAAAAATTGCTAAGGACTCGAAGTTTTGAGCTACTGGAGTCAACCGGATTATTTGGTCCGGATTATTCATCCCGGACCGGATATTCCGGTTGCTGCGAAAAATTGTTAAGGACTAGAAGATTTGCGTACTGGCATCTACCGGATTATTTGTACCGGATTATTTCAGATCAACCGGATAATCCGGTCCAGCACTGCAGTTCTGCGTGGAGCAAACTAACCGGATATTCCGGTACCTTTTTTCCTGCACAACGACTAGTTGTGAGGAGGGACTATAAATAGCCCTCCTCTTCTTCCTCAAGATCTAGTTCTTCCCCTTAGCATTGATGAGCATTTAAGAACTCACCAAATCCCTCATAACTCCCAATCCCTCCACCCAATCTTGAAGATCTTTGGAGGATTGAAGGAGAAGGCCCCGATCTACATCTTCACCGACCCGTTCTTCATTTCCCCCTCTCTAGCTAGAGGGATCTTGCCTAGGGTTTCCTCTTGTGGAGAACCTAGGCATCTTGTTTCTTGTTGGTGATTCAAGAGTTGTTGGGAGCCCCCAATTAAGTTGTGGGTGTGTGCCCCAAGGTGTTTGTAAAGAATTTGATCCCCGCCTCAAAGGGGTTCTATAGTGGAAGGTGAACTAGGCCTTTGTGGCGAAGTTCATCGGAGAATAGGGTGAAACCTTAGTGGCGTTGAGTAGGCCTTTGTGGCGAGCTCACACCCCTCCAACGAGACGTACTCCCCTAAAAAGGAGGAACTCGGAAATACATCGTGTCTCCGTGTGCTTCCATCGGTTACCTCGTTCCTCCCTCTCTTTACTTACTTGTACTTGTTGCATTGATTGCTTGTCTTGTCATATAGGTAAATTCATCACTAGTTGCACTATCTAGAGAATTTACCTTTCTTGTCAAGCCTAAATTTGAGAAAAATTAAAATTTGCCGTAGCACCTATTCACCCCCCCCTCTAGGTGGCCATACTATACTTTCAACTGGCACCGTGCCGTGAGAGTGGCGTGAGAGTGGGGTGATAGTGAGGGGAAAAACTGACTTGACGGGGCTATAGCCCGTGATAGCGGGTGATGCACTGGCACCAGCCTTAAGGAACATGACATATTGAGTGTAGTGTCAATCTCATCTTTGAGTGGTTGGAAAAAAAATTGTATTCATTCTGACCAATCCAATAATGCAGCACACTCCCGTAAAAGAATTAATATAGCACACCCTCTAAATAAATAGTAACACAACACACAATCTACTTGTTATTTTCATCCGCCACAAATTATCAACTCAATTTCTTTTTTTTTAGACGACATGGTTTTAAGCATTATGTACATGATAATTAATAGGATGCATACGTACGTACCATCAGCCGTGCTCTGCACCCAGTAATATTGGAAAAAATATGTGGATACATTTTTTTTTCATGTGTGTTCTTAATTTTTTTCGAGTTGTGTTTTAAGTGTTCATTAATAACACTATATACATATATTTATAAAATAATGGGGCCGTGGACTGGGCAGTGGCCCAGTGGCAAGGGGGGCACGGGTGCCCCCAGCCGACCCAGGTTCGAATCCCGTAATGGGCAGAATTTGGGTGTGCACACGTTGACTTCTGTGGACATCTTCTATAAAAAAACGCCATCAGGTGCTAGTGCCTGGGATGGTCCTATTTTTTAAAATAATGGGGCCTCGAATTTTTGTTATGCCTCGGGCCCAAAAAATCATAGGACCAGCCCTAAGCCACACAATAAAGGAATTTGACATTTGGCATTAGTTTTGACACATTGTAGATAACATAACAAGTTTAGCACTAATGCCAAATAAATCTATGTGACAAATTTGGTTCTGGCAACTTTGGATGCCCTCGTATAGCCAGCAGCGGGCTCTATTATTAGCCATGTTATGAGAGCATACTCTCATTCTCTCTTCTCTTCTCTCTGCTCTATGTCATTAAAAAATAGTATTTTAATCCTTATAGGTTGATTACATAAATTTACTGTAATTGCTAAAATGTTGTGTTTAGCAAACCTGGCCACCTGGGCCGGGCCTGGCGTGCCAGCACGCGAGCACAGCCCGTCAGGGGCCTGGCCCGACACAAATTAAATGGGCTTGGCCCGACACAAGTTAAGCGGCCGCGACCGACCCATGGCCCGCGAGGTGTCGTGCCTATGCCTCCAGGCCGAGCACGCGTGCCTTCCAGGCACGGCCCGCGAAGGGTGAGTACGTCTTCTTCACACGATACGCAAGGTCGCAGCCTCGCAGGGAGCGGAACCTTCGTTGACTTCGATCCGCGCCGCCGGGTGGCAGCAGCGCCGTTCTCCTCGGTACGCCGCCGGGACGCAGCGCCGCCGTTCTCCCCGGTCCTCTCGTCCTCCTCTTCCCCGTCGCGGTCGTACCGCGAGACGAGGTGGCGCACACCGTTGTAGACCCGGAGCGCGCGCGAGCTCCCTGCCCGAGCGGCGGCGAGGAGGAGACCGCGGGATCCCCGCCGAAGCTCGTTCACCGGCGGCGCTCCGTCGACCGTCGGCTTCTGCCCCGTGAGCCCGTGACCATGAGAAGCAAATTTGGTGAGGAAAAAAAACGGGCCGATGGCAGCCTCGCGTGCCGCGGGCCGGCCCGATTAGGTGCGGTGCCGGGCTTGTGCCCCGAGTAGCGGCACGCGTGCCGGCACGACACGACACACTTAGTCTTGACCCGTCTAAGCTTTCGCGTGCCTGTGCCGGGCCCGGCCGGCCCGTTGGCCAGGTTTGGTGTTTAGAAGCTTGGCTCTTCCATGTGGGCCCTCTCGCCTCCCCTCCCTCCCTCCGTGGGGCCCACACGTAAGCTCTCCTCCCTCCCTCCGTGGTCCCTGCACTCTCGCTTCCATGGCCGCCTCCCTCGTCTCCCCTCCCACCTTCCTTCTCCTCTCCGCCCCCGCTCCCCGCCTCTCCCCCAACTCCACAGGCACTCCTCTAACCAAGCCAAAGAGCAGTACCAGGAAGCCTCCTCCCTTATCCTGCACCGCCGCCACATCCCCGTTCCCCACAACCACCGCTGCTGCGGCCAAGGTTGGTTCTTGGAGGGACCTATGCAGCCTCAACGCCTGGGTAGTCCGCGACTACCACCGTCTCGTCGCCTCCGTCAACGCACTCGAGTCACCGCTTCGGAGGCTTTCAGACGAACAGGTGGCGTGCCGCGCGCAAACCCCTACCAGATTCTTTGCTTTCCCCGATGGTTTCGTCGTGTGGCTGATGGGTTTATGCGTTCTCGCAGCTGATGGGTAAGACGGATGAGTTCCGCGCACGTCTTGGCCGCGGGGAGACGCTCGCCGACGTCCAGGCTGGTTGGTACTCTTGCTGTCTCTGTTCAATGTTGGTGTTGCATTGTAGCATTCCCTTCGAGTTCTCGTCTGATGCATTAGCGTGTGTTTGCCTCTGTCCAGAGGCGTTCTCTGTGGTGAGGGAGGCAGCAAGGAGAACACTCGGCATGCGACACTTTGATGTTCAGGTATACCAACTTTGCTTGGTCAGGATGGGGATTAATGCACGAGTTTGTTCAGGGAGATCGAGCTTTGTTTGATTGATGTTTTTTGTATTAGATTATTGGCGGCGCGGTGCTCCATGATGGGTGCATTGCCGAGATGAAGACTGGCGAGGGGAAGACACTCGTGTCGACCTTGGCGGCTTATCTCAATGCATTGACCGGGGAGGGAGTTCATGGTACTTGCATTTAGATTAGTTGCATTTTGCTGATCAAACCTTCCGAATTAAGCGGTACCATTGAATCTCTTATGCATTGTGCATGGACGAGCGCAATGCACATGCTCACTCTTAAAACCACCAATTTCCCCATGCTAGTTTGTGAAAATCATAGTACATAAGTAGTTATAAGATATTTCTGTTACCTGGTATTATATGCTTCTTGGTTGTGTTTAACTATCGGAACAAACATGGTTATTCAAGGTTGTTTTGTTCTTATTACAAGATACATTTATCTGATCTGTTTTTCACACTTTCATTGTTAAGCTCTAGTTAGCCATCCATGTCCTCGGTTCTACTACTTTCACATTCATAAGCACTGTGATCCTTTTTCAGTTGTGACTGTAAATGATTATTTGGCGCAGCGAGATGCTGAATGGATGGGTCGTGTTCATCGTTTTCTTGGTCTAACTGTTGGTCTAATTCAGGTATTTTACACTGTTCTACATAGTGATGTTGTCGTACTTTCTAGACCCTCTTACAGTTCTTGTTTGGAAACACCTGATTTTGGCGTTGTTATAGTATTTTGTAGAGACATATATCGGAGGCAAACATATAACTTCTTTTCACTCTTTCATCTGTGACATGCATAGGCGGGTATGAAGTCTGATGAGAGGAGAGCCAACTATTTGTGTGACATTACATACACTAACAACTCGGTAAGATGCTTAGTAGAATAATATTTTTTATTTTTTCTTATAGTGGCTATTCATCATAGAGTTTTTTTTCTTGTAATTTGGTATGATATATGCTTGTATGTCAAAGCTGTCTTCGAATCTTTTGTGAGACGCTGCCTGCGATCTGTGACCATAGTTGTTAATGAACACTTTACCTGCTTATCTTGGTTATGTACCATGTAGTACTTTATAGTGACATCTCATGTATAGATTCTCAAAGACTGCTCATAATCTACAGGAGCTTGGATTTGATTATCTTCGTGACAACTTATCGCGGAAGAAAGAACAGCTCGTTATGAGATGGTACATTCGAGGCTGCCCCCTTCACTTTTTCAGAACTGTGTTTTCTCTATATTTGCTAATTTTCTGCGTAACACACAATTTGATAGGCCAAGACCATTCCATTTTTCTATTGTGGATGAAGTGGACTCAGTACTTATAGATGAAGGAAGAAATCCATTGTTAATAAGTGGAGAGGTTTTCATTTCTAATTCTTTTGCTAACCTTGTTTCTCCTGTGCCATGAATGTCTTGGCCTGTTAAAATGTGAGATATTCACCAGCTTTTCCTATCTTATATTAGGATAATAGAGAAGCAGCACGGTATCCTGTTGCTGCTAAAGTTGCGGACCTTCTCATGGAGGGTGCTGTGAGTATTTTCATGTTGCTTGAAACTAAAGTTACAATGGGTCATGGTTTCGCAACATTTCCCGCTTACAAGGATTATGTTGACTTATTTCTGCAGCATTATACTGTAGAACTGAAGGGAAATAATATAGATCTAACAGAGGATGGAGTTACTTATGCTGAGATGATTCTTGGGACCAATGATCTGTGGGATGAGAATGATCCATGGGCAAGGTGACATCACTGTTTATTTCTTTTGTAGCTTTTGTCTGAAAAGTGCCATCACTGTTTCTTTCTTTGGTAGATTTTTGTCTGATGTGGTCATTTTGTTATATGCAACTATTGGCTGTCAACTACTCAACTGAACTTTTAGTATGCGGTTCTGTTTAAGTATTAAAATGTCCTGTAGCACAATCTTCCATGGTAGTATCAGCTTGTGTAGAAGTCATTTGGATGCTCGTCACTTGTGCACCTCCTTTCTCCTTTTTCCTTGTACAACCACATGGATGTTAAGATATAGTGTTAAATATGCAACTGCATAAGAGGTACGCCCAACTCATAAGCAACTTGTACATGCGTTATGACTAACCTTAAACTTCTCAAATATTTCAGATTTGTGATGAATGCATTGAAAGCCAAAGAGTTCTACCGCAGGGATGTACAGTACATTGTCAGGAATGGAAAAGCTCTCATAATTAATGAGGTACTATCTCAGTTTCGTGTTTAGTCAATCATTTATTTATCTGACTAAGGTCCGTTTTTTGTATCATTCTGATCCTGTTAGGCTGCACTAATTCAATTTAGTAACCTGAGAAGAGTACCTTTTTTTAATCGCCTTTATGAAATTTTTGCATGCTCTATCTCGTACATTAGATGTTCTTGATTCTATATTTGAAACTGCTTATTATTCCATTACAATTGCATATAAGAAATTTAGCATATTTGGGAAGCCTGTGTTCTGGAACTATATTGCTTTTTTTTTTTCTCCAGCTTACTGGCCGAGTCGAACCCAAAAGAAGGTGGTCTGATGGTATCCATCAAGCAGTAGAAGCAAAAGAAGGCCTCAAAATCCAGGTCATCATTAATTTGCCCGTTGCCACTTTTTTTTTTGAAATTAATACTGTAGGGCTTGCGCCCCACAGTTACTTTATTAGAAATGAAAAAAACACTGTACAAATATTTCCATAACTATTTAAACCAAACTATTTACCCAAGAAGCTAATAAAGAAGAATGTTTGGCCTTCACCCTATGCACATGCATGGTGATCTCTGAGACAAAGCCCCTCTTCCATGCTCTAAAAGAAGGAAGCACAGGCTGAAATATTGCACTGTTCCGCACTTTCCAAATATGCCATGCAGCAATGATGACCACTTCCATGAAAAAAGGATGTCCGAATTTCTGTCTGGCAGTTTTAAGGTTTACTTTGATCTGTTTTGTTATTATTTGTGGAAGTGTATAATAGTATCTTGTTTGCAATTTATCAGGCAGATTCAGTAATTGTGGCTCAGATTACGTATCAGTCTCTGTTTAAGCTTTATCCTAAGCTTTCTGGGATGACAGGTACTGCTAAGACTGAGGTACAGTATCTACTTGGTCACGTTCTGGATAATTTGTTTGTTTACATGCTCAACTGATATGATCATACTGGTTCTGCAGGAGAAGGAATTTCTGAAGATGTTTAAGATTCCAGTTATCGAGGTGCCCACGAATCTGCCAAATATACGGGTGGACTTGCCTATCCAAGCTTTTGCGGTAAGGCTTATGAGAAATGAGATCGTTCCTAATTTCTTCCTTTTTTTATAATGAGAGAATGCTTGATGGTTACTATTACCTTTTGTAGACTGTAAGGGGTAAATGGCAATATGTCCGGGAGGAGGTAGAGTTTATGTTTCAATTGGGCCGTCCTGTTTTGGTTGGAACTACCAGGTATATTTTCCTCACAACATAGAAGAAATCTGGTTTGCACTGCTTCACATACTACAAAGCTTAATATAGAGCATATTAGGTCCAAGCATATGGATACTACTCCGCTGACTCACTTTAGTTGCTGATGTTGCCAATCAGGGTTCTCCACTTCACAACATATAATTCAGAGAGCAAATAACTTACTCGTAACTTTGCCCCATAGTGGAAATTTGGTTAGATGGAATAAATTAGGAGTACAAGTTGATGTTTGCTTTACAGAAAATGTTAAGAAAATGAGAAGAGCAGGCTCAGTATAATGGTGAGGTGGAGTAGGAATTTGTTGTAGGTAGACCCTCCTGTGTATATTTCCAAATCAACAAGGTAAGCGTGATATGAATAGATAACTCTTTACACACCAAGTAGTTAGGTTGGTTACTTTTCAGTAAATTGCTTTGTGAGGGTGACAACAGAAAGAGAGAGAGAGGGAGAGCTAATGGACTGCCCACGCTGGGGCGAACGCAGGCACATGCATGACTGACAGAACCAGGACCTAGCTAAGGACTAGGGATTACAGTTAGAGCTGAACATTACAATGTACAGGTCGTTCAACAATGTGTTTGTCTGCAATGTGCGTGCTTGGGTAAGGTCCCTTAGGCTTGTTTGAGGTGTCCCTGGATGCAAGTGTAGGCGTGTAGCCATAATATGGTAGCCAGACCAGACCACAATGTGACAACTTCTCCCTCACTCCCCGACAACTTGTCCTCGAGCTGTGATGATGGGCTGCTGCTGTAGAGGAGCACCACAACCCCCACGTCTAAGAATGATTGGAATGTTGTGTGTGAGATGTGTGGGGGCATCGACACCAGTGGAGGGCGGATGCAGTTAACCACTAGCACAGACTAATGAGGAGGAAACTGGTGGTAAGGGTAGACAGAGTGAGGAAACTGGTGTCGTGATATAACCATGGCTAGCAACTTTGGCAGCAGAAGTCATTGTGAAATTGCATGCTTGGGGTATGGACCCTAGGCCTGGTCAAGGGGACCAAGTAGTGTTGTGGCCTCCTTATGCAGTGGACACTTGACAATTATAGATATAGTCAATCACAATAAAACCTAAATTATACTACCTTCGTTTCAAAATGTTGGGTGTATATTGACTATCCTATCCATGCTTTGACCGACAGTTAGCCTAAACTTGGTAACATTGGATTCGTATTGAAAACACTTTCTTGTGATTGTAATTATCAACATACTTATATACTCCCTCCGTCTCAAATTAAGTGTCACAAAGTTTGACAAAAATGGATGTATCTAACACTAAATTATGTCTAGATACATCCACTTTTGTCAAACTTTGCGACATTTAATTTGAGACGGAGGGAGTACAAGAATTTACGGTCAACGTTGAAAATCCATCAGTCAACATACGGCCTACATTTTGCAAAGGAGGACTAGATAGGATATCACAGAATGAATCTTTATCATAGGGAGTAATCAAACTATTGGAAAATATATAACTTAACTAGGAAGAACCGTCCAAGCCCTCACTGGAGGCCATTGCTATTGTTACCCCGCCCCTTGGTACCGTTCATGCGCATACACTCCACGTTACAGTAACTATTGGATGTGGTATGTTTGTGGTATTTGGAATTGATGGTTTCTATACCTGTTTGCAGTGTTGAGAGTTCAGAATATTTGTCAGATCTTCTTAAATCTCGTAATATTCCTCATAATGTACTTAATGCGAGACCAAAGGTATGTAGACTTCTGCTTTAGTGTAACTTATTCTTCCATGTTTAGAGCTAACTGAATCGTTCTCGGCAGTATGCTGCAAGAGAAGCTGATATAATTGCACAAGCTGGAAGGAAACATGCTATTACAATTTCAACTAACATGGCAGGCAGAGGAACTGACATCATTTTAGGTGGTAACCCTAAGGTTAGTTTATCTATATATAGTCTCTTCTCTTCGTAGCTCACTTCATAATATATGTAAAAACAGAAAGCTAGCAGAGTTCTTTCTCTTCAGGGCCTGATCATCGCTTTTTTATTCTTTGTAGATGCTTGCAAAAGAAATTGTAGAAGATAATATACTTCCATTTCTGTCACATGACACCCCAGATGTCGAAACTGAAGGGGAGTCCACATCCCACAAGGTGCTTCATATTGCGATTTTAGCTGTCCTAAAACTTCACATGTGTTTCTCACAGTCACCTTTATTTTTGTGTAGGGTCTTTCTAAGATAAAACTTGGCCCATCGTCACTAGCTCTGCTTGCCAAAGCTGCAATCATGGGTAAGTAATAAGTATTGGAATATCAATTGTTGGTTGTTCTGTTACCTCTACCAAGTTTCTTTTATTGTATTGCTCACTCATCCATATGTTCTTGTAGCAAAATATGTTCACAAAAGTGACATCAATGAATGGTCTTTTCAGAAGGCGAAATCCACTATTACGGAGTCAATTGAAATGAGTAATATGATTGGGATGGAGAAACTGCAAGAACGTGTGGCTGAAGTGACTGAGATGTACCCTCTTTGTGACGCAATAGCACTTGCTTATGTCACCGTCTTAAAGGATTGTGAAATACATTGTTTTGCCGAAGGTGCTGAGGTTAAGGCATTAGGTGGGCTTCATGTAATAGGAACTTCTTTGCATGAGTCGCGCCGAATAGATAACCAAGTAAGATATTCCTGATGCTACACTGTGTACTCTGTAATGCATGATGGTTAGCCTTTTCTATGGGATTTGATTTGAAACTAAATAATTTTGTAGCTACCAGGAGTGTTTGAGAAATTGTTTAAATAAGGTGCTTAGGCCTGAGCACATTAATGTAGATACAACTGGAATTAAACTAGAAACAAAACATATCAAGTTCACATGTCTTTATTCTGTTAATTACATCTTACTGTAGATTAATTTAGTTGCCATTCTATTTATGTGCTGTTTTTATCTCTTTTCATAGTTTGACTAGTCTGCCGGAGTTCTTGAAAAGCATCACATGCAAACTTTATGCTTTCGATGCAATATGTAGTCTGTCTTGTTTAATTAGCTTGCTGAGAATATAGTTCTGTGTGATAAAATGTTTAGAGCCACAATGGCATAAAATCTACACGGTTTTTTTCCACAGTTACGTGGTAGAGCTGGCAGACAAGGTGATCCTGGGTCCACACGGTTTATGGTGAGGTATGTTTTTTCCTGAACAAAAATACTTATGTTCTACTAGATTATTGTAGCATGTGGTGATCCTTTTACTTACTGAATCTAAGCTTCTCTAACTTTTGTCAACTAGCTTACAAGATGAAATGTTCCGTAAGTTTAATTTGGACACAGAATGGGCTGTGAGACTTATATCAAGGATAACAAATGACGAAGATATAGCTATCGAGAGCAATGCTGTTGTAAAACAGGTCAGATTGCATTTTTTGACATGCCAAACGTTAATATTTTTCGTTTCGGGATCAGTGTATGTGTTGTACTCTTGTTTACATGCATTGCTTTTCAAAATGCAGCTTCTAGGCCTTCAAATCAATGCAGAGAAGTATTATTTCGGCATAAGGAAAAGTCTTGTTGAGTTTGATGAAGTATTGGAGGTATATTATTTCTCCCAGTCATTATTCTTCTGTACTGTTGTTTTGTTCCCTGACTGTTATACTATATTCCAGCTATTGAATTTTGTTTTGTATACGATAGTTGTACAGGTCACCAAAGAATGCTGTTTACTTTAATGCCCTTTGATTCATTTAAGTCATGATGTTTGTATCTAAATGAAAAGGCTACTGGTTTCATTGTTCTTAGTTTTTAATGCTGCAGCTTACTTTTCAAATACATCAGGTTTTAAGAATTGAGTTGGTTAATGCAATTTGTCCTTTTTCTTGAACTCTCCTTGCTCATGGAGTATCATTCATATTTGATAGGTCCAAAGAAAGCACATATATAGCCTTAGGCAGGTGATATTATCAGGTGACTCTGAAAGCTGCAGTGAACAGATTTTCCAGTAAGTTTGGCATGCCCTCCTTTATCTTGATTTGAAATAAAACTAATAAAAAAGTTTCAAATGAAAGGTAACATCAATACTCAAAGGTACCACATTCTTCTGAATCAAATCTTAGAGTAGAAATAATACATCATTGCTTGCGTGGATGCAGGGTAACTTCTTGCCAGAAGCATATTATTAAGTAGGCTGACAAAATGTTACTCCCTCTGTGCTAAAAAGGCTGTTGTATTAGGTTATAGATGCTTCAGTTCATGGTGTGATGATGTATAATTCGATTTTGTCAGAGTTCAACATTTATTTATCATCTCTTTTAAGTCGTTGCTTCCATGCTCACTTTTGTCTTAATCAAAATCACTTTTCCTTGTTTGTCAATTCAGTTTTGAGTTTCCTAGGTACCCCTTCCATCTGATGTTAGAATCTTTATATCGATCTTGTTCAGAATGCTCAGCTGTTACTTTATCATTATCATTAGTCAGGGTTCAGTTTTTGAACTTAGATCTTGTATCTCTGAAAGTTCTTTTCCCAGTTACATGCCTTTAGTTGAAATGCTATTAGGTACATGCAAGCTGTAGTCGATGAAGTTATTCTGGGAAATGTTGATCCCCAGAAGGTACTTTGGCTTTACCAGATTCTTTAGTTTTTTTTTAATGTTCTTTTGGTGTGTTACGTCAGTTGTTCTAGTTACGTTTCATTTCAGCCACCGAAGACATGGAACTTGGCAAAGCTTTTGGATGATTTTGTCAGTTTAGGTGGAAATTTATTGATCGGTAATAAGCTTAACTTTATAGCGAATTCATGTTTTTTCTGAAGTTAATTCTTCTGACTTTGAGATGCTCTGCAGAAACATTCAAGGAGACCCAAGAGGAAGACCTACAATCATCACTTGAGCAAATACTTAGATATGGATCTCCAAAGGTCGACAATTTTTCTATCCCAAACATGCCAGTGCCACCTAATTCGTTCAGGGGAATTCGTAAGAAAAAATCTTCAGTAATGAGATGGTTAGCCATTTGTGTTGATGATACATCAAAGTAAGTAACTGCCTTCGACATGGAATTACACATTCATCTACAGGTATTTATTGTTTTTCTATGCTTCATCTACGTGATCAATATCCAGGAAAGGCAGATATACAAACACTGTGAATCTTCTTCGGAAATATTTTGGGGATTTTCTAATAGCTACCTACCTGGAAGTGCTGCAAGAGTCTCGCTATCACGATGCCTACATTAGGGGAATTGAGGTTTGCTTCTCTTACAAATATTTATATGCGGTCTTGTCAGGTATAAAGCCCCACTGAGATGTATGTGTTCTGTGTGGAGGTCAAGGTCATATTTTTTCTTGGTTCTTTGCAAGTGATGTTGCAATCTTCACTGCATTTACTCTGTTCTCGTTTCAAGTTCCCATACATTGTATCACGTGAAACTATATTATTTGACAAACTAGCATATGAAGGATCTTGATTGTGACCTCATGGAAATGCATAATGGATGGTTATTTGGCATTACTTGACAATTCTATAATTCTGTTTGATCATGACCATTTATCTTTTTCTCAAGTCAAATCATATTCATTGTGTAATTGTGCGACTCTCTGTTGAATTGAAGCGGGAAGTACTCCTGAAGACACTTGATGCTTTGTGGAAGGACCATTTGGTTAACATGAACAAGCTTAGTTCAGCGGTAATTTCAATGTTTCCCTTTAGATGTGCCATCTCCTTTTCGGTTTGCCAATTTTCCGCCGTCAACTCAGATTTTACAACTTGTTTGCTAGGTGAATGTTCGGAGCTTTGGGCACAGAAATCCTCTGGAGGAGTATAAGATTGATGGCTGTCGGTTCTTCATCTCGATGTTGAGTGCCACACGACGATTGACAGTGCAAGCCCTGCTCCATTACTGGTCATCTCCGATGGAATCTGAAGAGATCTTCAACACTGCTGACCAGTAGGGAATTAGTCTCTGACACAAAGCTTTGACTCCAGCCCTCCAGGCGACGTTACGCTTTCATATGGATGGCCTTCCCCAGGAGTCCTAGATATATGTTAGGCATTAACCTTTTTAGTAATCCCGTAGATTACTCCAAGAATATGAGTTTTGACCCTGTAAGTAAAAATCACAAGTTGATGATATGGCGTCCCTGTCTGTTGTTTGCTAGCTCTGCCGAATTAGACCTAGGCCGGCATGTGGATGCAGAAGGAGGATGTATTATACATAATTGGACCCAGCTGATGACATTAAATAAAGTGCACAACAGTGTTACCCGTGACACAATCTTAAACCCGAGCTTTGTTATATACCTATGTCACAACCCGAAGTAAAATACAGTTTTTGCGCTCACATTTTGTTATATAATCAATCATTTTGTTTGGTTCACTCTACTATTCTGTGAGTGAAACCTTTACCAAACAATGCCTGAAAAAAAGGTTCAAGTAGTGAGACACTAGCTAGCCTCCTATCTCTTGTCAAATCGGAATTGCATGTGGACAAGATCTGGTTTGTGGACGTGGAAGAACCCTTGGTATTCTACCAGTGGCAGCATCTGACACTCCGAAGTAGCAGTTGCTTTTCATGATGATGATGACAAGCCAATCAAATCAGTGAGACCCATGTCAAATTCCTCCTTTCCAGAGAATCCGTTCATACGTGCATACATACTTTCACGATAGGTTCATTTCCAGCATTGGCACCGGTAGTGATTTGAATACCGGCCACTAGCTAGCATCCATGTTTGTTTTTCTCGTTTGACATTTGGCATATACTCGTACTCCCTCCAATCCATATTAATAGGTGCTGAAGTGGATGTATCTAGCAATAAAACATGTCTAAATACATCCACTTTAGCACTTATTAATATAGATTGGAGGGAGTATTGTTTTGGTGTTGTATATTGCAAGTCGCAGGCAAAGTACATATGATAGTAGTAGTTGGGTTTGGGTACGAGTGACGCTGCATGATTTGATTTGCTGATGTATTGGTGGTGGCTACGTACTACGTACACACACACGCCGTTACGCACGCTGTCTTTTCGCTGCTTGGATCTTTCCGGACGGTGATCAGGCATGTGGTCGAAAGTTGCGGAGTAGAGTATATGTTTTCCCGCGTTTCGCTCGCGTGGGCGGCTCCTCTTTCCTTTTCCCCGGCCTCGCTGTCCGGCCGGAGGCGAAGATGAGCTCACTCTCTCTACAACGCGCGTGACATCACAGATGACGAATGCGTCTCATCAAATCAACGGTTCAGATGGCATCAATTTTTTTTTAATGGTCGTCCAAGTTGTTGTGGTTCTCCTAATTCTAGAAGATGGAACCGGTGCTCCATGTTGCGTGTCATTCCCCTTGGATGTGAAGCGACACTCGTTGATATATAGTGGCAGCCGGGTTACCTTGCCAGCAGGGAATTTATTGCGTCCACAATATATATGTGGATGTGTGGAGCTGCAAAGAATCTGCAGTGGACTTGGACCAAGACCGGCTCGGTCGACCGTGTCCTGGCGTTGGGGCACACGACTACTGGTATTATACGAGTACCTGGGACTGAGAACCATCATCACCCCTGCTAGGGACAATATAATCTTTACGTGCATATGCAGTAGGTTCATATATTGTTGCATCACCATCTTTGCCACAATATTGTCCATGGCATGCATTAGGACAGTTCTTTCAAGTCGAATGCATGCAATCAACACTACCAAGCATGTCTGGAAAATCTTGCCTCTCATTCGTTACTATCAATCGAACTGTATCTTTCTCAGTTGGTGCTCTTAGATAAATTGGTCCGAAGACACGGACCATCACTTTGACGAAATGGCGCACAGATTCGATGGTAGTATCCTTACCAATACGAAGATACTCGTCGGCATAGTCAGACGAAATACCATAGGAAATCACCCTCACCGCTGCCGAGATTTTTTTATATGGACTAAACCCCAACAAGCCAGCGGCATTCCTCCGGCGGTAAAATAGCGTCAATTCATCTCACAAGTTTCCACTATCTTCATAAAGAGTGAGCGGCGCATTCTGTACCTTCTAGAAGATGTGCGGCAGGTAGGTGGGCACCTTGACAAAGTAGTCCCGTATCAGCAGCTCGTTGCCGTAAACTCGATTCCAGGGGATGCATAGGCGACCGACGGTGGATCCCAGACGCCTCTTTCTCGTCATCTCCTCGAACTCCTTCGCAGCGAGCACCACGACCAGCATCTGCTGTCGTTGCATCATGAGCAATGTCTCCGCATCGGAGATGTCGTCGGAGAACGGATCCTCCAAAAGAAACTCCTCACACGGGCTCAAATCCATCTACGAAAAAGGAAACAACTCCTAGTCAACTATAAATCGACGAAAACAAGGAGACTTCTGCGCCACGGAGGAGAACTCACCGACGGGTTCCGGGACAGTGGCTCTCAGCGCGGGTAGGCAGCCAACGACTTCTGCGCCGCCGGATCTGGGGCTTCGGCGGTTAGGATACCTCTTCTCGACGGCAAACGAGCGGGCTTGAAGGCGGGAGCGCAGTGCGGGCGAAGCAGAATTGGGGAAAATGGGGAGGGGGGGGAAGGAGAGGGAATGAACTCTGCGGCGATGAAATGTCCCTCCTGCCAACCGCCTTTTCCCTATCGGGGGCACCCTCGGGTCGACAAAAATCTTCGAATTCAGGAGTTTAGAACAAAATTCCCGGTCGCCTGAGAAAACGTTTATGGGCCGTCGTGATTTATGGGATCTAGCCGGGCCACTTTTGTCGCTCGCACACTGTAAGCGGAGGTTTTTATTCAATTTCAGGCGGGATACAGGGTCTCCTAGAGTTTCTCTTAGAGCAAACCCAACGCCCCCACCCACCCGCCCCCAAACTGTCCCTTTCGGTCCCTGCGGACCGATTTGGGTTAAAAACTCATCCCAACACCCCCCAAACGGACCCGGGGGGAGATGGGACATGCCGAGTTTCCCCGAAATGTGGCCCACCGCATTTGGAGTGGTCCACGGACACGCGCCACGTCCTCCCTGGCCCACACGGCGCCCTTCCGTCTCCCCTCTGGCCCACCAGTCAGCGATCCATGTCGCTTTGACTGGTCCTTTTTAATGGGGTCGCGTGGATGACGAAGTGCGCATCCCACTCCCGTCCCTACTCCCCCACCATCGACCAAACCCTAGCTCGCCAGGGGCCAATGGTGAAGAAGGAGCGTCATGACGAGGCGGGGCCGTTCGGCAAACGCGCCGGCGACCGTAAGGGAGTGAGCTGGGACTACGCCCAGTTCCTCTGGGCACGGAACAAGCCGGTGTCGTGGCCGGATGTCAAGCTCCCGGTGCAATGGCATTTGAGCACACGCCCCCCTCCCCCCGCGGCGGAGGGAGATTGCGCGGCGGCGCTCCCTCATGCCTGTCACATCCCAATTTTGGAATACCTGTTAACACAGTTGTTTTGCTAATTGCTTTACTAATAAACCTTGGTTGTGTTTGTTTGTGGTTGTTTAAGTGCAACCAAACAAACTAATTATATAAACTTACATGGCTAAGAAATTGAAAACAAAATATTCAACATATTGTTCCAATGACCTTGGCAATATTTTCTAAAGTAAATATTGATCAAAGAGTTTTCCAAAAACATCTTATGAATCCAATACTGGTTGAATATTATCCCAAGACCTAAATTAAGAAAAAGGAAAACACTTAATAAATTTCCCTAAAAGATTATCAAAAAAAGAGGCATTCTTAAATGCTTCACCAAAATCTTATCAAATGTTTTTTTCAACCTTGCAAGATTAAGAACAAAGGTATTGGAGAGCATTGACTTGCTATCTCTAGTCACATAAATATTTTGGCAAAGCATTGTTAAAGAAAAGCCCAGTGCCTTATTAAATAGAAATTCCAATATTTCCAGAAACAGAAAACTAAAACAAGTTACTATTGGAAACTTTCTTAAAATGATTTGAAATTTATACCATTGCTTCCTTATATCAAATAAGGAACACACACAAGAGGAGACCAAAAATTGAATCCATTAAAGTCCTGAAAACATGGTTTTTCTCCACAGCAACATTTGGGATTTTGAACAAGTTTGTTCTACAAACTTTTTCCAAATGCCATGAAATAAATACCAAATGCTCTATACCATAAATGAGGATGAAAACCAAAAGGGCACAAGTTTTTGAATAATTTAACTTGCCAAAAACCCCTATTTTCTTGACAGCACCTTTTTGAAATTTGAACAAGTTTGTTCTATGAAGTAACTCAAAATGACTTGAATTTTCTACCACATAAGGAACACATCAAATAAGGAATGTGTGCCAAAAATTATCATTTTTGGAAGCTCCTAAGTAGGTTAATAAATTCAATGTCCATTTATGTAAGAATTCAAATTTGGACAACTTTGAATTATCAAGTTTATCTAATTGAGCCAATTTTCACATATGTTGTACATCTCAACTAATAAGAATTTTGGGCAAGAGGAATTAAATTTTAGACTTTGTTTGCTTGGTGAAAACAACCTTTTACAGAGAAGACAGGGACCTAGTTGTAAATACCCAGGGACTAAAATGAAAGATGAGTCATCTCCTACCTCTAGCTCCCTGTAGAGAACAACACACCTAGGCCATGGCTTCGAAGGGAAGGAACCCTTGGGGATAAAGAGGCCCCCCCATGTGGTCTGTCTCCCCAGGCCCCCCCTCTATCTCTCTTCCCCCTCGAGCACTCCCTCTCTCTCTAATTTTTCGCTACCCGAAACCCTAGCTCGAGCTCCACGTCGATTCGGCCAAATGGGTGCACGCCGCCGGCAGCCGTTGAGCTCTAGCTCTTCGCCTTGCCGTGGTAGACCTCCCTGCAGGAGGAATCGAGGTGGGACGGCTCGAGGAGGCCGCGCCGTCCGTTTCCTCGATGCGGGTCCGGCGAGCTCCGGCGAGCTATTCCGGCCGCCTCGAGCTTTCTCCGCCCTACCCAAGCTTCTCCGCGCGTTCATGGTGAGCAGGGGAATTCCCCCGACCCATTTCCCCTCTCCCTCTCCTCCTAATTCGTGGCCGCGCCGTCTTCGCCGTCCGGCCGCCGTGCACCCTCGTCGCCGTCCATTATCCGGTTGCTCCCAGGAAACGAAACATGCCCTAGATGAATCCCCTCGTCGTTAGCATCTCGCAGGTGTTTTTGTTTCGCGAAGGTGTGCACGTTTGCGTCGGGTTCGAGATCGCCGGAGTTGTTGCCGCCGGCGGGTGACGCAGCGACGATGTCACGCTCGCGTCATCATCCTTGACCCCGCGCTGTGAGGTCAAACTGGCCCGTGGGGCCGGATCTGCCCGCGTGGCGCCTGCGTGGCTGGCTGGCCCGCGCGTCAGCCTCTTAGAGTAGATCCACCCGCGGTGAGAAATATCCTGGCCGGCCCAGTTAGTAGATCTGGCCCAGTTAAGTCTTTTTCCTTTTAATTCTTAACAGAAATTGAACCTGTTTACTTTTGGGCATAAAAACCTATCTAAAAGGTGAATTTGACCAAACCAAAAATCACAGTGGTACCTCAACTAATTCTAAACCACATCCAACTTGTAGATCTACTTTTGGTTGAATAGATTTGAAATGAAAATTGATTTGGCAACAGGTACCAGAAACACCAAAATGAGCACCATTTTTATTTTACAACTCAGAATGAAGTGAGGCCAATTGCATTGGAAAGCCCTTGAAATTTCCTAACAGGGGCATTTAACCTCGTTTCCAAATTCCTAATATTTTTGAAATGGCATGCAATTTGGTAAAACACCAGAGAGCACTTTGGTGATTTTTATAAATTAATTAAAGATGAATTTTGATGCAAACTAAATTGGATGGTCTTGTACATGTTTAGGACTATCCAAACCTAGAAGGGTTTAATTTTTAGAGCATCCTACAAAAATTTGGTGGACAGATCTTTAAAATGCCTGTTTCTGCCATTTTGGCATTTTAGATAATTAAATTGTGTGAATATATTTGTGAGTTGCAATATTGTTTTCTAGCATGTATAAGTTGTGTGAACTTGTTTTCTAAGTATTACTTAGCTATTTTATCATGTTAGAATGTGTGGACTTGAGTTGAAAAGAAATAGGATTTATATTAGTAGCATATGTTTTATCTCTAGTTTATTACTTGCATATAAATTTTGAGTGTTTAATTTATGTGCAAGCACTTGAATTGTTGTGTTGAGATATTAGATTCAGTACCATGTTGGTACTTATATTTTGTTAGTATCACCTCTGCTAGCTTGCATTTGAGTTGGTATAAAAGCATGAGTAGCTTAATCATTACTATGAAATTGTTATGGAAAAATTCCCTCATGTGTGGGATTTTTGACATAAGTTTTTGTGGTTGTGTAGCCACATATTTTTGTATTGTGTTCATAGGACCAGTAGCATTGTGATGATATTATTATGAGTACTTGACCCCTAAAGTTTTCACATGTGTGAAAACAATAGCATGAGTACCATTACCTTGCTTGTTTTTAGCACCCTATTATTCTCTACTAGTATGATTATTGCACTAGATGCTAGATTAGTATGTTGTTAATTTTTTAGCAAGTGGACCAGAGGCTTTGTGACCTCTTAATGCCTTGTTATGCTAGTGGAACACCCACTGGTTTAATTGCATTTTTGGTGGAAACATTATTTCCCCAAACTAGATGTATTTCTTTTATATAGTTTCATAACTAGTGAGTGCCTAGTAGTTTTGCTTTGGGAATTTTTGTGCTAAACAAAAATGGGTATGCTTCTGTTTGTAAGTGGTTATAATAATGTGTGGCTTGCTAGGAAAAATCCATCTTTGGGTTGTTGTTTGATTCCCCTAGTAATGCCCTTTTTATTACCACTAGTATGTAGGAGTTGCCCTGAAAATGGATGACTTGTTTTATCAAATGGGATATTTTTGTTATACAAAGTATATATGTTTTTCAGTACTGTTTTTATGACATGGACCCTCTGGTTGTATTTCAATTACTTGATTGAAATGCATCCATTGATTCTTCATGTTTAAGTAGTACTAGTTTCCTTAGCAGTTGTTGTGTTAAATTATTTTCCTGCCAACTTGTGTTTGGTAGAAATTTGTGTATCCTTGCATGAGGACATGTTTTCATTCTCATTATGATAACATGGTTCCTTGTTTGCTTTTTAGTATTTTACTTGTTATGTTTTCCTGCATAGTAAACTTTTAGTAGAAACATGTCTATAGGATTCCTCCTTTTTAGTCATTGTTTCTATTGTTCTCACTATGAGAAATTGTGTGTTTTGTGATGAGTCTATTGCCTTGTTGCACTTGTGTAGGCTCACTGATTTGTAAAAGTAACTTTTGCAAATCATGTGTCTTATTTATTCTTGATGTGAATTTAGACTTAGTAAGATAGCTACCTTTTTCTTTTTGTTGTTTGGTTGATAGACCCATTGCCATGATTATTTTTGTGCATGTTTTATATACTTTTAGTAGTCTCACCTTTGTGAAACTAAGTGTATTTTGGGTTTATTAATATCTTGGAATGAGAGTGGCACACCCACTGAATCCATGATATTAAGGTTGTGAGATATGTCCCTCCAACCTTAAGTTGTCTTATTAAATGGCATTTCTGCCAAGTAGTTTTGTTTGATTGTTTGCCTAAGTTAATAATTGTGTGATTTGTTATTATTAGATTTCCTTGCTGTATGTATTGTTACATATGGTTGCTTGCCTTGATTGGTTCTGAATGTGTGTCCTTTATTATTTTTACGACGTTAGAAAACGAAGAGGAAGGAAGTGTCGTGAAGCTCTGTTTCAAGTTCCAGTCACTCCAAAACCAGGGACACAAGAGATACCAGGCAAGCCATCCTGATGCTTGCTGATACAATACTTATCATTATCTATCACGCATGTTTTACCTCTGAAGTTTTACAAAAACTTGATTATCAAAACTATTTTTGATGTGGAATTTACTACTATACTATATATAGGTTACTATCATGCCAGTAGTTAAACTTGGTAATACCAAGCCCATAAGCCACCCTATGGTATTTATTACCATCAAATATACTAGTCCCTAAGTGGACACCCTAAAATTGTGATTCTACAAAACAAGGGCTTTACGGAAAAACCCGGAGAAAAGGCGGATCCTTGTTCTCCGGAGGGATGTGGAAGTGGTCATTTTTGAGAAAGTGGTGTTTTCAAAAATGACACATAACCTAGTCTTCGCCGGACAACCTTTACCGTACTGCCACCCTACCCCAACATGGGCAAGGGGCTTAACTTGAAGTTTGTTCTTATTAGTGTGTGCTATCTCAAGGTGCTATAGGGGATGCGATCCTCTGAACCGAATGTCGTGGAGACATATAAAGTGTGGGATTAATTTTCCCTCCGGATGCATCAGCTGAGGCATCCTGGCTTGGCGGGGATTAGCTCGGTGCCGGGGATGTGGTAAAACTCAACTGAGAGATAGGCATATTCTAGCTTGAACATAGTGGATGGTTATGATCAGATACCTGATGTTTACATACTGTTGTTACAGTCCGTGATTGTTCACGGGAGGTGTACTGGATCTGGTGGATGTGTACACCTCTGCAGAGTATAACTTTTTCGAAGAAGCCGCGTCCTCGGATATGGACAGTTGAATGGCCATGTAGCTAGCATTGTGTCAATGTTTTCAAAAAGAGTTTTTGAAAGGGAATGTTTGAAAGGAAGTGTTGAACTTGTGAAGTTCGGAAAGGAAGGAACTTTGTATCTGCGAGATACTGATGATGGAAAGCCAGATGTTGTTATACAAAACAAAGTGTTTTGCAAAGAAAACCTTTTCTACTCTAAGCAAGAATTCTGGAAACTGATTCCAAGAAGTTTTGCAAAGAGAAAATATTCTTTACAAAACTTTACAAAACCTCTTGTACATGTGATATCTACAAGAGAAATAAAACTATATTATTTTTCTTCTGAAGTATCTTCTTCAACGAAGATACAGATAAACCTGACTGCAACTGTGGTGTCATCATATATGAACACCATTGATAGTGAACCATATTTATAGCCTACCTATTCCACCATATAAGCATACTTGCATGTTTAGTAAGTGACATGATGGATGTCTTGCTGAGTACATTCAAATGTACTCATTATGGTTTCGCCCCTGGTATCTACTTATCAGATTTGGGGAAGGAGCCTCCAAAGGATATCTATGAAGAGAAGTACGGAGTTGACGGCTTTGCGAACTAGGATCGTCTCCGGGTCAGTAGCCTGTAGGTTAAGGCGTGACTTGGGCTCAACTACGTTGTGTTTTATTTGTCTTCCGCTGTGTTTGATAAGTTGCCTGCCCCATGTGGCAGTTGCGTTAAACTTGATCATGTGATCATTTGTGTAATACCTTTATGTATTCGTGTAATGGATGATGTATTTCTGTGTGCCAACTGTGTATGTTGTTCACGACTGATCTTTCTGGGATCGTGAATGTATGCATACGTAGGGTTTCAGACTGCCGGTCTGGGGTCCTTACAGAGTTGGTATCAGAGCCATCCTGACCTTAGGAGACCTTAGTTAGCATGGACGTCAGATAGGAAAGAAAAGTATTTTTGAGTAAAAACCTATTTACTATCTAAATTATTTTTATCTAAGGGAATTTTGGTATATTTTCCCTCCTTATTATCTTTACAAAAGATTCTAAATGCATATCAAGGGCGTCCTTGAACAGTGATTCGAAGGGCGGGCCTTGAAGAGTTGGTATCTCTCTCGGTTAAGAGTTTATTTCTTACTTGTTTGCAACTGCTCCGCTCTGTTTTTGAAACTTCTCTCGTCTTTGAAGTTTTCTGTCCAGAAAATAGTTGGAGTTTCAAAAACAGATTGTTGCATAAAGTTTTATCAAAACTTTACTTTTATTATCTTGTTTCCATCCAAAAACTTTTATACTTGCCGATGTCCCGAGAAGACCAAAATAATTGCCTAGCTCTACAGTGATGATGGTCAGAAATAGATATAGTTCTTCAGCCACTTCTAGGATTTTTGGATCAGTCTAGTTTGGAGTAATTTAGCGATAACTCCATGAGTCGTCTCCCCTGACGTAGCTCCAATGGAGCCTTGCTTGTGTGTTATGGCTTGCTTATGTGTGTCCGTAGGACTTTGTGCTGTTGTTTGGTGTAGAATTTGGTTCATCTAGGCTTCTATATGTTTGTGGGGTGCTCAAAATTTGCAGATTTGTGATTGCCCCGCTCTTGTTTTTGAATCGCCTCGTGTTAAATTTTTGCAAGCAAAAATGTTTGTATAGTATTCAAAAACAAGAATTTGTTTCTTAGACTTATACTTGTTTTCGCTTCATAATGCGACCCGTCGTGAACCACCACCATCTCCCCCACAATTAATGAAAGCACCGTTGTGCCTAATAATAGAGGACCATCAAGCCACACGGGCTGCTAGCGTTGCTACCAGTGATGCACTCCAACAGATAAAGCTCCAAAAATGACAACCCTCAAAGAAGAAAAGGCGTGAAGAAAACCAACCAATACTGACCAAAACCTCTATGTTTGTCTGTTTGCAAAAGACTCTTTTTACCCTGTTGGCTAAATGTCGCACCTTTTTATGTTCCCTTTTAAAAAGACCAAACAAGAGAAATCCCCTTTTAAAAAGTTTTATGTGCAAAATAAGTCTTCACATGCCATGATGCGCGACCCCCTCAAAAGCCAATCAAAAGAGCACAATTCAATATTCGACGTATGACGCTAGTCGTATCTTGTCGGACAAACATTATTAATTAGAAAGCTAACAAGACTAACATGCTTTGCCTAATCTTAGGTTGACACCTAACCAAAGCATGCAAACTACTGACAACTCTTTCTAAACCAAAGAAATTAAGTGACTTATGACACCTTTTAATCTAGTTGGTAAAAAGGAGAAGTCACGAGAAAATAAGATGTTGACCTATTCGTTTACTAGTCAATAGGATATCGGGTGTATCTACTTTGGAAACCAAATCTTAATAGACTTTGTAGGTACTATGAAATTCGAGGTTTAGAAATAAAGTGAACGATGAAATGGATATGATAGATCTAGAAAACAGCAGTTTTCCGGTGTTTGTTTCTTTGTGTGCTCTTGATTGAAATAAATTTGTGTTTTATTCAATCTTGCTTCCTAACTTATATGGAGTTGTTAGGACTTGTTATTATGTTGTTATCTTACAATAAATCTACCCTAGAAAGTGTGTGCATGATTGGAAACTCGAATAAAAATGAAATAGCATTTGTTACCTTCTAGTTAATTATTTGGAAATTTTGTGAGAGCTAGATCTGTGTATACTTTCTTAGTAGATTTTTGTGCTATGTTTCTTTGAGTCCAGTACCATTTAGGTACTGTTATTTTGATGCTTGTACCTATGTTATCTTGCATGCCTCTTAATAGTAAAGCATGTGTAAGAATTGCTATCAATATGCACTAGTATTGTTTCACTAGATGAAATAGCCTTATATTTTTATCTTGTATGCAAAGTTTTTCATGGGTAACCTGAGGCTTAGTACCTATTTTTCCTTGGTATTAGTAGGCCATAGCCCACTGGTCCCATTGCATTTTGGCTTGAGGATGAAAATCCCCAACCATACTCATGTGTGAAAATAGCATGTTTCACTATGTGATTGATTTCTATTTTCCACTATGGAAAATATAATTGTTTCTTTTCACCTATGCAAGTGAGAAGTTTATTTCTTATTAGTAAATACTAATATGTTTAGGTGTGATCCTTTTGTTAGCATAATATTCCTTAGGGGTATCATGTTAAGAAATGTTTCACTATCGTGTGCTAAAATTAAATTGTTCGCAAATAAAATAAATTCCTCGTGATTGGTAGACTGTTTGTGAATAATTTTAAATTGAGTGTAAGGATTTTTGAAAAGGTTTAGATAACTTTTCATTAATTACATAGCTACTGGTTGTGTGAGTTATACCTTGCTTGTTTGCTAGTAATCTGTTAAAGAAGAACAGAAATTGCTAGAAGAAATTTCTGCATGTTTAATACTTGTATCATGGGATTGTTTTGATGTTTGTGCTTACTAACATGAGTAAGTTTTATGTACTGTTATTAGGTACACTTATATTCATGACTTGCTTGTTTAAGTTTAAACATCATATTAACATTGTTTGTTTCTCTAGAGTGAAACTAGTTCCACCACTAGAAAATGGTGATTTTTGCTCTAGTATTACCCTCTTTTTATTTAATGAGTATATGTGTTGATATAGCATGTTTAGGAAGTTATTACTTCTGTTATCATGCCATGAATTATTTAGTTTCATGTTCTATGGTTATAGGATATGATTATCTCTTATAGCATGCTGGTGTAGATTTTTCATACTAGTGTGTTATTTGTGCAGTCCTGTTTTTTTTTATGCCTATGTAATAGGAGTTTTATCTTGTGTAAAGATGGTGTTTTGAGGTACCTTTATGATTGGATTCATTGGTTTTTAGCTACTGGTTGTTTGCTAATTGTTCATGATTGATGGATTCCAAAACCTCTAATAAACAATAACCTAGTGAATAAATAGTCTATTCATCTGTGGTGTTGTTTGCTTGCTTATTGGATTTTGTTTAAATGTTTTACCTTAGCATGAGTTTATACTTGTGTTATGATTGTGCTTAAGAGTATCTTATTAAACTAAAAACATCCAACTAAAATCATGAACATATTAAGTGATAGTTGCTTGTGGTGAGTAATATCCACTGCCATGGGTATTGTTCTGTCTGTTTGTTTTACCTTAGCAACCTAACCTCTTGCACCCACAAGCTATATTGTTAGTTTCTTATATACCTTGTTATGAGAGTGGTAGACCACTCCATAGGTGTTATGTAAGAAGTGGGTTATAGCTAGGAACACATGAAAAAAAAAATTGACGGTATATTTCCAGGTAATTCTGCACTAACCTTAATTTTTGTTCAAACTAGGAAACAAAAGTTTTGGACCTAAAACAAGTACTGGTGTACTTCTTTTAATAGTGAATTCACTAATTTAGGGATGTACCCCGCCTCCTAAGAAACGTCAAAGGGGGGAAGCACCGGCACTCCAACACTAACATTGTGTTTGTTGGCCCTCCCTTAGTCCTCGCTTGCGAATCTCGGGGACGAGATTCTTTTTAAGGGGGGAAGACCTGTCACATCCCAATTTTGGAATACCTGTTAACACAGTTGTTTTGCTAATTGCTTTACTAATAAACCTTGGTTGTGTTTGTTTGTGGTTGTTTAAGTGCAACCAAACAAACTAATTATATAAACTTACATGGCTAAGAAATTGAAAACAAAATATTCAACATATTGTTCCAATGACCTTGGCAATATTTTCTAAAGTAAATATTGATCAAAGAGTTTTCCAAAAACATCTTATGAATCCAATACTGGTTGAATATTATCCCAAGACCTAAATTAAGAAAAAGGAAAACACTTAATAAATTTCCCTAAAAGATTATCAAAAAAAGAGGCATTCTTAAATGCTTCACCAAAATCTTATCAAATGTTTTTTTCAACCTTGCAAGATTAAAAACAAAGGTATTGGAGAGCATTGACTTGCTATCTCTAGTCACATAAATATTTTGGCAAAGCATTGTTAAAGAAAAGCCCAGTGCCTTATTAAATAGAAATTCCAATATTTCCAGAAACAGAAAACTAAAACAAGTTACTATTGGAAACTTTCTTAAAATGATTTGAAATTTATACCATTGCTTCCTTATATCAAATAAGGAACACACACAAGAGGAGACCAAAAATTGAATCCATTAAAGTCCTGAAAACATGGTTTTTCTCCACAGCAACATTTGGGATTTTGAACAAGTTTGTTCTACAAACTTTTTCCAAATGCCATGAAATAAATACCACATGCTCTATACCATAAATGAGGATGAAAACCAAAAGGGCACAAGTTTTTGAATAATTTAAGTTTCCAAAAACCCCTATTTTCTTGACAGCACCTTTTTGAAATTTGAACAAGTTTGTTCTATGAAGTAACTCAAAATGACTTGAATTTTCTACCACATAAGGAACACATCAAATAAGGAATGTGTGCCAAAAATTATCATTTTTGGAAGCTCCTAAGTAGGTTAATAAATTCAATGTCCATTTATGTAAGAATTCAAATTTGGACAACTTTGAATTATCAAGTTTATCTAATTGAGCCAATTTTCACATATGTTGTACATCTCAACTAATAAGAATTTTGGGCAAGAGGAATTAAATTTTAGACTTTGTTTGCTTGGTGAAAACAACCTTTTACAGAGAAGACAGTGACCTAGTTGTAAATACCCAGGGACTAAAATGAAAGATGAGTCATCTCCTACCTCTAGCTCCCTGTAGAGAACAGCACACCTAGGCCATGGCTTCGAAGGGAAGGAACCCTTGGGGATAAAGAGGCCCCCCCATGTGGTCTGTCTCCCCAGGCCCCCCCTCTATCTCTCTTCCCCCTCGAGCACTCCCTCTCTCTCTAATTTTTCGCTACCCGAAACCCTAGCTCGAGCTCCACGTCGATTCGGCCAAATGGGTGCACGCCGCCGGCAGCCGTTGAGCTCTAGCTCTTCGCCTTGCCGTGGTAGACCTCCCTGCAGGAGGAATCGAGGTGGGACGGCTCGAGGAGGCCGCGCCGTCCGTTTCCTCGATGCGGGTCCGGCGAGCTCCGGCGAGCTATTCCGGCCGCCTCGAGCTTTCTCCGCCCTACCCAAGCTTCTCCGCGCGTTCATGGTGAGCAGGGGAATTCCCCCGACCCATTTCCCCTCTCCCTCTCCTCCTAATTCGTGGCCGCGCCGTCTTCGCCGTCCGGCCGCCGTGCACCCTCGTCGCCGTCCATTATCCGGTTGCTCCCAGGAAACGAAACATGCCCTAGATGAATCCCCTCGTCGTTAGCATCTCGCAGGTGTTTTTGTTTCGCGAAGGTGTGCACGTTTGCGTCGGGTTCGAGATCGCCGGAGTTGTTGCCGCCGGCGGGTGACGCAGCGACGATGTCACGCTCGCGTCATCATCCTTGACCCCGCGCTGTGAGGTCAAACTGGCCCGTGGGGCCGGATCTGCCCGCGTGGCGCCTGCGTGGCTGGCTGGCCCGCGCGTCAGCCTCTTAGAGTAGATCCACCCGCGGTGAGAAATATCCTGGCCGGCCCAGTTAGTAGATCTGGCCCAGTTAAGTCTTTTTCCTTTTAATTCTTAACAGAAATTGAACCTGTTTACTTTTGGGCATAAAAACCTATCTAAAAGGTGAATTTGACCAAACCAAAAATCACAGTGGTACCTCAACTAATTCTAAACCACATCCAACTTGTAGATCTACTTTTGGTTGAATAGATTTGAAATGAAAATTGATTTGGCAACAGGTACCAGAAACACCAAAATGAGCACCATTTTTATTTTACAACTCAGAATGAAGTGAGGCCAATTGCATTGGAAAGCCCTTGAAATTTCCTAACAGGGGCATTTAACCTCGTTTCCAAATTCCTAATATTTTTGAAATGGCATGCAATTTGGTAAAACACCAGAGAGCACTTTGGTGATTTTTATAAATTAATTAAAGATGAATTTTGATGCAAACTAAATTGGATGGTCTTGTACATGTTTAGGACTATCCAAACCTAGAAGGGTTTAATTTTTAGAGCATCCTACAAAAATTTGGTGGACAGATCTTTAAAATGCCTGTTTCTGCCATTTTGGCATTTTAGATAATTAAATTGTGTGAATATATTTGTGAGTTGCAATATTGTTTTCTAGCATGTATAAGTTGTGTGAACTTGTTTTCTAAGTATTACTTAGCTATTTTATCATGTTAGAATGTGTGGACTTGAGTTGAAAAGAAATAGGATTTATATTAGTAGCATATGTTTTATCTCTAGTTTATTACTTGCATATAAATTTTGAGTGTTTAATTTATGTGCAAGCACTTGAATTGTTGTGTTGAGATATTAGATTCAGTACCATGTTGGTACTTATATTTTGTTAGTATCACCTCTGCTAGCTTGCATTTGAGTTGGTATAAAAGCATGAGTAGCTTAATCATTACTATGAAATTGTTATGGAAAAATTCCCTCATGTGTGGGATTTTTGACATAAGTTTTTGTGGTTGTGTAGCCACATATTTTTGTATTGTGTTCATAGGACCAGTAGCATTGTGATGATATTATTATGAGTACTTGACCCCTAAAGTTTTCACATGTGTGAAAACAATAGCATGAGTACCATTACCTTGCTTGTTTTTAGCACCCTATTATTCTCTACTAGTATGATTATTGCACTAGATGCTAGATTAGTATGTTGTTAATTTTTTAGCAAGTGGACCAGAGGCTTTGTGACCTCTTAATGCCTTGTTATGCTAGTGGAACACCCACTGGTTTAATTGCATTTTTGGTGGAAACATTATTTCCCCAAACTAGATGTATTTCTTTTATATAGTTTCATAACTAGTGAGTGCCTAGTAGTTTTGCTTTGGGAATTTTTGTGCTAAACAAAAATGGGTATGCTTCTGTTTGTAAGTGGTTATAATAATGTGTGGCTTGCTAGGAAAAATCCATCTTTGGGTTGTTGTTTGATTCCCCTAGTAATGCCCTTTTTATTACCACTAGTATGTAGGAGTTGCCCTGAAAATGGATGACTTGTTTTATCAAATGGGATATTTTTGTTATACAAAGTATATATGTTTTTCAGTACTGTTTTTATGACATGGACCCTCTGGTTGTATTTCAATTACTTGATTGAAATGCATCCATTGATTCTTCATGTTTAAGTAGTACTAGTTTCCTTAGCAGTTGTTGTGTTAAATTATTTTCCTGCCAACTTGTGTTTGGTAGAAATTTGTGTATCCTTGCATGAGGACATGTTTTCATTCTCATTATGATAACATGGTTCCTTGTTTGCTTTTTAGTATTTTACTTGTTATGTTTTCCTGCATAGTAAACTTTTAGTAGAAACATGTCTATAGGATTCCTCCTTTTTAGTCATTGTTTCTATTGTTCTCACTATGAGAAATTGTGTGTTTTGTGATGAGTCTATTGCCTTGTTGCACTTGTGTAGGCTCACTGATTTGTAAAAGTAACTTTTGCAAATCATGTGTCTTATTTATTCTTGATGTGAATTTAGACTTAGTAAGATAGCTACCTTTTTCTTTTTGTTGTTTGGTTGATAGACCCATTGCCATGATTATTTTTGTGCATGTTTTATATACTTTTAGTAGTCTCACCTTTGTGAAACTAAGTGTATTTTGGGTTTATTAATATCTTGGAATGAGAGTGGCACACCCACTGAATCCATGATATTAAGGTTGTGAGATATGTCCCTCCAACCTTAAGTTGTCTTATTAAATGGCATTTCTGCCAAGTAGTTTTGTTTGATTGTTTGCCTAAGTTAATAATTGTGTGATTTGTTATTATTAGATTTCCTTGCTGTATGTATTGTTACATATGGTTGCTTGCCTTGATTGGTTCTGAATGTGTGTCCTTTATTATTTTTACGACGTTAGAAAACGAAGAGGAAGGAAGTGTCGTGAAGCTCTGTTTCAAGTTCCAGTCACTCCAAAACCAGGGACACAAGAGATACCAGGCAAGCCATCCTGATGCTTGCTGATACAATACTTATCATTATCTATCACGCATGTTTTACCTCTGAAGTTTTACAAAAACTTGATTATCAAAACTATTTTTGATGTGGAATTTACTACTATACTATATATAGGTTACTATCATGCCAGTAGTTAAACTTGGTAATACCAAGCCCATAAGCCACCCTATGGTATTTATTACCATCAAATATACTAGTCCCTAAGTGGACACCCTAAAATTGTGATTCTACAAAACAAGGGCTTTACGGAAAAACCCGGAGAAAAGGCGGATCCTTGTTCTCCGGAGGGATGTGGAAGTGGTCATTTTTGAGAAAGTGGTGTTTTCAAAAATGACACATAACCTAGTCTTCGCCGGACAACCTTTACCGTACTGCCACCCTACCCCAACATGGGCAAGGGGCTTAACTTGAAGTTTGTTCTTATTAGTGTGTGCTATCTCAAGGTGCTATAGGGGATGCGATCCTCTGAACCGAATATCGTGGAGACATATAAAGTGTGGGATTAATTTTCCCTCCGGATGCATCAGCTGAGGCATCCTGGCTTGGCGGGGATTAGCTCGGTGCCGGGGATGTGGTAAAACTCAACTGAGAGATAGGCATATTCTAGCTTGAACATAGTGGATGGTTATGATCAGATACCTGATGTTTACATACTGTTGTTACAGTCCGTGATTGTTCACGGGAGGTGTACTGGATCTGGTGGATGTGTACACCTCTGCAGAGTATAACTTTTTCGAAGAAGCCGCGTCCTCGGATATGGACAGTTGAATGGCCATGTAGCTAGCATTGTGTCAATGTTTTCAAAAAGAGTTTTTGAAAGGGAATGTTTGAAAGGAAGTGTTGAACTTGTGAAGTTCGGAAAGGAAGGAACTTTGTATCTGCGAGATACTGATGATGGAAAGCCAGATGTTGTTATACAAAACAAAGTGTTTTGCAAAGAAAACCTTTTCTACTCTAAGTAAGAATTCTGGAAACTGATTCCAAGAAGTTTTGCAAAGAGAAAATATTCTTTACAAAACTTTACAAAACCTCTTGTACATGTGATATCTACAAGAGAAATAAAACTATATATTATTTTTCTTCTGAAGTATCTTCTTCAACGAAGATACAGATAAACCTGACTGCAACTGTGGTGTCATCATATATGAACACCATTGATAGTGAACCATATTTATAGCCTACCTATTCCACCATATAAGCATACTTGCATGTTTAGTAAGTGACATGATGGATGTCTTGCTGAGTACATTCAAATGTACTCATTATGGTTTCGCCCCTGGTATCTACTTATCAGATTTGGGGAAGGAGCCTCCAAAGGATATCTATGAAGAGAAGTACGGAGTTGACGGCTTTGCGAACTAGGATCGTCTCCGGGTCAGCAGCCTGTAGGTTAAGGCGTGACTTGGGCTCAACTACGTTGTGTTTTATTTGTCTTCCGCTGTGTTTGATAAGTTGCCTGCCCCATGTGGCAGTTGCGTTAAACTTGATCATGTGATCATTTGTGTAATACCTTTATGTATTCGTGTAATGGATGATGTATTTCTGTGTGCCAACTGTGTATGTTGTTCACGACTGATCTTTCTGGGATCGTGAATGTATGCATACGTAGGGTTTCAGACTGCCGGTCTGGGGTCCTTACAATGCCTCTCCAACTCCGCGTGGACCTGCGTTTCGCGGATGACAGCGGTCTCTGGGACAGTTGGTTCATCCCCGCCGAGGTCCCGGACACGCGCATCCGCGCCCTCCTCGCCTCACGAGGGGTGCACCCACCCGCCGGAGCGCACGGTGAGGGCATGGGGGTGGTGGAGATGGAGGAGGAGGTGGTGGCGCCCGCGTAGGAGGAGGCGCCCGCGGCGGAGGAGGCGCTCCTGGTGCCCCAGACGAAGGAGGAGGAGGAGGCTGAGCAGCTCCACCTCGCCGTTGAGGCGTCCGAGCTGCACGAGCTCGGGCAATGGGAGGGGCGGGCACCGTCCCTCCACGACTCTGCCCACGCCGTCGCCCGCGAGGCAGCCCCAGCGCAGCCGACGATGAGGGCACAATCAAGGGCGCCGCCGCAGCCACCAGCGCACGACGGAGGGCCTCGCGCACCTCTACGGGGCGTCGGACTACGTCATCCTGGAGCAGCCCGCGTGGTGCACGCGGCGGTGGCGCGGCGAGGAAGACATCAAAGCCCCTGCAGGGTTTTTTTTTGTATAAATATATGTAAAGGGTTAGGACCCTTCTGAAATGCGCAAATATGTACATGTTTTGTAAATATTTTAAACTGGATTTAGTAAATTTCAGTTCGAAATTCATATTGGTTCAATAAAAAAAAATTAGGGGGCCATTGGGATGATTCGACCCCAAATCGGGGATTCGGTCTCACGTGAGCCCACGGACCACTCTAAACGGAACAAAATAGGACCGATTTTGATCCCATTTTGGGGGGCCGTTGGGTATGTTTTTTTGTTCACCATGCACCCGGCCGTGAGTTCAATTCTATGTATGCAGAATTGCAGATAGAGATAGAGTCAGAGTCAGAGTCAGAGTCAGATATGAGTCGTTAGCAAAGGGAACTGGTGGTCATGAATGAAAGAAAAACAGATATCATATATGAGATATGGCTGCCCTTGGTTTGAACTTTCCACAGTTGGACGTCAACCTTTCAGGCCGATCTCGAGTCTTCGTCGAGGCTGGGCCCGTCAGGCACATCAGTAGCTGCTGAACAAGGACCATGACCACATACGGTCAGAGGCTTTGAAATTCTTCCTACGACTTCTAGTCTCCCTTCGCTGAACTGAACTGGAATTCGTTCTTTATTAGCCTCTGGGTTTCTTAGATTTATTTAGAACCAGTCTCTCAAAAAAAACGGCGAGCAAGAGTTACACAAATTACTCCCACTGCTTCACGACACTAATTACGGAAAGACAGGAATGAACTGTAGGATTCTGACTCGCACCTGAAATTGATAAGGTTTTTTTTTTGAACAAAGGTTGGCCCGAGGGCCTAGCTGCATATATATCGTCGGTGGGGGTACAAAATACAGAGGACACACAGGAAAATAGAAAATACAGAACAGTCCTCGAGAATTACAAGGAACACCCTACAGAGCGCGCAAAAAACGCGATCAAGTCCTTGGCCTCCACCACCGCGACGAGGACACGAACTCCGGCCATCCCGAGAACCACGCTCTTGATGACGATAGTGCAGTCACATGATGGAAGCATTTCCTTTCATGCATATCCTCGCAAAAGGAGCAAGAAATAAGAAAAATAAACGAATAACAATACGTGACAGAGAAGTCGTTAGTAGGTAGGTCCACGAATTAAATAGCATTCGATGCAGCAACTGTCAGCTATGCGTTATATTGGCTCTTCAGTTACATCACTATTCGCCTGGTACATCAATTATAGCGTAACCTACAGCTCCTCATCCCCCCCCCCCTCCCGTGTTGCCCCCCGCCACCGGAAACCAAACCCTAACCACCGCTCGCCTCCTCCGCCTCTGCCGGACGACGCATCTAAGCTAAGCTTGCACAGCCGACGACAGAGGCGGAGTCTCTCTGCTCGCGACGCCTCGTCGTTGGGCCGTCGGTCTTGGTGGCGACGGTGGTCCAGGACGGCGCGGTGGCGTGTGGCAGCCCAGGGAGAGCGTGTGGCGGTGGTGTTGTGGGCCATAGTAGTCGCTGCTTCGGGTAGTGAGCGTATGTTTCCCTCGGTCGCGCATGGCGGATGGGCCTGATCTGGGCCTATCCAGGCCTGTGTGGGCCGTGGCGGTAGGGCGCTGTGATGGCGCGCGCGAGCCTTGTTCCGGCGTGTTGCGGCTTCTGCAGCAGGGGTAGTGGATGGACGGACCGCGGGGCCTCCTCCCCCGAGCCCATGTTGTCCGACGGTGGAGTCAACGGGGATCGACGGCCTTCTTCTTCGTCGGTGAGATGGGGCATCTCCTCTCTTTCTCTAAGGTGGTGGCTCGTGCCGGCCTATGCTTCATCTCCCACTGTCTCCGATCGAGCACCATTGGGGGGCCCGGTCCATGGCCGGGTGAAAATCCTGCACATCGGGGATGTTGATGTCCACGACAACGTCTGCGGGCGTCGTTTCCTTCCTAGAGACGTGGCCAATGCCTAGACACGTGTCCCCTTCGTGGAGGGATATGCTCAGGACGAGGAAATGCAATGTCACTGACCTCATGCATTGTGAGCTCTATACATTGGGAGCTACCGAAGATTGGCAACATTCATTCTTCCAGTGCAGTTTCAGCACAAGAGTCTGGAATTACTTGCAGGTCTATTCGGGGCCAGGGGATGTGATCGAGGATATTGTCAGTCATGCCATAGAGATTTCAACAAACCTTTCTTCTTTGAGGTCATTATGTTGGCCTGCTGGCATATATGGAAATAGAGGAATGCTGCTGCATTTGAGGGCATTATGCCCACCTTTAGAAGTTGGAAACGCTCATTTATTCATGATATCACCTTGCATATGCATAGGGTGAAGAAAGACCACGTACAAAGCTTGTCATCATGGATTGACAACCTCATGTAATTTTTTATTTTCACTTTTGGTCACTTGACCATGTACATTTGTTTATAAGTGGGGGAAGGTAATAAAATGTTTTGGGGTGTTACCCCACAGTTTTAATTCAAAAAAAAGTGTCGAGGGAAACCCTAGGTCTGGTTCGCCAGTCCAGGCGACGACGGCACATTGGCGTCACTCTCTTCTTTAAGATGTCTCTTGTCGGCGCGGATGGGGGTTGATGCATTGCCCGGTGTTGGCTATTGCCCTAGAGGAAAGGCCTCAGGGGTGCAATATAAATCATGGCTGGTGTGCTAAATCGTCGCCTTTCCCAAGACCGGTTGGATTCCGCCTTCTTATTGCCGACTCCCTCTAGTCGTATGATGAGAGACACGTTGATCCGAGGGGCCTGGAGTCGGTATCATGCTGTGGTGGGTCTCGCCTTGACCGTGACGCGGTCCCGAAGCTTGGTACCTCGATTCCTTATCTCCCGGGTAGGTGTCATGTTAGGGAGTGTTTTTGGTCACCTTGTCGATGTGGAGGGTGCGTTGTAATCCATTTGGCGTGTATCTGGTGTGTAGCCTTACGGCGTTGTACCGGCCATCAGCCTTTCTTTTATGAGATTAATACTCCTAGGACGTATTCTTGAAAATAGCATAACCTAGAAGGTGGTACAACTAATTATAAAAATGAATTTACACGAACTCATTCGGGTCATCCCACTCATCTCCTCTGAAAGCTTTCGGCTAGGACTATGCTAATGCACCGTTTTTTTGGCGTTATTAAGGGAAGATAACATGCTAAGGCTGGTGTTAATGTATTTTTTTTAACACGGTTTCATATGTATTTCGCTGATATGACATGATAATTAATGTGAAGAGAGATGTTGTATCTTAGATAAGAGCATGGCTAATAGTTTAGCCGGCTATTGCCTATAAGATAGTGCCATGTCATCTATAGTCAATCCTATAGCCAACACGTATAATAATTTGACATAAGTATGTGTTGCTCTATTAATACATGGCCCACCTTTCATTCTCACAATAATTATCCGGCTTTTAGCAGCAGATTTTATCCAGGAAGTTATACATACTGATTGGTCTGCGAATCCAGTATTAGTCCCGAAGAAAGACATTATTGTTCTTAGGATGTGTATAGATTACACCGGCTTGAACAAATTGTGTCCAAAAGATAGCTTCGTGTTACCACGAATCGATCAAATAATATATGCCACTGCTGGCTCTGAGCTTTTATCCTTTTTGGATGCTTATTCCGGGTACCATCAAATACGTATGAAGGAGAAAGACCAAATAAAAACTTTCTTCATAACCCCATATGGAACATACTATTACATAACCATGCCTTTTGGCTTGAAGAACGGCGGCGCAACTTACCAGCGTTGCATGCAAAGATGCTTGTATAGTAAAATCGGCAAAAATGTCCATGTTTACGGGATGACATTGCCGTAGTTTCCAAGGAAAAGGACACACTCCTTGAAGATCTACGAGAAAACTTTGAAAATTTGCGCACTTACAAGATGAAGCTAAATCCATTAAAGTGCGTATTCGGGGTTCTCTCAGAAAAGCGTCTGAGTTTTATCGTTTCTCACAGAGGAATAGAAGTAAACTCAGAAAAGATCAAGACAATCTTGAACATCACAAGGCCTACGTGCCTAAAAGATGTCCAAAAACTAACGGGTTCTGCAGTCGCCGTTAGCAGGTTTATAAGCCGGCTAGGTGACAAAGCTCTGCCATTATACAAATTATTGAAGAAATCTGACAAATTTGAATGGACAGAAGAGGCAGACAAAGATTTAACCCAGCTGAAAAAGACCTTGATGAAATCTACGATTTTGGCATCCCCAAAAGACGAAGAACCCATGTTACTGTATCTTACAGCAACAAATATGGTTATTAGCGCGGTGATAATCGTGGAAAGACGGAAAGATGAACAAAGTGTACCAGATCAACATCCGGTGTATTATGTCAGCGAGGTATTCTCCGAATCAAAATAAAGGTATCCGCATTATCAAAAACTGGCATATGGCGTGTTTTTTGCATCTCGAAAACTCCGTCATTATTTCCAAGGACATTCCATAACAGTGGTAAGCAAAACACCACTAGGGGATATCATCAACAATGCGGACGCAACAGGCCGAGTCGCCAAATGGGGCATTGAGCTAGCTGCGTTCGACATTAAGTACCAACCCCGGACGGTAATTAAATCCCAGGTACTGGCAGATTTTATCGCTGATTGGACAAAAACAATAGAAAACACACCAATGCCGGAGTCGGAATATTGGATCATGCATTTTGATGGATCCAAAATGAAAGAAGGCGCTGAAGCTGGTGTAGTGATTAAATCTCTAAAAGGTGACATAATGGAGTACGTGTTACAAATACACTTCAACGTCAGCAACAAGGTGGCAGAATACGAACCTTTGCTTCATAGCTTGCATATTGCAAAGGAGATAGGCGTCAAGCGTATACTTTGTTATGGCGACTCGGACTTTGTGCAACATCAGCTAAACCAAACATGGGATGCCAAAAGCCCCATTATGGCCGAATATCGGAGAACAGTGGACGAGTTTGCCATTTGCTTCCTAGGATTCGAGGTACTTCATATCAAAAGGGAAGATAATTGGAACGCGGATGCATTAGCCCGCATGGGCTCGGAAAGAGTGAAAATCCTACCACCTGGTGTGTTTGTCCAACATTTGCACGAACCATCAATAAAAGGCGGAGATGTTGATTATCCTCTCGTTTCCGAGTCAATAGAAGTTTTGCTTGTTAACCCGAATTGGACAATTTCATACTTAAACTTCTTAGTTGATCAGAAGTTCCTGTATGGAGCAGACGAAGTCTTGCAAAGGCAGATACAATGCCGATGCAAAGGATACACGGTTGTCTGTATAAACGCAGTACTATCGGAATTTTTGAGCTATGTATTTCGCCAGAAGAAGGAAGAGAAATTATGCAGGAAATCTATGCAGGAGATTGCGGATATCATGCTCAATCAAAAATCATAGTTAAAAAAGCATTCCGTACAGGGTTTTTCTGGCTCACAACCAAGACAGATGTTGAGCACATAGTAAACACATGTGCCGGATGTCAGTATTTTGCCAAGCAGACGAATATGCCATCTCAAGCACTCAAAACTACCCCCATAACATGGCCATTTGCGGTCTGGGGGCTAGATATGATAGGACCATTCTAAACTGCAAGAGGCGGACTTACACATCTACTAGTTGCAGTAGATAAGTACACCAAGTGGGTGGAGGCGAAACCTATCAAAAAACTTGACGGTGTGACTGCTAGAAATTTCATCATTGACATAGTCATGTGATACGGCGTTCCACACAGCATAATCACGGATAACGGGACAAATTTCTATATTGGAGAGTTGGCAAAATATTGCCGCCATTTGGGAATTCGCCTAGATCTTGTATCTGTGGCACACCCACAATCAAATGGACAGGTTGAACGAATGAATAGTTCTATCCTGCAGGGAATTCGCCCAAGAGTCGAATCTCCTCTTCATAGAGCAGCTGGAGTATGGGTAGAAGAATTACCTTCTGTGCTTTGGAGTATTCGGACGACGCCAAATAGATCAACATGGAAAACACCGTTTTTCCTGGTTTATGGTGCAGAAGCAGTGTTTCCTAGGACATGCTCCATGATAGCCCAAGAGTGCTAGCATACGAAGACTCGGATGCCGAAAACGCACGACAGGATGCCGTCGATCTCTTAGAAGAAGAACAAGAGCTTGTACAAAGATCTGTCATTTATCAACAAGGATTACAACGTTACCATAGTCGGAAAATCAAACACCGTTCTTTCAAAAAAAGTGACTTGGTGCTAAGGTTGGTGCAGGAAAAAAAGCACAAATTAGCCCCAGTTTGGGAAGGACCATTTGTCATCAGCAAGGCTATGAAAAATGGATCTTATTACCTTGTAGATATTCGGAATATAGAAGATGGTCCTAAAAATCCGAATCGCAAGAGAAAGAGAAAGATAGATGTAGAACTGGCAGAGACAAAGAGACTCTGGAGCATCCAGCAGTTACGTCCCTTGTACACTTAGTTCAAATTCTATGTAAACATCTTTGAGATCATGAAATAAAGTTGTCGGAATTCATGCGTTTTTTGTCTGCCTTGTTGTTATTGTTCAAAGCATAGTACCGTCTTATCTATTTCCCAATGAAATTTCAAATTGCTTCAATGTTAACCCGAATTTTTCCTGCATGCTCGGAGTTATAAAACTGAATGCTTTTCTAGCCCAAGGAGGCTTAAGGAAACCCAAACTATGCCTGCGTGCCCAAGTTTCATACTTTTTTCAAAATTCCTTACTTTTTCTGAAGTATTATCTGGTCGTTTATGTGTTGGGTCACTGGAATTAGTAAGTATGCCTAAGTAGAGTCCATGATTCCGAGTTTCAATTGATAGGTTTGAACCCAGTCACTTGGCATGAAGATTAAGTACTATTGAGACATTTCAACACTAAGGACAGTCAAAACATATAAGCCAAATAATTTAGAAGAAAAAGGAATCAAAACCCAGAAAAACTTACAAAGACCTAAATTTTATTGCAAAAGGGGGAATACTTGTTTATACAAATGATAGATAACATTACAATTGATATTACATTTGGATAATAGTAATGCTTCTATTTGTTCTCGAACAGCTACTCAAGGAATTAGGCGGCCTCCTCAGAATCCGAGTCCTCCTCGTCGTTGTCGCTGGGGTTCTCAGGAGTTGCCGGAATCTCTTCCTCCGGGTAGAAGGTCGAGATTGACACCATTTGAGCTATGTTGGTGGCATTCCCCTTGACAGACTAAAAAATGTCGGTTCTCTGCGCTTCCGTGTACCCTTGGGGGATACCGGCTGCAACACGCCAGGATTTTGCGGTGGTATAATGCATACGCATCAGCCCAAGGGCCATGCGCGCACCACCACGAGCAGCAGAGCGGAACCAAGATTCTTTCTGGTCTCCACCTCTTCAATTGCCTCCGGAATCTTGCTTACTTCCGAGAATTCTTCCGCTTTGTTGATAATGCACTTGTTCACAAGTAGCATCCTGATACGTCTCCAACGTATCTATAATTTCTGATGTTCCATGTTGATATTATGCCAATTGCTACATGTTTTCTCGCTTCTTTATAGAATTTTTACACGTTTTCCGGGACTAACCTATTAACAAGATGCTAAGTGCTAGTTCCCTGTTTTCTACTGTTTTTGATTTATGAAAAGTTGTTCTGGAAATATTCTCGGAATTGGAACCCACGAATCACAAGTTCCTATTTCCCCGGAAGCATCCAGAAGTCCGAAGAGGAGTCGAAGACGGGAACCAGGGGGCCCTCACCATAGCCAGGCGCGGGCCCCCTTGGCCACCGACGTCGCCCTTTCGCCTATTTATTCCCCTCTGAAGGAAAACCCTAAGTACCTGATAAAAAATCCCCGAAAAGTTCCGCAGCCGCCGTCATCGTCAACCCTAGATTAGGGGGGTTCTGAAGTTGTCTCCTGGCACCCTGCCAGAGAGGAGATCATCACCGGAGGCCTCTTCATCACCATGCCTGCCTCCGGAGTGATGCGTGAGTAGTTCATTCGTGGACTACGGGTCCATAGCAGTAGCTAGATGGTTGTCTTCTCCTCCTATGCCTCAATGTTTAGATCTCGTGAGCTGCCTAACATGATCGACATTGTTCTTATGTAATTCTATGTGTTGTGTTTGCTAGGATCCGATGAATATTGAACTTATGCCAAGTTAATTATAGTCTTTATTGCATATGTTATTTGTGATCTTGCATGCTTTCCGTTGCTAGTGGTTGCTCTGGCCAAGTAGTTGCTAGTGACTCCAAGAGGGAGTATTTATGCTCGATAGTTGGGTTCATGCCTCGTTTTCACCTGTGCTCGAGTGACGGGTGATGATGTGTTGTTGCCACTAGGGAGAAAACAGTGGTGTGAGTGCCCGCGTGCACAATCATTGCTTACATTACACACATTGCTTAATGAGATTATCTGTTGCTTGCAACTTAATACCTAAGGGGGGTCGGATGATAACCTGAGGGTGGATTATTAGTCATAGATGCAGTTGCATTACGGTCTATGTATATTGTTGTAATGCCCGCACTAAATATCATATTAGTCGTCATGTCATGAATGTGCACTACCGTGCAACCTCTATTTGTTAGTTGCCCAGCTGTAATTTGTTCACCCAGCATGCTATCTTTTATGGAGAGACGCCACTAGTGAACCTATGAACCCGGTCCATTTTCCTACGTTGTTAAACAAACCACTGCAATTCCCTGCTTTCTTTACTTACTGCAAGCATACACCATTTTCCACACTATACGTCTAATCTTTGTTTTCAGCAAGACCGGTGAGATTGACAACCACACTGCACCGTTGGGACAAAGTATTTTGGTTGTGTTGTGTGCAGGTTCCGCGTTGTTGCTGACACCGGTGAGGCGCCATCACCACCGTCAGTGGCATCAACCTTCCGAACATCCTGTTTCTCCTACTGGATTGATAACCTTGGTTCTTAACTGAGGGAAATTCTTACCGTTGTACTCATCACACCCTCCTCTTGGGGTTCCCAACACGCCATCACAAGCATCAAGAATTTCTGGCGCCGTTGTCGGGGACTTAAAATTCATCATCATCAAGAAGTCTCCCCGTCAAAGCACCATCAAGGCGTAGCAAAGAATTTTTGGTCCCGTTGCCGGGGAATAAAACAAACATACATAAGAAGACTTCCTCCCACAACGGTCGCCATCCACAGCAGCAAGAATTTCTGGCGCCGTTGCCGGGGAGAAAGAAGTCTTCTGGCAAGGGGAGTCTCTCACTCTCAACCTCTTTATTTTCTTTATTGTCTTGTTTTTATTTTTTTCTTGTTTTGCTTCTTTATATCAAAAACACAAAAAAATAGTTTACTTCATAGCTGTTATTTTTGCTTTTCTGCTCTTAGTTTAATCTCTAATCATGATTCTATCCAAGTTTACCTTGAAATATGTACCAATAGGTAATGGTGATATAATTGGGAAAGGTAATATTGGAGAGTTCTTTAATTATGTTAGCAAGCACAAAGAATTTGAGGATAGATCCTTAACTGAACTTGCTCCAGATTATGAAACGCTGCAACATCTCTAGTTCGTATGTTGGAAGCTAGGTTTGTTAACCTTAATCCCATAATACAAAAAAAATTCCTCAACCTTGATAACATCAAGATCGTCATCATCATCGTCATCACCACCAGCACCATCACCCTCATCATCCACCTTCACCCCTCTGTAACAATTAGGGGCCTCTATCGTTGTTTTGCATTAGATCTCTCTCCCGGTGTGGATTACTTGTTAGTAGTTGATGCTTGTGAGATTTATCGGTGTTTGCACTTTATGACCAGATTGTTATCATCCATTATATCACCTCTGATTATGATCCATATGATGTGATGTGAGTAGTTCGTGTTGTTCCTGGGGACATGGGAGAAGTCAAGTTGTTAGTAGTGAAGTAATGTTGAATAATATTTAATGTTTGATATTTAAGTTGTGGTGTTATTCTTCTAGTGGTGTCATCTGAACGTCGACTACATGATACTTCACCATTTATGGTCCTAGGGGAATGCATCGTGTATTTGGATACTAATTGTGGAGTTGCCGGAGTGACAGAAACCTAAACCCCCGTTAGGAAACCATTACACGAGGGAGCGTAGGACCCCGGAGTTTAAAGCTATGGTTAGATTTAATTCTTAATTACTTTCTTGTAGTTGCGGATGCTTGCAAGGGGTATAATCACAAGTATGTATTATTCTTGGATGGGACGTTACATTAGCATAGATTCACCCACACAACACTTATCAAAACACCTAACATTATTCAGCTGCATGGAACAAAAGCACTTGACAGAAACCTCCCGTGCGTTCTCGAGAACGTTTGTTAATCATAAGTAAACCCACGGGCTTGTCCTTTGATGAAGAAAGTATTGAGCCACTCGCTGCAATTATTACTACTACATTTTATTTACTCACACTTTATTTATCTGCATTATAAAAAAAAACCTACAAATCTGTTTTCCAGTATTTACAGTTATTCCTCTTCGAAACTGATTGTCAACACCTTCTACTCCTCGTTGGGTTCGACACTGTTATTTATCGAAATTACTACGATACACCCCCTATACTTGTGGGTCATCATGGCTCCAGTTCCCAGCGTTTTACTCCCCTTCGTCTTCACCTCCGGCGGCGGCGGAAGCAGTGACCTCCTTGCCATCATTTTCCTCCGTGGGCTCGGAGAAGGAAGGCGGAGGAGGAATAATAGAGGTTGACGGCGGCGCATTTCCAGCCGCGGGAGGCAGATCCCCATGGGTCGGCTCGCTGGCGGCCCCCTCTGGCGCGGTCTCCGCGGTGCGGACCGCGGAATCGAGGAGGGGGTCCATGTCGTTGATGATGCTTTCGATCTCCACGGCGGCGCTCGCCATGTCGGAGGAACGGGGAGAATCTCCGTCGACCATTTTTCGACGGCACGGACGAGAAGTTGAACCTCTGATGGTTGTTCCGGGGAAGGGCTTGGGGGCTAACTTCTCTGCGTTCTTTCACGCTCGTGCTCTGGATGCTAAGGCTGGGACACTAGGGCGCGAGGAGGAAGAAGGAGCAGAAGAAGAAACGGAGCCCCCGAGATGGCTATTTATAACCGGACGCGCGAAGATTAGCTCCAACGGCTATTTTGACCATTGGATGCCCGACGTGTGTTACGCCCGAAATTTCTGGGAAACAAGGGGACGGGGTGATAATTGCTATCTCCTCTTTTCCCGCGAAAATATGTCAGAGGATATGTTTTAGGATTTTTGACTGAACCCAAACGACCGTGATGTCAGCACCATTTCATCGCTGATGTCACGATGTTCCTTCTCCACGAAGGCTCATGGAAGGAAAGTCGGACTTTGATAAAATCCGAGTTTTGAGTTAAGAGATTTGGGGAAAAAGAAGAATCAAGACAAAACGCCGATATTTCTCGGAAAATAATGCTAGTCGACAAAAGGCGACAGAATGAAGTCTGAATCCTTCTTGGGGACTACTGCCGGATATATACCGATTAGGGGTATGTCCGGCATTCGCCTAAAGAGCCGGATTAACAGGGTGGTTTGTTGGTAATGGATCACAGTCCATTGGGCGGCCCAGTAAGCTGATGTGCAGGAAGCCGGATTCTAGAAGAACCCGGACCACGGCCCAAAGTGGTGCGGCTTGGAGAAGAAGACGGATTCCCTACATTCCAAGTTAAATACTTTCCGTAGTCTTCTAGGTTTCCTTTCTGTAAACCCTAATCCGGCTATCTATATAAACCCGGACGGGATAGAAGACAAACAACAGTTAGTTAGAAGCCAACTCGCTGAGAAGTTGACCCTCGCCGAGTTAGCGAAACTATACTCACATTGTACTTTGTATACTTCAGGCTTCAACTCTGATTTAGTGAGATTGTAGGAGTAGGAACGCCGCTAGTTGCGTCGTACCGAACCTGGGTAAAATTGGTGCTCTCGTTTGTCGTACTACCACGCCCCCCACGACTCTATCCGTAGGCTCATGGCACCCCCGTCTATGATCCTTACTGCGATGTCTCGACATATGCGTTATCATTGTCGAATGCAGTCAACAAAGATCAGAGCATACATCTTCATCCTCAAGAGTAGGTCTGAGGAATCTATAACTTTATTGTTCAAATTTCCTCAATAATCTGAAAAGAATTGCTCATTCACGCATTATTTTTCTTACATATTTTCATTGTGTTTTTTTTTTGGAAATGCAGGTTCTTTTCTGAAATGGCGATACAGATATTGGTAGTTCGTATTTAGTGTACACAAGTTTGATGATAAGAGTAAAAATACTTGAATATTTATGGATTATTTGGTATTTCACTTTGCTTTGCAGTTTCACTTATTGAAATATATTTATAGCAAACATAATTAAGTTTGATTATATTTAAACCAATTTACCGCAACAACGCGCGGGGTATCATCTAGTAAGCTTTGAAAGCTAGTAGCGAGATTAAACGGTTGGAATTTTGGGCAAATATTTTTTCCCTTGCATATAACCAATCGAGCTAGCGGTCTCCTTATGTTCGTGTGGCACCGAGTTTTAGTGTTCGTTAGGACCATTTCGTTATTGCTCATTCATTTGGTCACACTAACTCGTCTATTGCGCGTGTTCCATTGTTTGTGTGTTCGTCCATTTAGCTCTTTTGTGACTTTTTCATTGAGGTTCTTATCTAATTTTAACAACTCACTTTTCGCGGCTTCATTTATTTTTGTTGCTACTTTACTAAGCTACAATTCATGTGCGTGCGTGTGTGCGTTTATGCGTATGTGTGTGTGCTCATTAGTCAAGTCAACCGCCTTTGTGACAACTGTTTTTCTTGGCTAGCCATTTGTTCCAATCCCATCAAGACAAAGTAAGGTTGGTAATTTTCCCACAAAATATCGCATTTTACTTGTTTTTTCTTGAGATCTTGGCCAGGGATGATGCTATTGCAAGCTCTAGCTCGGATGATGACCTTAACCCCTTCCACAACAACAAATATAAAAACGATATATCCCAAGGTGAACACGTTGAGCTTTGTCACCTCATGCGTGATGTATTAGAGCACTTCAAGGGTCGGTTTCAAGCATAACAAACAACGTTCACCATGAAAATTACCCAACTCAACGAGAGCATCATCAACCTTGCTCATCGTGGTCATACCTCCTGAAGCTCGCATCGTTCATGGAGCTCCTCAAGGTCAAGTCAAACAAGAGAGGAGGCCAATGAGGGACAATCAAGGTCTACATCGACAAGAACATGAACCACCTCCATCTCCATGAGCCCGACAACCGCATGGGCGTGATGATGCACATCAACCACCTCCTCGATGCTAAGATCCACCACCTCCACCCAACTATAGTGACGATTATGGTGAGCATGCCTTCATTGAAGGTGCAAACCCTCATAGTAGACCCCAAGGCTGCACCACCAACATAATCATCAATACGATCATGTGGACTATGAACAAATTCATCGACAGCATCGACACCATCAAGACCATCAAGAGTGTGAACCCCTAGAGCATGTTCAAAATTGTCAACATGAAGGAAGTAAAAAACGCGCGGAACGACTACAACATCATCGACAACGCCATCATGACGATGACTTCAAGGACCGCCAATGTCGATATGATGAAGATGACAACTTGAACTCTGTATGTTCAATGTGCCCAATTTTTATTGCTACAAGTGACCTGGGAGCAAATCTATCATGGGCCCTTAGGGCCGACAAGATATTTCGCGTCCATGACTACACCCAAGAGAATATGGTAGCATTGGATTCACTTGAATTCGAGTATTATGCACCGTTATGGCGGGATCAAGTGCAAGCCATACATGAAGAAAACTGCATGAAGTCAATTGAGAATTGTATGAAGATGAAACAAGCAATGCATCAAAGGTTTGTGTAACATCACTACAAGCGCGACTTGTTCAAGATAGCTCAAGCTAGGCTTGAAGTAGGTTGATGAATACTACAAGTAAATGGAAATATCCATTATGCGATCAAAGATAGTCAAGTTAGAAGAACAATCAATTGCTAGATTACTCAATGACCTAAATTACTTAATAAAGAGGGTTGTGAAATTCCAACCATACAACTCCCTTGTTGATCTTGTCCACCAAGTTACCAAGGACGAGCTTCAAGTAATTGAGGATGGAAAGTATGCAAGCAAAAGGCTTTCTTTGCCGACAAGCCTTCTTCCTTGACGGCCCCAGTGGTACAGACATCACTTCCAAACAATACCAAAGGCACTCTAAGACCGACAAATGCAACAAATAGAGATCCTCAATCATTCAAGAAACCGGTGACTTCAACCACCCAAGCAACTACTCAAAATGCTAATTCAAGTTCAATTTCATTGCTTCAAATGTGGTGGTAGTAGTCACAATTCGTTTGAATGCACCAACAACAAAGTGATGATAATTAATTAAGATGGAGAACATGATTCCATCAGTGAAGGAGAATACTATGCCTTGCATCAATTTTCCATCAACCCATTGTATGATGATGACCAAGCTCAACAAGATGTCTATTGTGATGTTGATTAAAATCCACCACTTGTGGTTACAAGAGTGTTGACAACCTCCACACAATATCAAGACCAAAGGTGCAACTCATTCCAAACTAGAGACGATATCAATAGAAAGTCAATAAAGGTCATTACTGATGGTGGAATTTGTCATAATTTATAAAGCAAAGAACTATCTGAGAAGCTCAACTTGACATACAAGAAGTACCTCTATGGCGTACTATGTTTAATGACTTAGTGACTCCGACACCGTCAAGATACGACATATGGTACAAGTATCTTTAAATATTGGACCTTATGAAGATAATGTTGAGTGCAAAGTAGTGCATATGATGGTGTGTCACCTCCTACTTGGAAGCCCATGGAAATTCGAAAAGGATGCCATGCACGATGGATGCATACACTACTATAGTTTCAAGTGGAACAAAAAAAAACCTTGTGCTTTATCCCATGAATCCAAGTCAAGTGATTGCAGGCAATGCCAAAACGTATGGAAGTAACAAGAGAAATGTTCAAGTGAGATGAGTAGTGAGAGAGATAAATCCACCAAAAACTTAGTGAGAGCACAAACCAAACATGAGTGAGAAAATTATGAGAGGTTCCCATGGCGTAGCATTGTTATCCACCAAACATGAGGTGAGATAAGTGACTTAGAACACATCTATACTTCACTGTGTACTCTTGTGCAAAGGTGAGGTGCTTGATACTAAAGATTAACAAACCTTCCTCCGTATTTGATGTCTTTCCTGAAGGAATTTGGTGATGTCTTCCCGACGAGCTACCACCAAGACTTCCTCCTCTACGCGGCATCGAGCACCGCATCGACCTTATTCTGGGTGCACTACTTACCAATCGATCTCCCTACCACACCAACCCAGAAGAGATGAAAGAAATTGAGCGCGAAATACAAAAGCTCCCCTCGAAGGTTTCATCCGTGAATCTCTTAGTACATGTGTCGTAACGATGATTCTAGTACCCAAACAAGATGATACTTTACGTATGTCCATGGATTGTCGTCCATTAATGCTATCACGGTTAGATACCGCCACTCAATTCCTAAACTTTATGACATGCTAGATGAACTAAGTGGAGCCACAATTTTCTCTGAAATTGATCTAAAAAGTGGTTATCACTAAATTAGAATGAGCATAGGAGTTGAATGTAAAAAGGCATTCAAAACTGAACTTTTACTATATGAATGGTTAGTGATGCATTTTTGTCTTTCAAATTCTCCTTTTACCTTCATGCGCTTAATGAACCATGTCTTTCATGCTTTCATTGTAAAATTGATGTGGTTTATTTTGACGAAATTCTCATTTATAGCAAGTTCTTGGATAAGCATGTTGATCATGTTTCTCAAGTTTTATTTGTTCTCCGAGATGCAAAGATTTATACAAATCTTTCCAAATGCACTTTTTGCATCGACAAATTGGTTTTCTTGGGTCTTGTTGTTTGCTCGAATGGCATCAAAGTTGATGAAAAGATGGTTGAGGAAATAAGTATTTGGCCTACCCCAACCACGGTTGGTGACGTGGGGATACTTCCTGAGTCCTCCTAACGGGCATATCCGGTCTAAGTTATGCTCACAAGCCCAACATGTGGAGCTACCTCGAGAAGGCCCAAGTGTGGCCCACACGCAAGACTTGCGGGTCAAGGATTGGAGGAGCAACCGACATCGATTAGGGTTTTGTAAACCTACCCGGGTAGGAATTTGGGACCCAATCTCCTATATAAAAATTAGGAGAACCCCCCCCCCCCCCCCGCGGGTAGGGAATCTGATCATTATCTCCACCGCTCCACCGTAGGTGCTGCCTCTCTCGAGATCTAGGCTCTCGATTAGGGCACCCGCCATTGTAAACACCACATCAATACAATCCAGGCAAGCATGAGTAAGGGTTTTACCTCCTCGAGGGCCCCGAACCTGGGTAAATTGTGTCCCCCTGTTTGCCGCCGAGTTAACCAGCGTTCATATGTTTCCTACTCTCAAACCCCCAGTATGTCACCCGGGGGATATGCCGAGTCCGGTACTCGATAGTTCATGAGCAATTTTTATGGTCTTGCTGGTATCTACTGCCATTTTGTGAAATATTTTTGGACAATTGCTTGCCCTTGAAACAAACTCACTACCAAAAATGTTCCTTTTGTTTGGGTTAAATCACAACCAAATGCTATTGATGAACTTAAGAAAAGGATCACCGAAGCCTCTTGTTATCGAATTTCTCCAAACAATTTGAAAGTGAATGTGATGCAAGTGGCAGAGGCATTGGTGGTGTACAAACGTACACATGTTGCATACTTTAGTGAAAAACTTGATGGTACTAGGTTAAATTACCCATCTATGATAAAAATCTTTATGTATTGGTTCTCTTGGACATTTTTCAACACTATCTTTGGCCCAAGGAATTCACTATTCACTCCGACCATGAATCATTGAAGTACTTAAAAATTGAAGCCAAATGTAATAAGAGATATGATAAGTGGGTCAAATTTATCGAATATTTCCCTTATGTTCTCAGGTACAAGAAGGGCAAAGAAAATATTGTACAAGAAGGGCAAAGAAAATATTGTTGCGGATAATCTTTCGCTCATGAGTTTCCTACTTACATGTCTTGAAATAATTGTTCTTGGATTGGATGAAATAAACATTTGTATTCTTCCCATGTTTTCTGTGGAACTATATTGGCCAAGTGTTCATCAAATCTGGTTTTTGAGGATTTCTACTTGCACAAAGAATTTCTCTTTACAGCTAACATATTGTGCATTCCTGAGCTCTCTCTATGCCTTTTGTTATTGAAGGAATCTCATGGGTCATTTTCGACATTAAAATACCTACACAATGCTCTCCACAAACTAATATTGGCACAAAACGGAGCTCTAAGTGGAAATGTTTGTTCGTCGATGTCCTACATGTCTCAAAGCTAAGTCAACCTATAACTCCCATGGTCTTTACATTACTTTACCTGTACCACATGCACCATGGATTTACATTCGTATGGTCTTTTCCTTAAGATTTCCACACACTAAATAAAAGTAAGGATTCAATTTTTGCTGTGATTGATATAGATTCTATAAAATGGCACACTTCATACCTCGCAATAGAACTTATGATTCTTCACATGTTTCCATGTTGTTTTTTAGGGAAATCGTATGTCTACATGGTGTGCCAAAGAAAATTGTCTCGTATCATGACGTCAAGGTTGTCCCTATGTTTAAAAGACGTTAATGACCAAGCTCAGCGTCTAGCTCTTATTCTACACCACCTACCACCCTCAAACATATGGGAAAACCGAGGTCGTCAACAACAAACTCTCATCATTTATACAAGCCTTGTTCAAGATCAGTTTGAATAATTGGGAGGAGTGCATTCCACACACCTAGTTCGCCTACAATTGAGCACTTCATCGAGCCACCAAGCAAAGCCCCTTCGAGATCGTGTATGGTTTCAACCCCCTCCACCGCTCTTGATCTACTAACACTACCTCTACATGAATGCGTCTACATGGCAATCGACAAACACATCAACTACAAGAGTCCACAAGAGCTACAATTGAAAACATGCCACCAAGATCAACAAAAACAAGGGATCCATGATATCTGAAGAATGAGAACTTGTTTGGCTACACCTTCGCGGGGTCCGCTTCCCAAATGAGAGGAAATCCAAAATTAAACCTCATGGAGATGGACCCTTCAAGATCCTCAAGCGCATCAATGACAATGACAAAAATATTGACAACCCAAGGTCCAAGTACATGGTTCATGACACCTTCAATGGTGCTGACCTATCTCCCTTTCATGGATGCCCAAGTGGCGAGGAAGATCATAAGTCGAGGATGACTATTTCCGGGGGGGGGGGGTGATATATCCCGAACCATTCAACCAACCATGCCTACTACTCCAGTTGGACAAATGACAAGATCTCGTGCCAAAGCCATAAATGATAAGGCGAACTCGCTCCTATCTCTCTATGAAGCGGTGTTTTGGTGAATGGATTGCTACCTCTAGCATATATGCTTTGTGTGCTCAGGTAACAACACCCAAAAAGGAACCCCCAAGATGGTTCCATGGATACCCAAGAAGGTTCCCAAGAAGTTGACGATAAGGATCGAGAAGATGGTTGATACGTACAAAACGTATCTATAATTTTTGATTGTTCCATGCTTATTTTATACCAATGCCCTATGTTTTTTTTACTATAGTTCTATATCATGTTTAGACATTTTTCCCGGACCATGCTATTTACAAGATGCCCAGCTGTGGTGACCCAGCACACCATTGCATGTGTAGTGCGCAAGTCGATGACATAATACTCACAGGAGGAATTATCCGTGAATATTACATCTCTCAGAGTGGTACAACAGAAACACAGCGGGACCAGGCAAAACTATAGGATACAATCCTCATTACAAAATCTTGGGAATCTCATTGATGAATCAAGAAGATCTCCTGCAAAAGAAACATCAGAAGAAGCAATTCGAAGCTCCAAGCCGGAGAAGAACTCTAGCTCAGAATCAAATCTACTATGGCTGATGTCAGCCCTAAACTACGGCGTTTAACATCTAAGTCCAATTATGAACTTCACCTACACCTTGATAGCTTCTCCTCCACCAGCGTTGTTGATGACGAAGCTTTACTGGCTAAGTAGAATAAGACTCCACCTAGCTTCATGAGGTAGCGATGGCTTCACGATGACGACTTCCATAGGCTTCAACTCTAAGCAAGGGGTCAAACGGGAATGAATGAGTAACGAGCGTTACTCAGCAAGTTCATGATATATAGTGGGTAGTTTGATGCACTAACTACAGCTTTAGACTCGAAAGAGTCATGAGCTAATGCAAGGTTGTATAAAATTTTCTTCAAGAGGTTGCTTTTACTCCTGAAAACTATGCCCGCCAGACCATCACAGGACTAGAACTTCATGGAGTTGCCTTTCCTGTAGCGTTCGCAGTTCCTTCCCGGAACAGGAGGTAACATGCCACATCCTTTTACACTCTGCAGAGGTGCGTTACTTTACCCATGGACGACCAAGACCATGTTGCACAACCAGGCTCGAGATCCTGTCCACTCCCACTCAGGTGTGGGGCCCGGTAGTTGGTCCAAGCCAAACCGTGCTTCTCCGCACAACGCATGCCCACCCATTTCTGCCAGCAGGTTGAACGCCTGATTCCACCCCTCACGATGGATATCTACGCGCCCCTGGCAGACCATCATAGACCCGCAGAGTCCGTGGGAATTAAGGGATCCCACCCATGTGCATGTAGTCCCGCACTACCTACGCGAGAGTACAACGTACGTCTCTGGCAGCCCGTTGACATGCGAACGAGAAAAGTATCACGGCTGACTTACTCCCCCCATAGAAGATCCATGGTCAACATGAATTTTACAGCGCACCGAGTTCTGACGGCATTTGTGATTAGTTCCTAGGTAATACGTTCCCATGCAGATGGAACCTTCCTTTGACCTATTCATCTTACCATGGTTCCATCCGCCCACCAAACAGAACACTACCACTCGGGTAGTCATTCAATTAGTCATATTATTATAAAAATAGGATCATGCATTCTTTTGAGAGTAGGTGATAATATGATAGGGTTTTTTGCAAGTAGTTTGTTATGAAGTACTGCAAAGGATATGAGCAAGTGATGAACTTGCCTGAGATTGAAATAACAATAATAATCCATGTCTTCTGGGTTCGAGGGTCTCGTAGAAAATCCCGACTTCTGAAAGATAGCAAAGTAGTCCCGGTAAGGACTACAGAAACACTGGCAACATGATACATGCATAATAATGGGATGCAATCGTGGAATACCCTGGAAAATATCCCAGCTTACAAGTGTAAGCTATATTTGATATGGTAACTTAATCTTATGAGTTTTAGGTGAATTGTTTCATTTCTTGTGGTGATGTGGTTATTACTACTTTTAGTCTTACATGTGTTTCACTTTTATTTAGCAAACAATTGGTATCTTGTTTAGGTAAAAATGTTTATTACTTGATTAAATAACAAAACAACAACACATAGATAATAATTATTGAATAGATATCAGACACATTTTATTATATGCTTGAAAGTGTAGAGCTAATGCCAATGAGTTTAGTTGATTCATTAGTTGCTCAGGGTTCTAACTCATATTTTTAGTTGGAAACATTGCAAAATGTTATGCACTAAGGAATTGAGTGATGTTCACTTTTATGCAGGTAATAAGATGATAAAATAATAAGGATACTGTTTTAAGGAAAACACACATAGTTTGTTATGATTTGGAAAAAAAATTCCTGTGGAAGTATTACTTAAGTAAAATGGAATTTCTTGTAATACCCAATTAAATCACATGCTAAGGTTTTAAGTTTAACCTGTGATTATCTTTTATTAAGTAAGAATTGCATTTATGAATTAAATTCTTTTGAAGATATTAATTGCAATCCTCAATTAATAAAATGAAGTTATATTTATTTCTCTAAGGTTTTAAACATCGAAAAAGTATAATTAAATGATGTGCAATAAGGGCACTTTAAATGATTAAGATTTAATCATTAAGTACTAAATTGATTTGAATAATTTTGGAGTTAAAGGCTTAAAGAACATATTATTTTCCCTTCCTTATTAATTTGATTTGTTTTAATTATCTTATTTTTCTTTCATAATTCAGGGAATGAAAAGTTAATAAATTTTATAAAAATAAACCATTAACGTTATACAAGTTGATATTTATCAATAGAGAATTAAGGATAACATTATTCTCAATTATTTAGTAGTGTTATTTGTTTTATCATAATTTATCTTAAATTCATAAGTTTAAGGTAAAACAAGTATTATATTATTTAATTTAAACTGTTAGGGTATTAGAGGATTTATATTGGTGAAGTTATTTAAGATTTTATTTAATTCTAATTTTCTCTAGTTTATGATGATTTTTAATTGATATGATTTTTATTTCTATTATTTTTCTTTAAAGAAAATGGTCAAAAGACCAACCAGCCCCCAGGCTGACTGGTGGGCCAACCCACCAGTGGGTTGGGTCAAACCCACTCGGGTAACCCGAGCAGGTGGCCACCCCCCACACTCGATCCCCCTTTCTCCTCCTTCACCTTTCCCCTCTGCGTGAGGCGACGCAGGGGCGATTGAAATCGCCTCCCACCTCCGGCGATTCTCCCGACTCCCTCCGGCCACCCCGCCGCCGTGGATGGACGCCACCGATGCACCACCTCGCCCTCTACCCCGTCCTCTACCTCGATCTGGTTTTCTCCCGTGGCGGCTCCCGTGGAGATCCTAAAACCCTAACCCTAGGGTTAGGTATCCGGGGTGCTCCTCCCCTCTCCGGTGGCCGTAGCTCCTCGACGTGACTCCTGGAGGCTCCAGGGTTGATGTGTTGTTGCTGCTGCTTCTAGGGCTTGGTTTCCGGAGACGCCGCCGCCGGGATGGCCTCCGGGCAACCGTGGCTCGCCGCCGTGCTCCTCTCTCCATCCGGATGTGGTCACCACGATGGTGACCACCTGTAAGTTGCTCTCCTCTCTCTCTGCCCTCCAACCTCTCTCTCTCTCACGGATTCTTCCTTTCCCCCCCCCTTGCTCTGGAGTCTAGCCCTCGAGCTAGCTCGTACCGAGCTCCACTGTGATGCTCTCTATGCTCTAATGCTTGGTTAGACAGCAATGGATTCTTCCTTTAATTTACTTGATGTGTGAGACATGGAAATCATGCTATGATCTGTGATGGATGGGGAACTTTTTATTGTGCCCTCACTTATCTCTCTGTTGCTATGTGCTGTGAGATGATTCTGGTGATGGATATGTTGCTGTTAGTGGAAAATCATTTTGGGATTACTCCCAATATTGCTTCTGGGTACTGATACCCTTAGGGTTTAATCCCTGTGATGGATTCTTGTTACTGGTTATTGGATAACAATTCCTATTACTAAGTATATAATTCCTGGTGCTCAAGGGTGTGCTAAATGACTAAGAGGTGTTACTCTGAATTTTATTCAGAGAATATGCCCTTAATAATTGTTTCCAACTTATTGTTTTCATGTCAACTGAAGAATGCCCTGTTCCTATATTTCAGTTATTTTATAAATCTTTATACAACCAGATGTGTAGTTGTTGTGTTGAGGTGCTCATCCGGTTGGTTAGTGCCCAGCAACAACCTGTTGGATGTCCTTGTGAGCTAGCTAATTTTATTGGTCCATTTGCTTATGGTTTGTGCCCCTCTTTGCCATTAGAACTGGTAAGAACATGGTATCTACTTGATCTTGTTGCCCCTGGAACTATTATCTGATAGGAACAGATACTATTCAATTTATTGCCCCTGCCAGTGATGCAAAAGCTGAGGCATCTATTCTTTGGATAAGAACAAGTTATTACTAAATGTATTCAAATCTCAATGATAAACTGGATGCCAAATCTGAGAACCAAGTAGCACTCTAAACAAAGATGCTAGGTTTGATTGCCAGATCTTGTGTCTAGGGTGTGCACTCCTGGCATCTTGTGTTTGGTGTGTTTGCTTTTATTTTCTGGACATATTTGGATGTGTAAACTGATAAGAACAGATCCTTGCTTGTTTTCTTGGCCCAGCCTATGATGCAAAGGCTGAGGCACTTGTTTTTGATAAGGACAGATACTATTGTGGGCTTTCTTGAATTCCCAGTGATGATTTAGGCATAGCAACTCTATGCATAACTGAGAGAACTCCCTCCCCTCTCACTCCTCTCTTCTAATCTAAAGATGCAATTTAAGATCGAGTGGCCTAGGTTTATTAACCTGCTGCTGGAGTGAAGCCTTGTCTTCTGGAATCTGATAAATCCTTCTTCTTGTGGCATGCCTGCACCTCCTAGCTGCTTCACCTAGATCCTAGACTAATCTGGGATGTGTTCTTGTTGTTCTAGCAGTACTGGAATTGTTGGTAGATGATTTTGGCTAATTTTGGAAGCATGTGGTGCTGCTGGAATGGTTCATGTACTAGGGCAGTGGCTTGTACAGCTGATGTCTTAATCTATCCCATGTTTTTCTTCTCACAACAGGAAGTTGGGTAGTGTGTATTGTTGCTCTGAGGTGTTCCTGGTGGTGGTATGAGCTTAGAGCTCAAGATGGACGTGTAGGAGATGGAATGGGTCTTTGCTCCTCTTGCTGCACGGCTGTTTGCTTTTTATTAGGCTGTGGTGGTCTTGACAGCACTAAGATGTGCATGGATGTGTAAGCTGTGTGCTTGCGTGCATGACTCAGGATATTTTGCCCAAGCAGATGGACTCGACTGGGCTTGGTCTTATCCGATGCTTTCCATTCTTTTTGGCCTGACACTTGTATTACCTGGTACTTGGCCAATGAGGTTACACCGAGTTATTTCTCTGATTTGAACAGATGCTTAACTTGACTAAGCCTAACTCGATGATGCAATTAGCAGTGCATCTCACTGCCTAGCTGAGAGTACTAACCCCCCACTAATCTTTTTTACTTTTCTTTGTTTTTCTTATTGATTTTGCAGGTACAGAAGATCAATTGAAGACTTATAAGGCTTGCAAGAATTAGTTTAGGAGTTTATTTTGTAAATGTCAACTTGTAATTAAACATGTATTTTTTTCCATTTGTTGGATTATGTAATAACTTTGTATTATTATTTTATTATTAATAAAGTTTATTCTTTTTCTTTTACAACTTCTCTTAATTAATTTGAGTTGAAGAAAGATTTAATTATTAAATGTTTCAAACTTCATTAATAACTAATTATTCCAATTATCAATTTGAATTCAATTTTCAAATACAAACATTCTTTTAATTCAAATCTCGAGTTGAATCCTCAAATCAAACAACACCTAGAAGTCATGTCGAAATTCCACTATTTCCCCAATATTGGTCTCTCTTTTTCCACTAGAATATCGATGGAACCTCGATCCCTCCAGGTCGAGTACTTGCGAATAAGTCTCCAGTTGCCACTTCTCGTCTGATGATGTCTCAGAGTAAACTACCAGCTTATTCCTGTATAATCTAACCTAATGAAACTCAAGTGTTTAATGCCCTCAGAAATAATCTGCTTACAAGATTGATCAGGTCCTGTACTCAAATTATTCTTTTATGGCACCAAACACCAGGATTTCACCCCCTCGGTTGATATCTTCTATCTTGGCTCCCTCCTGGGTTGCTTCTCTTGTGGCCATGGTCATGCAGGAATGTAGACAAGAGTTTGGAAAGATCACAGACAGTGATCAGGTTTTAGTATTGGTTTAAGAAGGTTTGTTTCCTCGTTCAAATTCATCCTTCGGGACTGATGAGATCATCCAGTTATACAGGACTAACTTGCAGAAGTAAAATCGTCAACTGTGTGATTTGGATACTCACCCCTCTTCGAGTTCTAGATACCAAGTTGATTTATCTCAAGTCACTTATAGACTTTGAGATTAGGCTTGTTGAGAGTTAGTGTTGGTCACAACCAATTATGGTTTATGTAACCTGATGATTTGTTTTCTTAAGATACTTTTTATAAAGATCACTCCAAATGTACTCTTGACTAGATGATCTAGACCTATTTTATCATGTCAAGTGAAACATGGGTCACTTTGGTTTGTTAAAACTTTCGCGCCAAAATTTCCCGTACTTTTAGATGCATGCTTTTTAAATGCACATATTAAATTTAGATCCTTATAACTTCCCAAACACTGGGATGTTACAGTATCTCCCCCTTAACAAGAACTTCGTCCCGAAGTTCAACCTCTCTCACGTAAAGATAGGTAGAGAAAACTTCTGTAGACTGTTGAATCTTCACATCTGTTTCTTGTGTTGACCTTGACATGTGTATCCTCTTTTCTTGATTGTTCAACTTCCACTGTCTTGCACTATGATCTAATACTAAGCCTGTTGCTATGACAACTCTGTTTTGTTACTAAGCCTTCCTAATGGTCTCACGAAGAACACGTGGTATTTCCACCATGTAGTGGATACCAAGTTTCATTCTCCGATGAATAGGTATGGTTTCCTGACTCTCACAACTTTCTGAAGAACAGTTGGTACATCCACCAGGTGATGAATAACCAATAAGATTCTTCCGATACACTGGATATTGTCTATGGTTTGGTCTCCATTTGGTTCAATCTAATGGTCTGAAGATAAAGATTTTTCAAAGAAACTTGTACAAGGTAGTGTACATTGACTTAGACTCAATTATTAGTGAAAAAATCTTCGAGTTTCCTCGAGTTTAACTTTTTCCTGCAGGTGACTATAACCTATTCCATTGGTTACTTCCTATGGTCCTTCTACATCCTTGGGTTTTGACTTCTATGGGACGACTCTATGAGTTTATCTATCAACTTCTACATGTTTCCTTCTAAGATATAACTACTCATGAGTTTTCCTTCTGATCACTTGTTGTATATATCCATGTGCTCATGAGGTATGTCACCAACTCCAAGAAAAATGTGGAATATGATCCATTCCCATCAGTGCTTTATTGATTTCTTCCTTCTTGACTTTCTAGTCTTCTAGAGCTTTGGTGGTTGCTTCAATCCGCTGAGATTTCAGACCGCTCTCAGACTAATCCTATACCCTCTAGATCAATAACATCAAGATAGAACTCAATGTTTGCACATGCATTTGCACATCAAGTTCAATCTTCATGCACAGATCTAGTCAATCAAAGATCCAAATAAGATGCAATAAATCCAAATGCAGTTATCACTCATGCATCAAAAGCCTATGAAATAAAAGTACTTAGAGTAAAACATCTCAAGTACCAAGGCTCTCAAATGCTATACACTACAAGTAGGTATATATTACCTTGTAATCCTAGTCTACACAACCACTCCTTGCCTTGGTAATTACTCCAATTGCATGCCTTACTGCAATGGAATAAACTCAGACAAAATGATCCTATAGTAGTTGTTGTCTAACTTGGTTCCATATAGGACTAAGTATTATGTAATTTAATTGCTTCATCTTGATCATGATAAGCTTCTCATGGTATCTGTTGATCCTTCAGGTTGTTGATCACATCGTAGGAGTAGTAATGTAGCTTCCATCAATGCTTATGCCTTCTCCTAATTCTACATTACACTATACTATACTACTTCACCTCTAGACTTGATAACAAAGGATATGGTATTATACCCTGTAGTTACCATGGTTTATAATAACTCTTAAGGATTCTCAACATCCATTCTTGATGACTCCTATTCTAACTCAATACCATATTTTACTCCATCCTATTCATTCATAGAATGGGGTAATCATCACTTTGACTTAAGCATCTCTGACTATGTCAGAACACTCTTTTTCCTAATAACACTGATACACACTAGACTTCTAACTATTCATACCTAGGTATATAGAAATTAGGTAAGTATATTTACTCAAGTTGAGTAAGAATAATTCTATACAAGTATGATCATATCATGCTCAAGTGAATGATTCTCATAGTTGTAGGAAATATGGTTTAGATAAGATGGCTTCCTAGAGTATTTACCAACCTACAGATCTCCTAAAAGGTTTAAAACCTAAGGTCGCTTTGCTCTGATACCATCTGTGGTGACCCAGCACACCACTGCATGTGTAGTGCGCAACTCGATGACATAATACTCACAGGAGGACTTATCCGTGAATATTACATCTCTCAGAGTGGTACAACAGAAACACAGCGGGACCAGGCAAAACTATAGGATACAATCCTCATTACAAAATCTTGGGAATCTCATTGATGAATCAAGAAGATCTCCTGCAAAAGAAACATCAGAAGAAGCAATTCGAAGCTCCAAGCCGGAGAAGAACTCTAGCTCAGAATCAAATCTACTATGGCTGATGTCAGCCCTAAACTACGGCGTTTAACATCTAAGTCCAATTATGAACTTCACCTACACCTTGATAGCTTCTCCTCCACCAGCGTTGTTGATGACGAAGCTTTACTGGCTAAGTAGAATAAGACTCCACCTAGCTTCATGAGGTAGCGATGGCTTCACGATGACGACTTCCATAGGCTTCAACTCTAAGCAAGGGGTCAAACGGGAATGAATGAGTAACGAGCGTTACTCAGCAAGTTCATGATATATAGTGGGTAGTTTGATGCACTAACTACAGCTTTAGACTCGAAAGAGTCATGAGCTAATGCAAGGTTTTATATAACTTTCTTCAAGAGGTTGCTTTTAATCCTGAAAACTATGCCCGCCAGACCATCACAGGACTAGAACTTCATGGAGTTGCCTTTCCTGTAGCGTTCGCAGTTCCTTCCCGGAACAGGAGGTAACATGCCACATCCTTTTACACTCTGCAGAGGTGCGTTACTTTACCCATGGACGACCAAGATCATGTTGCACAACCAGGCTCGAGATCCTGTCCACTCCCACTCAGGTGTGGGGCCCGGTAGTTGGTCCAAGCCAAACCGTGCTTCTCCGCACAATGCATGCCCACCTATTTCTGCCAGCAGGTTGAACGCCTGATTCCACCCCTCACGATGGATATCTACGCGCCCCTGGCAGACCATCATAGACCCGCAGAGTTCGTGGGAATTAAGGGATCCCACCCATGTGCATGTAGTCCCGCACTACCTACGCGAGAGTACAGCGTACGTCTCTGGCATCCCGTTGACATGCGAACGAGAAAAGTATCACGGCTGACTTACTCCCCCCATAGAAGATCCATGGTCAACGCGAATTTTACGGCGCACCGAGTTCTGACGGCATTTGTGATTAGTTCCTAGGTAATACGTTCCCATGCAGATGGAACCTTCCTTTGACCTATTCATCTTACCATGGTTCCATCCGCCCACCAAACAGAACACTACCACTCGGGTAGTCATTCAATTAGTCATATTATTATAAAAATAGGATCATGCATTCTTTTGAGAGTAGGTGATAATATGATAGGGTTTTTTGCAAGTAGTTTGTTATGAAGTACTGCAAAGGATATGAGCAAGTGATGAACTTGCCTGAGGTTGAAATAACAATAATAATCCATGTCTTCTGGGTTCGAGGGTCTCGTAGAAAATCCCGACTTCTGAAAGATAGCAAAGTAGTCCCGGTAAGGACTACAGAAACACTGGCAACATGATACATGCATAATAATGGGATGCAATCGTGGAATACCCTGGAAAATATCCCAGCTTACAAGTGTAAGCTATATTTGATATGGTAACTTAATCTTATGAGTTTTAGGTGAATTGTTTCATTTCTTGTGGTGATGTGGTTATTACTACTTTTAGTCTTACATGTGTTTCACTTTTATTTAGCAAACAATTGGTATTTTGTTTAGGTAAAAATGTTTATTACTTGATTAAATAACAAAACAACAACACATAGACAATAATTATTGAATAGATATCAGACTCATTTTATTATATGCTTGAAAGTGTAGAGCAAATGCCAATGAGTTTAGTTGATTCATTAGTTGCTCAGGGTTCTAACTCATATTTTTAGTTGGAAACATTGCAAAATGTTATGCACTAAGGAATTGAGTAATGTTCACTTTTATGCAGGTAATAAGATGATAAAATAATAAGGATACTGTTTTAAGGAAAACACACATAGTTTGTTATGATTTGGAAAAATTGTTCCTGTGGAAGTATTACTTAAGTAAAATGGAATTTCTTGTAATACCCAATTAAATCACATGCTAAGGTTTTAAGTTTAACCAGTGATTATCTTTTATTAAGTAAGAATTGCATTTACGAATTAAATTCTTTTGAAGATATTAATTGCAATCCTCAATTAATAAAATGAAGTTATATTCATTTCTCTAGATAAGGTTTTAAACATCGAAAAAGTATAATTAAATGATGTGCAATAAGGGCACTTTAAATGATTAAGATTTAATCATTAAGTACTAAATTGATTTGAATAATTTTGGAGTTAAAGGCTTAAAGAACATATTATTTTCCCTTCCTTATTAATTTGATTTGTTTTAATTATCTTATTTTTCTTTCATAATTCAGGGAATGAAAAGTTAATAAATTTTATAAAAATAAACCATTAACGTTATACAAGTTGATATTTATCAATAGAGAATTAAGGATAACATTATTCTCAATTATTTAGTAGTGTTATTTATTTTATCATAATTTATCTTAAATTCATAAGTTTAAGGTAAAACAAGTATTATATTATTTAATTTAAACTGTTAGGGTATTAGAGGATTTATATTGGTGAAGTTATTTAAGATTTTATTTAATTCTAATTTTCTCTAGTTTATGATGATTTTTAATTGATATGATTTTTATTTCTATTATTTTTCTTTAAAGAAAATGGTCAAAAGACCAACCAGCCCCCAGGCTGACTGGTGGGCCAACCCACCAGTGGGTTGGGTCAAACCCACTCGGGTAACCCGAGCAGGTGGCCACCCCCCACACTCGATCCCCCCTTTCTCCTCCTTCACCTTTCCCCTCTGCGTGAGGAGACGCAGGGGCGATTGAAATCGCCTCCCACCTCCGGCGATTCTCCCGACTCCCTCCGGCCACCCCGCCGCCGTGGATGGACGCCACCGATGCACCATCTCGCCCTCTACCCCGTCCTCTACCTCGATCTGGTTTTCTCCCGTGGCGGCTCCCGTGGAGATCCTCAAACCCTAACCCTAGGGTTAGGTATCCGGGGTGCTCCTCCCCTCTCTGGTGGCCGTAGCTCCTCGACGTGACTCCTGGAGGCTCCAGGGTTGATGTGTTGCTGCTGCTGCTTCTAGGGCTTGGTTTCCGGAGATGCCGCCGCCGGGATGGCCTCCGGGCAACCGTGGCTCGCCGCCGTGCTCCTCTCTCCATCCGGATGTGGTCACCACGATGGTGACCACCTGTAAGTTGCTCTCCTCTCTCTCTGCCCTCCAACCTCTCTCTCTCTCACGGATTCTTCCTTTCCCCCCTTGCTCTGGAGTCTAGCCCTCGAGCTAGCTCGTACCGAGCTCCACTGTGATGCTCTCTGTGCTCTAATGCTTGGTTAGACAGCAATGGATTCTTCCTTTAATTTACTTGATGTGTGAGACATGGAAATCATGCTATGATCTGTGATGGATGGGGAATTTTTTATTGTGCCCTCACTTATCTCTCTGTTGCTATGTGCTGTGAGATGATTCTGGTGATGGATATGTTGCTGTTAGTGGAAAATCATTTTGGGATTACTCCCAATATTGCTTCTGGGTACTGACACCCTTAGGGTTTAATCCCTGTGATGGATTCTTGTTACTGGTTATTGGATAACAATTCCTATTACTAAGTATATAATTCCTGGTGCTCAAGGGTGTGCTAAATGACTAAGAGGTGTTACTCTGAATTTTATTCAGAGAATATGCCCTTAATAATTGTTTCCAACTTATTGTTTTTATGTCAACTGAAGAATGCCCTGTTCCTATATTTCAGTTATTTTATAAATCTTTATACAACCAGATGTGTAGTTGTTGTGTTGAGGTGCTCATCCGGTTGGTTAGTGCCCAGCAACAACCTGTTGGATGTCCTTGTGAGCTAGCTAATTTTATTGGTCCATTTGCTTATGGTTTGTGCCCCTCTTTGCCATTAGAACTGGTAAGAACATGGTATCTACTTGATCTTGTTGCCCCTGGAACTATTATCTGATAGGAACAGATACTATTCAATTTATTGACCCTGCCAGTGATGCAAAAGCTGAGGCGTCTATTCTTTGGATAAGAACAAGTTATTACTAAATGTATTCAAATCTCAATGATAAACTGGATGCCAAATCTGAGAACCAAGTAGCACTCTAAACAAAGATGCTAGGTTTGATTGCCAGATCTTGTGTCTAGGGTGTGCACTCCTGGCATCTTGTGTTTGGTGTGTTTGCTTTTATTTTCTGGACATATTTGGATGTGTAAACTGATAAGAACAGATCCTTGCTTGTTTTCTTGGCCCAGCCTATGATGCAAAGGCTGAGGCACTTGTTTTTGATAAGGACAGATACTATTGTGGGCTTTCTTGAATTCCCAGTGATGATTTAGGCATAGCAACTCTATGCATAACTGAGAGAACTCCCTCCCCTCTCACTCCTCTCTTCTAATCTAAAGATGCAATTTAAGATCGAGTGGCCTAGGTTTATTAACCTGCTGCTGGAGTGAAGCCTTGTCTTCTGGAATCTGATAAATCCTTCTTCTTGTGGCATGCCTGCACCTCCTAGCTGCTTCACCTAGATCCTAGACTAATCTGGGATGTGTTCTTGTTGTTCTAGCAGTACTGGAATTGTTGGTAGATGATTTTGGCTAATTTTGGAAGCATGTGGTGCTGCTGGAATGGTTCATGTACTAGGGCAGTGGCTTGTACAGCTGATGTCTTAATCTATCCCATGTTCTTCTTCTCACAACAGGAAGTTGGGTAGTGTGTATTGTTGCTCTGAGGTGTTCCTGGTGGTGGTATGAGCTTAGAGCTCAAGATGGACGTGTAGGAGATGGAATGGGTCTTTGCTCCTCTTGCTGCATGGCTGTTTGCTTTTTATTAGGCTGTGGTGGTCTTGACAGCACTAAGATGTGCATGGATGTGTAAGCTGTGTGCTTGCGTGCATGACTCAGGATATTTTGCCCAAGCAGATGGACTCGACTGGGCTTGGTCTTATCCGATGCTTTCCATTCTTTTTGGTCTGACACTTGTATTACCTGGTACTTGGCCAATGAGGTTACACCGAGTTATTTCTCTGATTTGAACAGATGCTTAACTTGACTAAGCCTAACTCGATGATGTGATTAGCAGTGCATCTCACTGCCTAGCTGAGAGTACTAACCCCCCACTAATCTTTTTACTTTTCTTTGTTTTTCTTATTGATTTTGCAGGTACAGAAGATCAATTGAAGACTTATAAGGCTTGCAAGAATTAGTTTAGGAGTTTATTTTGTAAATGTCAACTTGTAATAGAACATGTATTTTTTTTCATTTGTTGGATTATGTAATAACTTTGTATTATTATTTTATTATTAATAAAGTTTATTCTTTTTCTTTTACAACTTCTCTTAATTAATTTGAGTTGAAGAAAGATTTAATTATTAAATGTTTCAAACTTCATTAATAACTAATTGTTCCAATTATCAATTTGAATTCAATTTTCAAATACAAACATTCTTTTAATTCAAATCTCGAGTTGAATCCTCAAATCAAACAACACCTAGAAGTCATGTCGAAATTCCACTATTTCCCCAATATTGGTCTCTCTTTTTCCACTAGAATATCGATGGAACCTCGATCCCTCCAGGTCGAGTACTTGCGAATAAGTCTCCAGTTGCCACTTCTCGTCTGATGATGTCTCAGAGTAAACTACCAGCTTATTCCTGTATAATCTAACCTAATGAAACTCAAGTGTTTAATGCCCTCAGAAATAATCTGCTTACAAGATTGATCAGGTCCTGTACTAAAATTATTCTTGTATGGCACCAAACACCAGGATTTCACCCCCTCGGTTGATATCTTCTATCTTGGCTCCCTCCTGGGTTGCTTCTCTTGTGGCCATGGTCATGCAGGAATGTAGACAAGAGTTTGGAAAGATCACAGACAGTGATCAGGTTTTAGTATTGGTTTAAGAAGGTTTGTTTCCTCGTTCAAATTCATCCTTCGGGACTGATGAGATCATCCAGTTATACAGGACTAACTTGCAGAAGTAAAATCGTCAACTGTGTGATTTGGATACTCACCCCTCTTCGAGTTCTAGATACCAAGTTGATTTATCTCAAGTCACTTATAGACTTTGAGATTAGGCTTGTTGAGAGTTAGTGTTGGTCACAACCAATTATGGTTTATGTAACCTGATGATTTGTTTTCTTAAGATACTTTTTATAAAGATCACTCCAAATGTACTCTTGACTAGATGATCTAGACCTATTTTATCATGTCAAGTGAAACATGGGTCACTTTGGTTTGTTAAAACTTTCGCGCCAAAATTTGCCGTACTTTTAGATGCATGCTTTGCAAATGCACATATTAAATTTAGATCCTTATAACTTCCCAAACACTGGGATGTTACACCAGCCCCAGTTCATGTTGTTTTTTTATTTTAGAAAATTCACGTAGAAAAACTTCGAGAAATACGGGAAAGGGCAGAAAAACTATTTCCTCATCAATACAAAGACGAACTCCAAAGGGGAGCAGGAGAGGGGCCACATGGTGCCCAGGAGACCTGAGGGCACGGGTGGGCCCATGGTCGCGCCCTCTACCCGCCTGGCCACCTGGGACTACCTCCCAGGATCCCCCTCCGCCTATAAAAATCCTCACACATAAAAACGTCGGGGCATTGCGTATTTTCCATGAAATGCATCTAGAGCCACAGTCATCTTGAAAGTACAATCTAGGGCTTGTGCATCCCTGCTCCGACACCCTTCTGGAAGAGGGAATCATTATTGGAGGCTTCCTCATCTCCATGATTTTCTCTGGAGCCATGCGTGAGTATTTCATTCTTGGACTACGGGTCTATAGCAGTAGCTAGATGGTTGTATGTCCTCATTGTACTACTATGTTTAGATAATGTAATCGTTACATGACATGTTTGCTAGGATCTTATGAATTGTGAAGTTATGATCGGATTATTCAAGTTTCTTATATGATCTTGATACTTTATTTGTGCTAATGTTATATTGTGTTCTTGCATGCTCTTTGTTGTGTGTAGTTGCTTTGGAAAAGTGATCACATGCATCTCCAAGAGGGAGTTTAGTGCTAGATAGTGGGTCGTGCCTCATTCGATCCTGGGCATGAGTGACATAAATGTGTAATGACGAGGATGCGTTGTTCCACTAAGGGTGAAAGAGTGGAGTTTACTTATACTTTGATTATAAATACTGCTTACATTATGTATGATGCTTAATGAAATCATTTGTTGCTTATGCAACTTAATACCAGCGACACGCATGCTGGATAGCGGTCTCAAGGTGGATTATTAGTTATAGATGCATGTTGTATAGCAGTCTATATATGCTTGACGTAATGCCTACATGAATAGTGCAATGAACTTTATCTTGTCATAATAGCATTGATATGTCCTCATGATTTGTCAAGTAATCAGGTGTAATTTGTTTACCCAACATGTTTATTATTTTATGAAGAGACACCACCAGTGAAACTGTAACATCCCTCTTTTGCTAAAGTAGGGTTTGTGGTGTTGTGTTCATGGCATGGCATGCATGAAAATTTTAAATCAAGTTTGAATTTGAATTTAATAAGATTTGACCAAAAACCACTTAAAGTGGTCACCCAAAATTTGAATTAAAACATTTTCAAATTTGGCAAACCAAGATATGGTTTTGTTGGAAATTTTGTGAGGATTCCAAAATGTATTTTTGCTAATTTTTATCCTTGCAAAAAGGCCAAAACATTCAAATGGCTTGCTGTTTTAAAAGGAAAAAGGGCTCCTTTGTAATTTTGGAGACGTCCAGGGGTTTTTCGCAAAAATGCCTTTTGTCTTCTTCCACCTCCAGCCAGGCAGGCAGGCACCTCGCTGGAGGGTTGCTGCCACGTCCTACTAGCCTCCCGTGCGCGGGTGAGAAGGCCACGACGACGCCGTGCCTCATATCCCTTCCTCTCCTCGCCCTCGTAGCGCCCTCTCTCCCTCTCTGTAAAAGGTTCACCGGAACCAAAACCCTAGCCGAAAGTCCACCGCCGCGCGCCGCCAACTCCGGTCGTCCCGAGAAGCAATGATCGCGCGTAGAGCTCCAACGTCCTTTCCGCTATGTCCTCGTCAAGTTTCGTGAGCCAGGAGGAACGGAAGCGCCGGAATCGGGGTCTTCTTCCCAGTCGCCGGCCAGACTTCGCCGCGTCGATTCGTCACTGTGAGACATCTCCGAGCTTCCTCGGCCATCCCTGCGGTTACCCGGTGAGCTGGGCTACCTCCGGTTGTTCCTCGTTTGAATTCCCGTGGCCGGAAACGTCCTAGCCGTGAGCAACCGTGGCTCCGCCACCGCGCTCGCACGCCGGCATCGCTCCGGCGACCTTTTCCGGGCGGAGCCACCTCCGTTGGGTTTCTCTTGTCCCTCTCTCTCCCCTGGTATACGTCGTTGAGGCTGGTACGGCCCGAGTCGCCGGCGGCGACCACCACAGGGTCGTCCGTCCGTTTCTCTGACGTCATGATGACGTCAGCACGACGTCATCATGGGTTCCGGTTGTTAGCGTTTTTAACATTTTTTAAAATATTTATGGAAATAATAAAAGTATGACATGTGGGGTCCAATAATTAATTAAATTCCAGAAATTCATTTAATCTTGTAAATTGAATAACTTTAATTGTGTTTATTCGAAAATTATGAAAAAAATATAGAAATGTTCAGAAAAATAAACTCTACATGTTTATGCATTTTCACACATGTTTAAAAAAGTTGTTTTTTATCCTTATTTAAATATTATTTAAATCATTGAAAAATAGAGAAAATAAGTTTTTATTCAATAAAATTAGAAGATTACAAGTTATATACCAAAATGCTCAAAAATGACAAATGCAATCCATTTATGATATTTTTAAAACCCATTTGAGCAATTAAAACTTGACACACTTTCAGAATTGCCCGAAGTGCCCCTCCGAGGTCTATTTCGGGATAATTTCAGTAAAAGTGCGTAATTGCCATACGAACCCTAGCAATCCATCGAACATGTTTAGTGCTTTATTTCAGTGCATTAACTTGCTCATGCATACATATTGTGCATTGCATCGATGCCATGTTTGATTGTTGTTCTTCTTTTCGGTGTTTGTTCCCCCTCGGTGGAACGTGACCCCGAAAAGAAGGCCATAAGTTTCATTGACGAATACTTGATCCTAACCGACAAGTCAAGCACTTATTCCAGAAGATCTTTATCTGGTTTTCTTAACCAATGCAAGCATAACCTTTTATCTGCTCATATATGGTTTTCGAAGTGTTTTGGAATCTCGTATATTGCATGCGGTTCAAAGTATTTATGGTCTTAGATAGAGTTCTCCTATACTTGTTGCATCGCCTAAATATCCTGATCCACTGCTCCTAGCAGCTATAGGTTTGTTTGTGCTCGCCTTGTTAAATCCCGTGAGTCTTGCTTAGTCATGCCTAGTTGTGATCTAATCCATCCGGTTGATGAATCCGGTCAATGCGTGAATCTACTATGTCAGGTTGTTGTGATTTGAATTACCTATGATAACTTGACTAAATAATGGCATGGATGTGAGGATACAATTGGTGGTGGATGAAAAGTTGATGACTACACTAGTTGACTAGTTTCCTCATCTGTTTTGAAAATTCTATGAGACGTGCTATTCTTCCTCGACTTGGAAAACAAAGATTGCTTTACGCAAAACAGCCTTCATAAAACCCTTTCTGAGGATAGAAGATATATAATAGGTTAACTAAGTCTTGTTGAGTACCTCCCGTACTCAGGTTTGCTTAATTTTGGTTCAGGTGAAGTTCATCACTCCGGTGGTGTTTCAACATGGACATCGACGAGTAGTTTGGGATTCCCAGGTAGCAGCCTGAAATCTATGGCTGGGCCTTCGCCTTCCATTGTCTATGACGAGTAGTTAGGATGTCTTTCAGGATACAAGGGGTCCTGAGTAGAAACACCACTTCTAGTAATTATTTCAAAAACATGTTTATCTCTAGAAGCATTAGCTAGCATGTCTTTTTGCACTTTAGTAAGTGTAACATCCTATTTTTTGCTTATAAAGTGTTGGTGGTGTTGTGTTCATGGCATAGCATGCACGAAAAATTTAAATCAAATTTGAATTTGAAATTAATAAGATTTGACTAAAAGCCACTTAAAGTGGCCACCCAAAATTTGTGTGAAAAACATTTTCAATTTGGGAAAATAAAAATATCGTTTTGTTGGAAATTTTGTAAGGAATCCAAAACAAATTTTTTTGGCAAATTTTCTATTTGCAAAATGGCCCTTGAAACAGCTGTTTTCAGTGTTGTTTTTAAAGAAAAGGACCTCTTCGCAAAAACCAGAAGTTTCTGGGGGTTTTCGTGAAAGGTGTTTTGTCTTCTTCTTCCTTGGGCCAGTAGACAGCAAGCCGAGCACGTCGTCGTGGCTGCCACCTCATGCTGCTTCCCGTGCGGATAGGGGTCGAGGGATACGTCCCCATCTCGCCTCCCTCCTCACAGGCCCCTCCCTCCTCCTGCTCGCTGCTCTCCTCTCCCTCTGTCTCTGTAACTCCCTCCAAAGCAAACCCTAGCTCGCCCCACGGCCGCCGCCGATTGCCGCCTCTCCGGCCGCCCCTGGACAAACAGACCATGCAGGGAGGTCCGCCTCAAGCCCCTGAACATCCTCGCCAACCATCGCTTGCCGGGACGCAACGGAGGAGAAAATCGCGGCGTCTCCTCCAACTCCGGCCGCCGGCTTCCGACGCTCACCGCCACTGATTCTGGCACCACCTCGCGCCTCCATCGACTCCTACGTGCTCTCAGTAACCTCCCGGGCACCCTCGTGCTCTTCGTTGCTCTCCTCTCCCTCTGGTTCGTCCTCACCACCGTGTACCGCCGCTGCCGCCGCAGATGATGCTCGCCGGCGAGCTTCCGGCAACGTTTCCCGAGCGGCGCTGCCATCCTAGTGCTCCACGTTGCCTTCTCCACCCCGTGGTGAATTCCATTCCGCGAATTGCACGCCCAATCCGCCGATTGCTCGCCGGCAGTGGCAGTTTGGCCATTGCTGACGTCACCGTGACGTAAGCATGACGTCACCGTGGGGCCCCCTTGTCAGCCAGGCTTTTCTTTTTGGAGAAATAAATAGGAATGTTTAAAATGACACGTGGGCCCCCTCTGTTTATTTAAATTTCAGAAAATGATTTTAACTTGTATTTTTAATATCTCCTAAATTGTTAATCAGAAAAATAAAATGAAAGTATCAAAATGTTTAGAAAATTATTCTCTATCCGAATATGTAATTTTCACACATGTTTGAGAAAGTACAAAAATGAGCATTTATTTAATGTTGTTTAATAATTTAAAAATAGAAAATAAGTTTTTATTAACTAAAATTAGAAAATTAAAAGTTATATACCAAAATGCTCAAAATGATAAATGCAACCTGTTTATGATGTTTTCAACCTCATTTGAGCAAATAAAATTGTACTCACTTTCATAATCGCCCGAAACCCCCTCCAGGGCCTATTTCGGGCTAATTTCAGTAAAAATGCATAATTGACATACCAACCTTAGCAACCCAACGAACATGTTTAGGGCTTTATTTTAGTGCATTAAATTGCTCATGCATACATATTGCATATTTCATCGTTTCCATGCTTGATTGTTGTTTCTCTTTCGGTGTTTTGCTTCCGATCGGTAGAACGTGACTCCGAAGAGAAGATCGACAACGGCATGACGAATACTAGATCCTAACCGACAAGTCAAGCACTTATCCCTAAAGACTTTCTCTGGTTTTCTTGAAGAAAGGCAAGCATAACCTCTTATCTGCCCATATATGGTTTCGAAAGACTTTTTGACTCTCGTACAATGCATTCGATTCCAATGTATCTTGTGTCAGTAGTTAAAGTTGTCCTATATTATGCATAGCCTACTTATCCTGATCCACTACTCCTAGCAGCTATAGCTTCGCTTGTGTGCATCGCCAAACCTGAGATATGCTGTGCTTAGTCATACATGCCTGTTATCTCTGCTTCATCCGGGTGATGAATCAGTGTTACGAAATAATCTAGTATGGCAGGAAGTAGTGGTAAGTTAAGAGATACTTGATTAAGATGAATTAACAGGTGTGGATGATGAGACCACAGAGGGTCTGTGGTTTTTGTCTCGTTCATGCCCCTAGGAGCGAGTTCTCGTCTTCGAGCCAAGACTGAGCGTGCATCCCCTCGGTCTCAACTTGCCTAGTTTGTTCCATGAGTCGCCTAGTTCGGGCTTTCCATTTGGATTTGCGGGGATGTTAAAAACCTTTTCAAAACTAGGACGTGGGGATGTATCGGCGCTCTGCGGGTAGGTAACCATCGAGCATTGCGCACAACGATAGAGACCCGGCAGGAGATGGCCACTCCCTATTGGCGGACCATCTCTACTCGGAGCGACTCATGGAATAGGCGAAGTAAGGGAAAGGTCGTGGTCAACCTCCATCTGCCGGCACTTCCCGGACTAGTGCTAATGATCTGGTATTAAGAGTTGGTTGGTACGTGTGGTTAAAGTTGTACACCCCTGCAGGGTTAAATCTTTTCGAAAAGCCGTGTCCGCGGTTAAGGACGACTTGGTGACGGATTCTGTGGTCATAGATAACTTAAACAGAATGACTAAAACTTGCTCATAACGAATGAAGGATGCCTCCTCGGAGATGCCGAGAGGGGTTACCTTGTAGCATGAGTTACCAGAACAACTTGAGGTGGTGATCTTTGAAGCACGAGGTGCTGATATGATTTGGTGGATTAAAAAGATGATGATATCAGTAGTTGAGTAGTTTTCTCATCTATTTTGAAAATACTCCATGATATGTGCTATTCCTTCCTCAACTTGGAAAACAAAGATGGCTTTATGCAAAATAATCTTCATAACTCTTTCTAAAAGAAGAAGATATATAATAGGTTAATAAGTCTTGTTGAGTACCTCCCGTACTCATGTTTGCTTCAACTTGGTTCAGGTGGAGTTCCTCAGTTCAGTAGTGTTTCGACGTGGACATCGACGAGTAGTTTGGGGTTCCCAGGTAGCAGCCTGGAATCTATGGGCTGGGACGTCGCCTTATGTTGCGGCCTCTTAGGCCTTTTTGGTTCTTGTTGATTAGCAACATAATTTGCCTTCCGTTGTCTGATGTAATGTTGTGTCGTGTGACCTCTGCTTGTAAGCTATACTCTAGTAACACCTGTTTAATACAACTTCAATGTCTAGAGTGTTGCTTTGATCGATTGTTGGTTTCGAGCTCATTGTTATACAGTTTTGGCTATGCCTGCATAGTTGTCGCAGTCGAGGGGTTGTGGAGCCGATGATCCATGTCCGAGCCCGCCTGCCGATGTGATTCGGCCTGGGGCGAGGTAACCACAGTAACCCTCGATTGTTGTTGCACTTTCTGGAAACATAGCAGCTCTGTATAACTTTTGTTCCGTTCCTTCAGTTTCATCCGACTCGTGGATGCTTGGGTATACATATCTGGTTATGACTAGCATGGACACAAGCAGTAGTAGATCGGGGATCCGGACTACGAGCCGATGAATCCGGTCTCCCTGCCGTTGTTTGTTGCGGCCGGGGCTGGTAACCCTGAAGCCCTTGTGAGTCCATTGCTAGGAGCACATGACAGTTTGTATATCTCTGGGTCCGGGGTCTGACAAGTCATGGAATCCAAAACATATTTTTTTTGGCAAATTTTCTATTTGCAAAATGGCCCTTGAAACAGCTGTTTTCAGTGTTGTTTTTAAAGAAAAGGACCTCTTCGCAAAAACCAGAAGTTTCTGGGGGTTTTCGTGAAAGGTGTTTTGTCTTCTTCTTCCTTGGGCCAGTAGGCAGCAAGCCGAGCATGTCGTCGCGGCTGCCACCTCATGCTGCTTCCCGTGCGGATAGGGGTCGAGGGAGACGTCCCCATCTCGCCTCCCTCCTCACAGGCCCCTCCCTCCTCCTGCTCGCTGCTCTCCTCTCCCTCTGTCTCTGTAACTCCCTCCGAAGCAAACCCTAGCTCGCCCCACGGCCGCCGCCGATTTTCGCCTCTCCGGCCGCCCCTGGACGAACAGACCATGCAGGGAGGTCCGCCTCAAGCCCCTGAACATCCTCGCCAACCCTCGCTTGCCGGGACGCAACGGAGGAGAAGAATCGCGGTGTCTCCTCCAACTCCGCCCGCCGGCTTCCGACGCTCACCGCCACTGATTCCGGCACCACCTCGCGCCTCCGTCGACTCCTACGTGCTCTCAGTAACCTCCCGAGCACCCTCGTGCTCTTCATTGCTCTCCTCTCCCTCTAGTTTGTCCTCACCACCGTGTATCGCCGCCGCCGCCGCAAATGATGCTCGCCGGCGAGCTTCCGGCAACGTTTCCCTAGCGGCACTGCCATCCTAGTGCTCCACGTTGCCTTCTCCACCCCGTGGTGAATTCCATTCCGCGAATTGCACGCCCAATCCGCCGATTGCTCGCCGACAGTGGCAGTTTGGCCATTGCTGACGTCACGGTGACGTAAGCTTGACGTCACCGTGGGGCCCCCTTGTCAGCCAGGATTTTTTTTTGGAGAAATAAATAGGAATGTTTAAAATGACACGTGGGCCCCCTCTGTTTATTTAAATTTCAGAAAATGATTTTAACTTGTAAATTTAATATCTCCTAAATTGTTAATCAGAAAAATAAAATGAAAGTATCAAAATGTTTAGAAAATTATTCTCTATACGAATATGTAATTTTCACACATGTTTGAGAAAGTACAAAAATGAGCATTTATTTAATGTTGTTTAATCATTTAAAAATAGAAAATAAGTTTTTATTCACTAAAATTAGAAAATTAAAAGTTATATACCAAAATCCTCAAAATGATAAATGCAACCTGTTTATGATGTTTTCAACCTCATTTGAGCAAATAAAATTGTACTCACTTTCATAATCGCCCGAAACCCCCTCTGGGGCCTATTTCGGGCTAGTTTCAGTAAAAATGCATAATTGACAAACCAACCTTAGCAACCCAACGAACATGTTTAGGGCTTTATTTTAGTGCATTAAATTGCTCATGCATACATATTGCATATTGCATCGTTTCCATGCTTGATTGTTGTTTCTCTTTCGGTGTTTTGCTTCCGATCGGTAGAACGTGACTCCGAAGAGAAGATCGACAACGGTATGACGAATACTTGATCATAACCGACAAGTCAAGCACTTATCCCTGAAGACTTTCTCTGGTTTTCTTGAAGAAAGGCAAGCATAACCTCTTATCTGCCCATATATGGTTTCGAAAGACTTTTTGACTCTCGTACAATGCATTCGATTCCAATGTATCTTGTGTCAGTAGTTAAAGTTGTCCTATATTATGCATAGCCTACTTATCCTGATCCACTACTCCTAGCAGCTATAGCTTCGCTTGTGTGCATCGCCAAAGCCTGAGATATGCTGTGCTTAGTCATACATGCCTGTTATCTCTGCTCCATCCGGTTGATGAATCAGAGTTACAAAATAATCTAGTATGGCAGGAAGTAGTGGTAAGTTAAGAGATACTTGATTAAGATAAATTAACAGGTGTGGATGATGAGACCACAGAGGGTCTGTGGTTTTGTTCTCGTTCATGCCCCTAGGAGCGAGTTCTCGTCTTCGAGCCAAGACTGAGCGTGCATCCACACGGGGCTTAGATTCCCCTCGGTCTCAACTTGCCTAGTTTGTTCCATGAGTCGCCTAGTTCGGGCTTTCCATTTGGATTTGCGGGGATGTTAAAAACCTTTTCAAAACTAGGACATGGGGATGTATCGGCGCTCTGTGGGTAGGTAACCGTCGAGCATTGCGCACAACGATAGAGACCCGGCAGGAGATGGCCACTCCCTATTGGCGGACCATCTCTACTCGGAGCGACTCATGGAATAGGCGAAGTAAGGGAAAGGTCGTGGTCAACCTCCATCTGTCGGCACTTCCCGGACTAGTGCTAATGATCTGGCATTAAGAGTTGGTTGGTACGCGTGGTTAAAGTTGTACGCCCCTACAGGGTTAAATCTTTTCGAAAAGTCGTGTCCGCGGTTAAGGACGACTTGGTGACGGATTCTGTGATCATAGATAACTTAAACAGAATGACTAAAACTTGCTGATAATGAATGAAGGATGCCTCCTCGGAGATGCCGAGAGGGGTTACCTTGTAGCATGAGTTACCGGAACAACTTGATGCGGTGATCATTGAAGCACGAGGTGCTAATATGATTTGGTGGATTAAAAAGACGATGATGTGAGTAGTTGAGTAGTTTTCTCATCTAATTTCGAAATACTCCATGATACGTGCTATTCCTTCCTCAACTTGGAAAACAAAGATGGCTTTACGCAAAATAATCTTCATAACTCTTTCTAAAAGAAGCAGATATATAATAGGTTAATAAGTCTTGTTGAGTACCTCCCGTACTCATGTTTGCTTCAACTTGGTTCAGGTGGAGTTCCTCAGTTCAGTGGTGTTTCGACGTGGACATCGACGAGTAGTTTGGGGTTCTCAGGTAGCAGCCTGGAATCTATGGGCTGGGACGTCGCCTTATGTTGCAGCCTCTTAGGCCTTTTTGGTTCTTGTTGATTAGCAACATAATTTGCCTTCCGTTGTCTGATGTAATGTTGGGTCGTGTGACCTCTGCTTGTAAGCTATACTCTAGTAACACCCGTTTAATACAACTTCAATGTCTAGAGTGTTGCTTTGATCGGTTGTTGGTTTCGAGCTCATTGTTATACAGTTTTGGCTATGCCTGCATAGTTGTCGCAGTCGAGGGGATGTGGAGCCGATGATTCATGTCCGAGCCCGCCTGACGATGTGATTCGGCCTGGGGCGAGGTAACCCCAGTAACCCTCGATTGTTGTTGCACTTTCTGGACACATAGCAGCTCTGTATAACTTTGGTCCCGTTCCTTCAGTTTCATCCGACTCGTGTATGCTTGGGTATACATATCTGGTTATGACTAGCATGGACACAAGGAGTAGTAGACCGGGGATCCGGACTACGTGCCGATGAATCCGGTCTGTCTGCCGTTGTTTGTTGCGGCCGGGGCTGGTAACCCTGAAGCCCTTGTGAGTCCATTGTTAGGAGCACATGACAGTTTGTATATCTCTGGGTCCGGGGTCTGACAAGTCATGGTATCAGAGCAGGACTGCCTGTAGGAAAATCTTACTGCTTGGTCGATGTTGAGTCTAGAGTTTGTGAAAATTATTTGAAACTTCAAATGGATTGTGAAAAACCTTCTTAGGATTCTTTTTACTCCTTATCTGGTATCGCTCTTACTCTGGGTCATCTTACCTGTTATTATTTGTAAAGGTTTTGTTATCTCCTCTAGTCATTCAAAACCTAGGTGCCTTCTTTGGCAAGGACGTCTTTTACCCAAGTTGACCTAGTGTTGAGTTTCTAGAGTCGTGTGTGTTCCATACTCCGTTACCTCTTATGCTGGGAGATCTTCTTTCCATCATAATCTTTCAGTGCTGTGTGGATTCCACATGCTCCTGTTCTAAAGCCTGAAAATCCTGAACCTCGAAATCTGCTTTCCATCTCGAATGTATCCATTATCTTATGCTCAAACTCTTTCGGAGTTATGTTGTCTTTTGAAAGATACTTCCTGATTGCTATTCGTAGTGTCCTTCAAGGCACTAAGATAGTAGTTACTCCTTTCTCTGTGTTCTTAACCCTTGGACTTGAACCGAAGGTCCCGGAATGTGCTGAGTTGTGGTGGGTTGAATCATGTGGTTTCTTAACCATGTAAAGCTCACACTACCAGTACAGGATGCTGACCTTTAACCCAAGTTCCTTTTTGTTGGCCTGAGGAACATCCTCTACTTCAGGATGGCTAGGCAATTTCAGCTCCAATTGCTATAGGTTTTCTCTAGGAATCAAAAGGGATCACGACAAGAGTGTTCTTTATGATTCTCATATCTTTGGTTTGATTCAGCTATACCAATCTTTCGGCATGGGTTCTACAAATGGATAATACCTGTGCATTCACCGTGATCTCTGGATTTTTCGGAGCATGTTCTTAATCTTTAGTTGCTTTCCTACCTTTGTCCATCGTGTGGAAATAAAGATGCATAGGTGTCTTGGAGTCTTCCAATGCATTTGCTCTTGTTTTCCATCAGAACATTCCACCTTCGAATGTCAGGAGAAACAAACTCCAATACCTCGTTCATCTCTAGGACAGATCAAAGTTTTGTAGTTCGCAGATTAAGGAAGTTTTATCAGCTTACATTTTGTTCTACCTCTGAGTATCACACTCTTCTATATCAAGAGGTTGTGTTGAGTTTCATGGCCTTATTGATGAAGTGATGCTCCTACACATCTTCACTCACCATTTCTACAAGCTTGAATGCTCGAGAATGTTGGGTGTGCATTGAGGTGTGTACCAGATATTCCTAGCAATTCTTATTGCTTCGAAAAATTCAAGAAACATCTGTATCCTTCTTAGCACTATTGGTCACCCGACCTCCACTTAAAGTTGACGGTGTTACCAAATCCATTCATCCCAGTATACCTTCTCGGTCAAAGAGTTAGGTTCATGCCAAAGCTCTCAAGATCATATCGGTTTCTTTGAAAAAACAAAAATTCTTCCAAACTTCAAGACATACCGGTAGGTTGTGGTATTCTGGTTGTCTTTCTAGAAGTATCACTAGGTGGTAACCTGGCCGTGATGTCTAAACAAGGTGTAATATGAATTACTCCTTTCTCCAAGAAGCTATGCTGGATACCCTGAACTAGTTGGTTGAGCTTAAACAACAACTTGGGGAGTTGAAAGGAAAAATCTCCTCCTAACTTGATCATTTGTTAAGGGGTGTCTAGTTCCCTTTTTGTTGAAGAAGGATAGTATCTCCTTAATTAAGTGGACATGCTATCTTTCCAACCTTGATTTGATTTGGGCTATCGTCAAATCGAGGACAGATCCAAGGACTATCCTGATGGTGTTTTCACTCATGGTGTTCCACCTAAGTACACCTTCATGTCCTTTAGTCTGACCAATATTTTGCCTTGTTTATGTATCATATGAGTTCCTCTACTTGGAGTATCATGATAAGCGTGTTGTCGAGCCCATCGATGACATTCCTATTTCTCCAAGTTGCAAGAAGGTCATGTTGAAAAAAATTGGCATTAATGTTGGAAACTTTCGAGAACCATCTTTGTATCATACGAAGTTGTGTTCTAGATGTTCGAAGTGACTTACTCTGGTTCATGTGCTTATGGTGACAGTTGCCGCCATGGACCCGAGTAGAGTTTTCTTGTTCCTTCGGGAATAATCCCAAGTCAATCATGCATGTGTGGGCTATTCTTGAGATGGTTGGTTGTTACCTCCATTTATTTGAAAAAGTTCGCATCCACACCAAGCCACTGACCGACTACTCGTGAAAGAGAAGAAGTCTAAGAACTTCGTTATCTTTGTATTGTCTCCCAACAAGGAGTCCTATGTGTTCCATGGCAAGTAATTCATGTAGGTGCAACCGTCTTTCATAAGTTGCTAATACATGAGTTCTGCAATCCTGCTCATCTTTTCGAGCTTGACATCATAGTCCATGTCTTGAGAATCTAGCATACGTATCTTGTTGGTAACCGGTGCAATCCCGCTGATCAAACATGTTGAGTCTGAGTTATCAACCCACTAACCAGAGCTGAATCTCAAGCAGCAACGATGGTTGGTGTTTCCTCAAGGGTATTGAATCAGGTCTTTCCAAAATCCAGCATGGTTGATGTTGTGGTTGACACAATTAGCCGGAAGACCTAATGTCATATTCCCTTGAATCCGTAAGAATAGCCACTCTCCGTGAGAATTTTTGTGTGGCTAATCCTAACAAGTTTTCCCCACCATTCTGTTGACTGAAGTTCCACTTCCACTTGATTACCTATTGAAGGCTTATTATAAGCCTCATATTGGTATCTAGAACACCAGGAGAACTTGGAAGTTGTATTGTCCAGTGTCTCTTCGTCAATCCTGCAAACCTTTCTTTTAGTGGAAACAAGTTCATCATGAGAACCATCTCGTGGTGTTTTGTAACCACCATCGATCAGTTCCCTTCTTTTAAGGTGATGGTACTTGAAGTTCTGTTTTCTCACACATTGTGTGAATTTGCCAGTTACTTCAGCCACGGGGTCTTAATCATGTGGTAGATGTACTGCTACATCCAAACCACAATGGGAAAGAGATTCCTTATTCCTCCCGATGTTTCCATCCCCATTGGTTACCCATCCTTATGGTGTGACCAAGAATACCTCCTTCATTCCGGTGTCCCAACGTCCTTTGGTTACTCATTCTCCGTTGTGAAGTAACATCCTGATCTTTGAAAAGGACTTCGACAAACTTTAACGGAATGAAAGTTCCTTCCTCTTCTGTGTCCACTCCGAAGAGTGAACATGATACTGTATCAAATTTTCTTCGACGCACGATTACAGTGTTTTCTCGTGTTCTTCCTCGTCTACGGATATTACATCGTGATATTCAAGACCATTCTCTCCATCTTGGTTTTCTGTTTGAAGAAACCTCGATGTCACAAGTTGTTCAACATTTCTTTTTCAAAAGGATTTAAAGTCTTGTGCAAAGCTCATATTCTAAATCCTTTCAAGACCAATCGTCCGCAAACTTGAAACCATCTTCTATTCCCTCCGTTACCTTGATGTGTTTCATGCACGTTAACTCAACAGTTCTTTATGAACATTCATGTCCTGAGTTATCCATGAGATACTCGATCTTCGTGAAGATCAATTCCTAAGAGTTTTCCCTCTATGTAAGATGTAGCCATTGGATATCTTCACAATTTATACGGATCAACTCCTTTACGAAGAGAATCGTAAGGTTCAAGAAGATCGTTCAAAACCGGTGTTCCTTCTTTCTTTCTCCTTCAGGAATCTCGGGACGAGATTCTTGTAAGGGGGGTAGATCTTAAACATCCCATTTTTTGCTTATAAAGTGTTGGTGGTGTTGTGTTCAGGTCATAGCATGCATGAAAAACTTAAATCAAATTTGAATTTGAAATTAATAAGATTTGACTAAAAGCCACTTAAAGTGGCCACCCAAAATTTGTGTGAAAAATATTTTCAATTTGGGAAAATAAAAATATCATTTTGTTGGAAATTTTGTAAGGAATACAAAACATATTTTTTGGCAAATTTTCTATTTGCAAAATGGCCCTTGAAACAGTTGTTTTCAGTGCTGTTTTCAAATAAAAGGACCTCTTCGCAAAAACCAAAAGTTTCTGGGGGTTTCGTGAAAGGTGTTTTGTCTTCTTCTTCCTTGGGCCAGTAGACAGCAAGCCGAGCACGTCGTCACGACTGCCACCTCCTGCTGCTTCCCGTGCGGATAGGGGTCGAGGGAGACGTCCCCATCTCGCCTCCCTCCTCACAGGCCCCTCCCTCCTCCTGCTCGCTGCTCTCCTCTCCCTCTGTCTCTGTAACTCCCTCCGAAGCAAACCCTAGCTCGCCCCACGGCCGCCGCCGATTGCCGCCTCTCCGGCCGCCCCTGGACGAACAGACCATGCAGGGAGGTCCGCCTCAAGCCCCTGAACATCCTCGCCAACCCTCGCTTGCCGGGACGCAACGGAGGAGAAGAATCGCGGTGTCTCCTCCAACTCCGGCCGCCGGCTTTCGACGCTCACCGCCACTGATTCCGGCACCACCTCGCGCCTCCGTCGACTCCTACGTGCTCTCGGTAACCTCCCGAGCACCCTCGTGCTCTTCGTTGCTCTCCTCTCCCTCTGGTTCGTCCTCACCACCGTGTACCGCCGCCGCCGCCGCCGCAGACGATGCTCGCCGGCGAGCTTCCAGCAACGTTTCCCACGCGGCGCTGCCATCCTAGTGCTCCACGTTGCGTTCTCCACCCCGTGGTGAATTCCATTCCGCGAATTGCACGCCCAATCCGCCGATTGCTCGCTGGCAGTGGCAGTTTGGCCATTGCTGACGTCACGGTGACGTAAGCATGACGTCACCGTGGGGCCCCTTGTCAGCCAGGCTTTTCTTTTTGGAGAAATAAATAGGAATGTTTAAAATGACATGTGGGCCCCCTCTGTTTATTTAAATTTCAGAAAATGATTTTAACTTGTATTTTTAATATCTCCTAAATTGTTAATCAGAAAAATAAAATGAAAGTATCAAAATGTTTAGAAAATTATTCTCTATACGACTATGTAATTTTCACACATGTTTGAGAAAGTCAAAAAATGAGCATTTATTTAATGTTGTTTAATCATTTAAAAATAGAAAATAAGTTTTTATTCACTAAAATTAGAAAATTAAAAGTTATATACCAAAATGCTCAAAATGATAAATGCAGCCTGTTTATGATGTTTTCAACCTCATTTGAGAAAATAAAATTGTACTCACTTTCATAATCGCTCGAAACCCCCTCCGGGGCCTATTTCGGGCTAATTTCAGTAAAAATGCATAATTGACATACCAACCTTAGCAACCCAACGAACATGTTTAGAGCTTTATTTTAGTGCATTAAATTGCTCATGCATACATATTGCATATTGCATCGTTTCCATGCTTGATTGTTGTTTCTCTTTCGGTGTTTTGCTTCCGATCGGTAGAACGTGACTCCGAAGAGAAGATCGACAACGGCATGACGAATACTTGATCCTAACCAACAAGTCAAGCACTTATCCCTGAAGACTTTCTCTGGTTTTCTTGAAGAAAGGCAAGCATAACCTCTTATCTGCCCATATATGGTTTCGAAAGACTTTTTGACTCTCGTACAATGCATTCGATTCCAATGTATCTTGTGTCAGTAGTTAAAGTTGTCCTATATTATGCATAGCCTACTTATCCTGATCCACTACTCCTAGCAGCTATAGCTTCGCTTGTGTGCATCGCCAAAGCCTGAGATATGATGTGCTTAGTCATACATGCCTGTTATCTCTGCTCCATCCGGTTGATGAATCAGAGTTACGAAATAATCTAGTATGGCAGGAAGTAGTGGTAAGTTAAGAGATACTTGATTAAGATGAATTAACAGGTTTGGATGATGAGACTAAAGAGGGTCTGTGGTTTTTGTCTCGTTCATGCCCCTAGGAGCGAGTTCCCGTCTTCGAGCCAAGACTGAGCGTGCATCCACACGGGGCTTAGATTCCCCTCGGTCTCAACTTGCCTAGTTTGTTCCATGAGTCGCCTAGTTCGGGCTTTCCATTTGGATTTGCGGGGATGTTAAAAACCTTTTCAAAACTAGGACGTGGGGATGTATCGGCGCTCTGCGGGTAGGTAACCGTCGAGCATTGCACACAACGATAGAGACCCGGCAGGAGATGGCCACTCCCTATTGGCGGACCATCTCTACTCGGAGCGACTCATGGAATAGGAGAAGTAAGGGAAAGGTCGTGGTCAACCTCCATCTGTCGGCACTTCCCGGACTAGTGCTAATGATCTGGTATTAAGAGTTGGTTGGTACGTGTGGTTAAAGTTGTACACCCCTGCAGGGTTAAATCTTTTCGAAAAGCCGTGTCCGCGGTTAAGGACGACTTGGTGCGGATTCTGTGATCATAGATAACTTAAACAGAATGACTAAAACTTGCTGATAACGAATGAAGGATGCCTCCTCGGAGATGCCGAGAGGGGTTACCTTGTAGCATGAGTTACCGGAACAACTTGAGGTGGTGATCTTTGAAGCACAAGGTGCTGATATGATTTGTTGGATTAAAAAGATGATGATATCAGTAGTTGAGTAGTTTTCTCATCTGTTTTCGAAATACTCCATGATACGTGCTATTCCTTCCTCAACTTGGAAAACAAAGATGGCTTTACGCAAAATAATCTTCATAACTCTTTCTAAAAGAAGCAGATATATAATAGGTTAATAAGTCTTGTTGAGTACCTCCCGTACTCATGTTTGCTTCAACTTGGTTCAGGTGGAGTTCCTTAGTTCAGTGGTGTTTCGACGTGGACATCGACGAGTAGTTTGGGGTTCCCAGGTAGCAGCCTGAATTCTATGGGCTGGGACGTTGCCTTATGTTGCGGCCTCTTAGGCCTTTTTGGTTCTTGTTAATTAGCAACATAATTTGCTTTCCATTGTCTGATGTAATGTTGGGTCGTGTGACCTCTGCTTGTAAGCTATACTCTAGTAACACCTGTTTAATACAACTTCAATGTCTAGAGTGTTGCTTTGATCGGTTGTTGGTTTCGAGCTCATTGTTATACAGTTTTGGCTATGCCTGCATAGTTTTCGCAGTCGAGGGGTTGTGGAACCGATGATCCATGTCCGAGCCCGCCTGCCGATGTGATTCGGCCTGGGGCGAGGTAACCCCAGTAACCCTCGATTGTTGTTGCACTTTCTGGACACATAGCAGCTCTGTATAACTTTGGTCCCGTTCCTTCAGTTTCATCCGACTCGTGGATGCTTGGGTATACATATCTGGTTAGACTAGCGTGGACACAAGGAGTAGTAGACCGGGGATCCGGACTACGTGCCGATGAATCCGGTCTGCCTGCCGTTGTTTGTTGCGGCTGGGGCTGGTAACCCTGAAGCCCTTGTGAGTCCATTGCTAGGAGCACATGACAGTTTGTATATCTCTGGGTCCGGGGTCTGATAGTAAGTTGATCAATTTGAGTTTGAACCATTTGAAAATGTTTAACAAGCATTTTTAACATCATTAAAGGTCCTCTCAATAATACCATGCAAATTATCAATAGCTCTAGAGTTTTCCATAAGATGATTTTGCACTCTCATATTAAAGTTGTCTTGCTTAACAACATAATTATCAAATTCATCTAAGCAATGACCAGGTGGTTTAGAATAGGTAATATCTCTATTATCAAAGTATTGGAGAGAGTGTACCTCAACAGTTGGTGGATGAGGAATAGGCACATAATTCTTCTATAGGAGGTAAATTCTTCACATCTTCAGATTTAATAACCCTCTCTTTAAGAGATTTTTTTGCTTCCTTCATCACTTCATCATTTAATTCAATCATCCCTCTCTTCTTGGGTGTTGGTATTGGTTTTGGCTTTGGTGTAGGTGTAGGCTCCGTTATATTCCAATCATCATTATTTTTCGCTATTTTAGCCATTAATTCCTCAGCTTCTTCTGGAGTTCTTTTCCTGAAATCACAACCATCACAACTATCTAGGTATGTTCTAGATTCAACAGTTAGTCCATTATAAAATATATCTAGGAGCTCATTTTTAGGTAATGGATATCCAGGGCTAGCTCTTATCAAAGAACAAAACCTTGTCCAAGATTCAGGCAATTTTTCTCCTTCAATTTGCTCAAAGTTAAAGATGTCCTGCACATCAGCATGTTGGGCACTAGCAGGAGAATATTTTTGAAAGAAAGCATTAACCAAATCCATAGGATCAGTAATACACCCAGGTGACAGATTGTTAAACCAAGTTTTAGCTTCATCTTTCAATGAGAAAGGGAAGATCTTGGTAACAAAATAAGTACGCAGTTTAGTATCATCAGAAAATAAACTACTCAAAGATGAAAGCTCATTCATGTGTTCCATGGCACTTTTACTTTCAGTTCCACAAAAAGGTTCCTTCTCAACAATGGATATATAAGATAAATCTAAAGAGAAATCATAATCCTTATCTAATATGTGTATGGGAGATGTGGCAAACTTAGCATCAAGAGAAGATTTATATTTCACAGCATGTCTTGCAAGAAGACTGTTAAGAGCACTTGCACCAGTAGTAGCACGAGCTTCTTCAATAAAATCATCATTAAGTTCAATATAGGTTTCATCAAGATCATCAATAAGCTCAGTTGAATTAACAGGTGTTACCAATATTTTCAACAGAAAAATTAGCATTTTTAATTTGTTTGGATTTAGCAATAGTAGCATCTAGGAAAGGACCTAGAGAACCAGTATCATCAAGCACAGTAGAAGCATCATCGAAATTATCAGAAAAATTTTCAGACTCAGCAGAAGTAACAATACGTGTAGCATGTGGTGGATTAAGAAGCTTACTCATAACAAACGGTGAATCAAGAGCAGTAGAGGTGTTCAGAGTTGTACCTCTTCTTGTAGTGGATGGTAATATAGGAACTTTTCCATCACGAGTCTTTCCCATGATGAATGTCTTGCAACAAACAATATCACGATCAAATAAATAAAGCTATGCTCCCTGGCAACGGCGCCAGAAAATAGTCTTGATGACCCACAAGTATAGGGGATCGCAACAGTCTTCGAGGGAAATAAAACCCAAATTTATTGATTCGACACAAGGGGAGCCAAAGAATGTTTATTAGTCTTAACAACTGAGTTGTCAATTCAGCTACACCTGAAAGTAGACTTGCTCGCAACAATTTATCAGTGGTAACAGTTTTATAGCATCAGTAAAAATAAAATAACAACAGTAGTAAAATAGTAACAACAGTAGCAATCGCGGAAAATAGCAGGATGGGAAGTACCGTAGGCATAGAGGGAATGGATGAACGAGCATTGCATGGATAACATAGGTCCTGTAATAACCTAACACTGGACATTGCAGATAATAATAATAAAGCATCAAACATGTAGGCAAACCATAAGCATGTGTTCCAATATAGTCATACGTGCTCCCATTGAGAAACTTGCACAACATCTTTCGTCCTACTAACCCGTGGCAGCGGGGCTCTAGGGAAACTACTGGTAATTAAGGCGCTCCTTTTAATAAAGCACCGGAGCAAAGCATTAACACTCTGTGAACACACGTGATCCTCACATCACAACCATCCCCTCCGGTTGTCCCAATTTCTGTCACTTTGGGGCCTTGGGTTCCGGACAATGACATGTGTAAAAAAACTTACAGATATGATCAAGAAACATAATTATACTCATGAAACAATAACATGTTCAGATCTGAGATCATGGCACTCGACCCTAGTGACAAGCATTAAGCATAACAAGTTGCAACAACGGTAGAAAAAACTAACAATGGATACTAGGCACTATGCCTTAACAGTCTGGCATTATTACATGATCGATCTCATCCAATCCCTTCCATCCCTCTCAGCCTACAACGGTGTTTACTCACACATGGACAGGGGAATCATGGATGGTTGATGTAGAATAGGTGTCGGTGTCGATGGCGATGATCTTCTTCAAATCCCCGTCCCGGTAGGGCGCCAGAACAAGAACTTCTAATCCCCGAATCGAGTTTCGAGGTGGCGACAACGCTCTGTTGTGTTTCTGTGGAATATGACAAACCCCCCTCGGTTTTTAGGTTACGGGGCATATGTAGTCGAAAGTGGAGTCCGAGGGGGTGAGGGAGTGGCCCACACCACCTGGAGATGCGACCACGGGGGGGGGGGGGGTGGTGGTGGTGTGGCCCCCTCCTGGCTCCTCTCCTGGCCCCCTTCTGGCTCCAGGGGTCTTTTGGTGTTTTAGGACCAACGGGATCTTTTCTGGGCATTTTCCCGAAAGTTGATTTTTCTGCACAAAAACGAGACAACAAGGTAATTCTGCTGAAAACAACGTTAGTCCGTGTTAGTGGTATCCAAAACTCACAAGTTTAGAGGAAAAAATAAGAAAAGTGTTCAGAAAAGGAGATACATTTTGGACGTATCAATCTAGACACTAAAACGTGTTTAGATGCGTCTTTTTAGAAAACGCTAAAAAATCTTACATTTGATACGGCGGTAGTAGTATACATGGGCCTCATGGGCCATATAGGGCACGCACACCTCCAAACAACCAACACTTTCCCTCAAGATGTGTGATTATATCTATCATCCACATCTTGTCACATGGTGACAACCACTCTTTAGGCACTATACCCTTTGTTAGTCAATCAATTACTTATTACGCATATGTAATATGGATTAGTTTCCGTGTTTCACCATCAAGCCAGCCTTTGATGAAATATCAATCTACCACGAAAGCATAATATATGGCAATGTATGTTTGTTAGTTTATGTGTGACCTGTTATCCGAGTTAAGGCTTCTAAGAAGAAGACCATTAAAACTTTGTTGTGATAACAAATAACAATTCATCAATCAACAATGTACATAATTTAGTTCAACACGACTGAACGGATACCTTAGTTTGAATACATACAAGTTTGTACTATCCGATTTAACCTTTTGGCTACTGAGAACATCCCATATGCTAGTAGAGCAATTGATATGTAAGGTTGCCTTTAATGCAATTCTCTTTCTCGAAATAGGCTTTCGCCCTGCTATATTAATATAACACCAACACGATACAAAGGTGAGACCACCGCTGGGGCGAAAACAACACAATCACGCCCAAAAGAAAAAGAGAAGAAAAGGAAAACAATGCCAACATCGTCGGATCAATGAAAACAAAGATGACTCGCAACCGCTACGCTCTCCGAGTATTCCACCACAAGCCTAGGACTCCGAATCGTCGCGTACCAAGCAACACCTCTGAGAAGGAAAGAGACGACGACGACGTTGTTGCCCGGACTGATCCTGGAGTTTCCCCCGGTACGCAACGGGGGGAGGGGAAGGGTACACACGACCCCCTTCATGAAGGAACGACGACACTCGCAAGCGTCACCGCGTCGGTGTCAAGGCGACAGGGATTTCTCCCGACCCCCCAAAAACTAGCTCTCAAGACAATCTGAAGAGCTCCAACAATTTTGCCACCACCAACACGCGTCACATCGGTATTAGAGTCACCAATGCCGTCTCACCATGGCAAACGATGTGGGGCTGGACTGATAAGCAGTGGCGGATCTTGGGGGGGGGGGGAGGGGAGCAGGGGCCACGCCCCCTATCAGTCGGCCCCCCTCAACAAAGCGTAACACATATTAGTACTAATCTGACCGGCCATTAGCACATACAGACCGAAATTCCAAAGTTAAGACTAGAACTGCCTAAGAGCAAGTTCAATAGTATAGCCAACTGTTAGCTATAAGGACTTGCCACGTCATCTATAGCCAACATTAGAGCCAACATGTACTACAATAGATAGATAAAAAGTATGTTGCTTTATTAAGACATGGACCACATTTCACTCTCACAAGATGTCTAGGAGTACGTGGTGCAGCTGACTCTTGCATGAGAGCCCACCCACCTTCTCTCTCCTCCATGTCATCACAAAAATGATATTTTTATCCTTATAGCCCGCTTACGTCACCTTATTGTACTTGCTCTAACGTGCTGCACGGCCCAACACAAAAGTACCAGCCCACCTGCCACATGATTGCTCTGTAGATTTGCATTTATTGACCTTTTAACCCACGGGCCAATCCATCCACACTGATTTGTCGTCCGTTCCCTTGTGTCGTTCGACCGCATATTCTATCGATCCATATGGCGGCGCCGGCTAGGGCTTCATTGGTCATCACACCGGCCGAACATCACCGTCCTTCAGGTGACTTCCTTGACTGGCGTGGGCGCACGCTTGTAGGTTTCTAACCCTATCAGACAATACCAAAAACTCTGCCTCTCCGGTCTCACAGATGCCTTACAGGTCGGTCCTTGACTATCAAGTTATTTCGGCCGAATGCCAAAATATTCTGAAAATTGGGGTATTTTGTTAGATCAATTCAGAATTATATTATTAGACCAAAACTTGATTTTATAGTTTGTATTATTGTATGTACTCCTACTTTGTAACTATTTTTTTGAACCAATTGCTTCAACATTTAGCTCTGCACCTGCACATATTAAGAAGATTTTTTTTTTGAATATAAGAAGAAAATAGTTGCAAAGTTCATAATAGAAAAAAAAAATGTATGCTTGCTCAATACGCCTGGAGCGGGGCACAGGTATATACGTTCAAACTAGTAAAAGAAATGTTTTAATGATATTGTACACATCATCTACTACGCCCCCTATGGTCAAATACTGGATCCGCCCGTGCTGAGGACCACGACCACGCCGTCTCGCCCTATCCCCTCTGCCTCTAATGCAATTATGTATTCATCTTTTGAAACGCAGGAGTGCTTATGTAAAAAAAATGCACCCACATAAGCGTCACAAACTCCGGGTGAAGAAAGCACCTAGACATCTACTAAAACATACTAAGAAAGTAAGAATTAACTTAACTAAGTTAGACATCGATGTCAGTCATTGGATTGAAAATTGATCCAGACTGAACAACTCAAATTTTGACTCTAAGGCACGGTTTTAAACGTCCCGTTGAAGAGGAATGTGAGAGGACTAGAACAGCTAAATTCTACAAGCCCTTCAATGCAAATATCCACCAAACAATTGACGAGAGTGCAGATAAAAATTGCAACCCCACCAGGAGAGCAGGACAAAGGCCACAAAAAGTAATAAACTTGCCCACTTCATCTCTCTTTAACCCTCTCTCTCTCGCTCTCTCGCTCTCTCCAGACCCCATTTCTGGGAAGCTCGTCAGCCATGGAGGACGCAGAGGAAAATTCCATGTAAGTTCCTCCGATTTTCTTCCGCAACTTTTCCCTCCTCTCGTCATATATAAATACTTCCTTCCGCACGCCGTGCACAAAAGTATGCTGCTTTAGCTTCGTCTCGATAGCGTCCAATTGGGGGAAACAGAGGGGAATCTGGGAGAAACTGAGAAGCTGATAATGCGTCTGCCGTCCCTTTGAAGGTTCGAGACCAGCCATGTCCTCGGCGCGCTGCTGGCCTCCTCGCCGCTGCTGGCGCGTGCCTGGGACCGGTGCGCGGCCGCCGCCGCGATGGGCGCCGCTTCCTCCGGGTTCGTGCACAGCGGCGACGGGGAGGGAGGGGGGCACGGTCTACGTGGCCTTCTCCGGGGTGCAGGCCGCCCTGTCGGTGGCGGGCGCTGCGGCGGTGGCCGGCGGCGCCGACGTGTTCGCGCCGGTCGAGCTCCGGGGCGATGCGGCCGGGGCGCGGGTCTTTCCGCAGCTGGCCGCCGCCGAGCCGGATGCCGCTGCAGACGCCGGGGGTCCGGTCGTCCTCCAGGCGCTCGCGCTGCGCTGCTTCGTGAAATTGTGCGGCTCACCCGAGTTCCAGGTAAATTAGCAAATCAATTTGCTGAAATATCTAAACAATCAGCATTTTAACCCGGTGTTTATCTCGTTGATTGCTCTTTTCTTGTAATGTTTACGCGTGTGATGATCTGATATTTCTTCTTTCCGGTTGTTTGGGCGAAATTATGGTGATGTCGATGTGCCTGTCTTTAGTTGGTTGGTATGTCTCCTTTGCGTTCACACTTCACAAGATGAGAGATGTAGTTAATTAACAGTGTCAAATTATACGATATTCCAGTGGGCAATAAATTGACAGCTTAGTTGGGCCGAAGATATCTAGCATTCTGGGATAGAAACAAGAATGTAGTCTTTCATTTTTGAGAATAAAAAAATCCCAATCCAGAGGTTGCTTGTGAGTATTGCCATTGACCTTGCCCTTTTTGTCTCCTTTTCTGTTTCATTTTAGTTAATTATTTAACAATTTACACTTTTTTGTTTCTTGTATTGCAGTCTGAAGTTAAAACTGTTTATCTGGTTCTCCTGTGTTAGTTTTTTATGGTTTATTTGGTGCCTTTGACGTAGAGTTTGTAGGAATGAGTTTATCTCAAAGCTGCGATCTCTATCAAACTTGGCGGCCACCTTTAAGATGCTGGGCACCTGTCCATTTCATATCAGTGTGAACAAAAAGTAAGGCACAAATGGCACAGCATCCCAACAAGTTTTTTGTGTGTGTACTCTTTTGTTGTCACCTGCATTCGAGGAATTTGGTCAAAAAAAAAAGTTCATGATTGCATGACAATACTTTAACAGTTTACCGCTTCATTTGGAACGTTGGAATGCGGGAATTTTATGGGAATTATTATGTAGTAATTTCACATGAAGTGATGAAACAGTTTTTAATATCCTGTAAAAGGGCGCGCTTGGATCGCTGTTTTCTGGCCGGAAACGGTCGGGAAAAATTAATTGACCTCAGGACGTCAATTTCTACCGATGAGGAATATTAAACAGTGAACCAAGCGGGGCCTAAGAAGGGAACTGCAATCTGAATGAGGGTTGCACCTTGGGCACTTAGGAAACTCATCTGTGAGAAATGGGAATCTAGGATGTTTCATACACATCAAATGCAGAGGATGAAAGGACAGCTCATTGATTGAGTATAATCTGAGCTGTCTCATGAGGAATAGTAGTACACAATTTACAATCATCCAGAATACAGGCTGCTTTTGTGGGATATACTCTTCAGATACAGCAACATTTTTTTTTTGCACTTGGTTATAATTACATAGTACCTCATTTTAGTTGGTCCTGAAGCATATGACCGTACTACCTCTCTTCACATTACTTGAGGAATAGGAACCCAATATTTCTTGATAAAGTTCAATAGTGTCTGAGAGACTTTCACATGTTCATCTGTTGCTATACTTTCTTCTAGTATCTCTTTTATTCCAAATGAATCTGTGGCCTGATTGTTATTTATGAATCTAGGGATGTTCATAGTATTCTCCTGGAAGTAGTATACCTCTTGCTATCTGCAGTTCTTTACCAAAAGATTTTGTTCTACTTCATTCATCTAATGCTTCACCACTGCCAAAATGTTCTCCGACTCATTGCATTGGGTTAATATCAATGCAGATGCTGCTGAATCAGATAAAGGGAAAGGATGTGGTGTTCACTGGCCACTCCCTTGGTGGTGCCATCGCTGCTCTTGCAGCGCTGCACTATCTCTGCATCTCATCGTCATGTTCGGCATCCGTCCCAGCTCCTCCCGTGCTATGCATCACATTCGGGAGCCCGCTGCTCGGCAACGAGGCTCTATCTCGGGCTATTCTTCGTGAGCGGTGGGGCGGCAGTTTTTGCCATGTCGTCTCGCAGCACGATGTCGTCCCAAGGCTCCTCTTCTGCCCCCTTGACGCTGTTCCTGTATGCATCATCCTCGGGATGCAGCTGCAACAACGGCACGCTTGCGCTCGCCATATGGGCGCAGTGTCTGTGTGTGTGGCAGAATCAGAGCAGGAGGCATTGCGGCAACTGATACAGGCACACATCCGCTCGGTGGCCATGGAGCAGAAGCTTGCCGCTCCAGAGACGCGGGGCGGGAGCCCTTACCGTCCGTTCGGGGCCTACGTGCTGTGCTCGCCGGACGGCGCAGTGTGTGTTGACAGCATGACTGCGGCAGTCCAGATGCTCTATGCGACATTTGCTGCCAGTTGTGTGACAAGCAGCGCGACATCCCTGGAGGCAGCACACTCCTGCTATGGTGAGCTCGTGCTTAAAATGCCGCAGCAGTTGCTCCTGAAGCGACGCCCACACACTGTCTACGCACCAGTGGCAGTGTTCGACTCCAACTACGACGCTGGCATCTCCCTTGCGCTGGAGGCCTCTGGTATTGACGGTGAGGCAACGGAGGCCACCACGGCGCGGCACTGGCTGAAGGCATCGAAGCGGGCTGGGCGCAGCCCAAGCCTGCTTTGTGCAGGGCTTGCGATACGGCTGGGGCGTATCACGCCGTGCAGGGCGCAGATCGAGTGGTACAAGGCGTCGTTCGATGGCGACACGGGTTACTACGATGCATTCAAGCAGCGGAGGTCGCCCAAGAAGTTCCACAATGCCAACATAAACCGCCACAAGCTGGGCATGTTCTGGGACGGCGTGCTGTCCATGCTAGACAACAGCCAGCTCCCCCACGACTTCCACCGTCGTGCCAAGTGGGTTAACGCTGCCCGCTTCTACCAGCTCCTTGTTGAGCCCCTTGACATCGCCGACTACCACCGCAACAACCTCCACAGGACAAGAGGCAGCTACATCAGTCATGGCCGCGAGAGAAGGTAGGAGCAGCATCACCACAATTTTTCATATGTGATCTCTTAGTTCTTACAGAGACTATGTACACACCACAGGTATGAACTGTTCGACAAGTGGTGGAAGGAGAAGGGCGCTTTCACTGGAAGCAGCGACACCTCGACCACATCAAACAGGATGAGGAGCAAGTACGCGGGTCTGACGCAGGACCCATGCTTCTGGGCAAGAGTGGAGGAGACACGTGAGCTGACGGAGAGGGCCAAGGTCGAACGCGACGCACCATCGTTGGCGAAGAAACTGGGCAGCCTAAGAGAGTTTGAGCGCTACTCTCGTGAGCTGCTGGAGAGCAAGGAGGTATCCATTGATGTCCTCGCGCCGCAGTCGAGCTACACCTTATGGGTCGAGGAGTGGAAGGAGCTCAAGCTTAGAGACGAATTCAGGACAGCATCATTGTTACAGTTCTGAACTGGAACAGCTCTAGAATTTTTAGTTTTTGCCACTAGTTTAGGAAATTTAGTATAGACGTTCAGGTGATTGTAAATATGCATAGGCTTTCAGACTGCAGAAGCACTGCATTATGATGTAGTATCTGTTCTTTATCTTGTATCTCGATGCTGATTGATTCAGTTGATTCTCCTTCTTGGTCAAGAGTTTACTTAGATCTGTATGATTTATCACCAGGTTGGTCTCAACTGTATATAGCTTCCCTGTATGACCAATCAAATTGTGTGAGATTGGTCTTTTGAACAAAAAGGTAACATTTGTCCTGATCTATGATGCTCCCAGAATTCTGAATCACTGAAATCTTCAGTACTTACTATGAACTCCATCGAATCTGAGTCGCAACTCGCAACTGTGCTGGCTCAAAAAAGTTATAGTTGGTTTTGAAGAACAAATCTAGTCAATGCTGTCACAAGCTTACAGAACAAAACAGATTTTCTAGTCAAAACAAGCTGTCATCTTGGAACACAGCATGGGGAGCATAACGATTGACCCAGCGATATTCAGCGACTGCGATATTGGTAGGCTTCTACTGATCGGCACATGACACTAGGTACATTTCCACATCGCCCTTGCACGATCCTATGGGAAGAGGTGAGCGGACCGACCCCTCGTTCATTTTTTTTTATAACGGAAATATATTAATATCGCCGGATACCCAGTACATCCCGCCTCTGTAACAACGAAATGTCTTAAACACATTAGGGATGCACATAGCTCTACAAAAAGAAGAAGAAAACAAAAAGATCCCACTATAGTGATCCATTCCTTTTAGCAACAACACAAACCACCACCAAGACAACCCCCGGAGTTTAAATTTTCTAAAAGGACCGCGCTGAGCGTCCCACGGGGGATAAAACAACTCGATACCCCGGGTCGCGAGCCGTCCGATCAGACGAACGAGCGCCGCACGATCTACTCCCGCGCGCACCCCTTCCCGCTTTTGCTACAGGGAGCAAAAAGGCGCGACCAAAAGAGCAAAAACAGACAGCGACGCGGATCGGGCAATTCCCCGTGATCTCCGGGGGCGGCGCGGGTGGAGATCGCCACGGGCGCGCGGGCGGCGAACGACTCGGCGGCGCGCCGCGAAACGGAAACCATGGCCAACCACGTCTGCAACCGAATCCTGTACCCTCCTCCTGGGGATCCTCACCACGTCCCCCCACCCTCCATAGTAGCTTCGAGCTCGGGGGCAAATCCAGCTAGCCGGCGGCGGAGACGGAGTACCGGCTTGTACGACGGCGGCCTGGGAGCATGGTTTGCTCCGCGACCGAGTGAGGGCGTCAGGAATCCTCCTTCCTTCTTCGATGAAGATCCAGAGCTTGATGTACCAGCCCGTTCTGTGAGTAATTTTGCTCACCTAGTTGTTCCTCCATAAATTGCTCCCCCAAACTTGTGATAGTTGCTCAATTTGTGGCTTAGTTTTGCTACTGCAACTTGTTTTGATGATTTGGGAGCAAAAAATTGTGTGGTTTGTTGCTGAAAATTGAGCCCAATCAGGTGTGTTTGGTGTTGTTGCTATGAATTGCTCCCAACATCCTGTGATAGATGCTCAAAATAAGACTTGGTTTGCTCCTGCAAAAAATGCTACTCCAACTTGGTATGAGTATCAGTCTTGGTGTGATTGCTGTTGCTATGAATTGGTCCACTTGGTGAGGTTTTTGTGATGGTTTGCTTGTACAAGAAAAAATGGTCAATATGCTCTGTTTCTGATGTTTGTACAGAAAGTTTGCTCCCATTGTTTGGTTATGTGTGTCCAATTGGTGTGGTGGTTCCTGGTAGCATTTATGTAGCAATTTGCAAGCTTGGATTGATGCAATTTGCTACTGCCAGTAATAGAAGCATTGGAATTGCTTGGGCAGAAGAAAAAGTATATTAGCAAGCTTAGATTGATCCACATATTTTGCTGAACTTGCTACTTATTGACATGGTGTTTTGCTCCAAAACTCAAACAAAAAAATATGTGTTATGTAGCATCGACAAAAATAAAAAAGAAATATATTCTTATCTTTGTGGAGCAAATAACCATCAAAAAAGAGTAAATCATGGTTAGAGTATAAGATTGAGGAATAATTGCTACCATATCTCAAAGAAACATGTTCTGTTCATTGCAAGTGAAATTCTCTTTTTGTAGTTTGTGAGCAAAGTAGATTGATCAGATTTTACTGTTTTTTGTTTCAGGGATTTGTTGGTGACAACATTTTGGAAGGATTTGACCTTAACACCGCACCTGAAGGAGAGGATCATAACCACTTCGATTGTCGGGACACTACTCCTAATGGTTTCGTTGATGGGCCTCATAGCGCGAATACTGGTTCTATTTCAAATGATGTTGAGGAAGCTGGCGAAGAAATAACATCACAGCCGGTGGAGCCGTTTGTTGGGATGATTTTCGATGATATTGAGGAAGCACGAAAAGTTTACAATGACTACACGATGAAAATGGGCTTCGGCACACGCATTGGAAACACGAAGTACAACCAGGCTAGAAATGCTCCTCTGGATACTATACTGAGCAGGGTGTTTGAGTGCATGCACACAGGTAGACCTCCATCTGAGAAGAAGAAGCCTGGTAGCAATGGTGGTAGCAAATTGCCAGTTCAAGAAGATAATGACATGAGCATTCATAGCGCGCAAAAGTCCCGTAGCAAACAGGCATCTGAGCAGGTTGAAATGTCGGACACAAGGCAACGAATGAAGGTCATTCGCCATGACTGCAAAGCTCACATGGTCGTTGGCGTGCGCAATGGAGCTTGGACTGTGAAGGTTTTCCGAGCAGATCACACACATACCATGGTGAAGCAAGTTGGGCGGCGCAGGTTCTACCGTTCACACAGGAAGGTGCCGGAAGAGGACTATCAGTTCATACAAACCTTGCATAACCAGAACATAACCACAGCACAACTGATGGGAGCTCTTGGCAGTGTGCACGGTGGTGACCCGAGGTGCTTGGGGTATGTTAAAAGGGATGTTTCAAACATCCGAACAATGCTACACAATGAGGCTACATTACGGGACATGGAAATGACACTGGAATATTTCAAACAAAGGCAAGCTGAGAACAACAACTTCTTTTATGCTACGCAGGTTTTGCTTCGTTACTTATTTCTGTTTGCTACTTTACTTAGATATGGTTGCTACTTTAGTTAATTCTGCTTGCTACTTTACTTAATTCTGCTTGCTACGCAGGTTGATAAAGATGGTGCTGTGAGGGGCTTATTCTGGGTGGATGGTCGAACAAGGTCATTGTATCATAAGTACAAAGATTGTGTGTTTTTTGACACAACTTTCTTACAAATAGATACAACATGCCTTTTGCTCCCATAGTCGGAATAAATAACCACTCACACACGATTGTGCTAGGCTGTGCTCTATTAGCAGATGAGAAGATAGAAATGTTCAAGTGGGTGTTCGAACAGTAGATGCTTGCAATGGATGGTGTCCAACCTGATAACATAATGACAGACCAAGATCAAGCAATGGCAGAAGCAATACGTCAAGTTTTCCCAAACTCGGTACACAGGTGCTGTCTCTACCATGTCCTGCATCTTGCGAGGAAGAAGTTGGGACCAAACTTGGCGGAAGGTAATCCTTTTAGTGATGCTTTCTATGGGTGCATCTATGGGACCGACACGGTGAAGCAATTTGAGGATTGCTGGGAGCATATGCTCACCGAGTTTGGCATGTCTGAAAACACTCATCTGCAAAACATGTGGAAGTCTAGAACAACATGGGCCCCTGTTTATTTCAGAAAAAGGTTCTTCCCTTTCACGAGCACTACTGGAAGGTCTGAAGGGTTGAACTCGTACTTCAAAACACTGATACGGCCAGGGGACTCGGTGTACAATTTTGTCCAATAGTATGAGCTTTGCCAGACATTGATGCTTGACCGGAAGGATAACGCCGGGTTTGCAATGGACACAACAAGAAGATCGCTTTGGGGAAGGTAAGCAAGAAAAGCAGCATTTCTAAATAAAAACAACAACCATTGTAGCACACCAGAAAAAAACAAAAAAAATGTAAGGTAGTGTGTAGCAACGAGTGCAAAAAAAGTCTCTGCCTGCTGTGTGTGTAGCATTCCATAACAGTTAAAGTAGCAACCAAAACATACTATTGTAGCACTGATTTTCAACTAATGGTGCAAAACCTTGTTTTGCAGTTATGCAATTGAGAAGCAAGGACAAGAATTCTACACAGCAGAAATCTTTGAAAGGTACCAGAAGCTTGTTGCTGCATCAACAAAATTCTATCCAGTTCGGGCAGATGAAGAGGGCGTTGGTTTTGATCTAGTTCCAAACCCTGGCCTAGAAGTGAGAACATACCGGGTCCAAGTTGAGTTTGAGGAGGGGCTGTACTCGTGCGGCTGCAATGGGTTTGAAATGTGTGGACTGATATGTCCACACATCATCAGGGTCATGGTCCACCTAAATGTCCAGAAAATCCCAGAAAGGTACTTGTTGTACAGATGGTCCTCGGTAGCAACAACATCAGCGCCTGATCCCGGGGACAACGGGCTGAGATTTGGTGTCCCACCAACCAATACACTGAAATACAACTCACTATGCAGAAAAATGAATCAGCTTGCCTCTGATGCTTGTTTTGTGGACGAAGCTTATGAAGTTGTTTCAGGAATGGTGGGTGAGGCTAGCAAAAAGGTTGCTGCAATCTTGAGAGCAAAAAGAAATGTTCATGAAGGAGGTGAAGAAGAGGATGCAGGATTGGGTGAAGACCAACAAAATGGACCACAGCAAGATGAACCAACAACAATGGTTGGTGACAGCGGGAAATTTGCTACCGGCGGGCAAACACTGAAAAATCCTAAACGGGTAAAACCTAAAGGACGTCCCACGATGAAAGAACAGAGGCGGAAGACTTTGGTTGAGCTACGCGATGAAGAAACTTTGAAGAGGCGCAAGCAAGCTGACGATGCCAAAGCAACAAACAAGACACCGGTGAAGAAGCCCAAGCAACCTAGAAAGAAGAGAGTAATGAAGTGTCCATGGTGTCATGAGGAGGGACATGCGGTGAAAGATTGTGTTGCTAAACAGGTGGAGGATGAAAGAATAGCTGCTGGGGCTGAGCTAAGGCTGTAGCTGTTATGTGATGATGTTTTTGAAAACAATTGCTACGAATAAAGTTGTTAGGGTGGAAGTTTTAATTGTACATGGCGTTGGTACTATTGGTATAGAATGATTTAAAACATAGTTACCTTGCATTGGAGCAAAAAATTATTCTGTGGATAACTTGTATTCTTGCGTTGGAGCAAATGTAAAAATGTGGTCAGCTATGTGAAACATAAATTATTGCCTTTTGTTTGTGGAAAAATGTTGGTAGCAACGTTTTATTGTATTTGAAGCATTGCAAATCTGTTATTGAAGCAAATGATTTACTCTGCGAGAGCAAAAAACTGTTCTTGTCCAGGGGTTTCAAAAAATCTTTCTGTATGATACAAAATAAAAAGGTGTTCTGTAGCAACCAAATTTCACTGTTGTAGCATTGGAAAATACCTATTGAAGCAAAACTATACACCTAATGAAGCAAAAACATGGTCACCTCCAGGAAAAAGAAACCCACAAAAAAGGTGCCAGGAAAATACACAGAATTCATTTGATGTGAACTATTAGATAAAAACCAAGCAGGTGAAAAACTACATTCATTCCCATGGTTAAAAATACACCGTCAAATCTCTGTCATTGATAGCCACAATAATTTGTTCGACAAACTGACACAATCCGTGGATCAGTAGATACCAGCGGGGATAACAATATGAAAAAACATATAGAAAGGCTGTTTCATCCATCCAAGGCTACACGAAACTAGATGAGGCAAAAGCGAATGTACATGTGGTGATTGTCACTCCAGACTACATGAAACTACAAATGTCTACACCCCCGGCCGAGGCTCCAAGGCAGCCTCCATGATGTCGACAATGTTGCCTTTGTTCTCTCTTTCCTCGATGAGCTTCGCTACGACAGCCATGCGATATAAAAGAATGTCATCCTTGGAGAAAGGCAACATGGTTTTAGCATCGAAGTGCTGAATGAAGAGCATTGTGAAGAAGCACAGTCATAGCTGTAAAAAGGAGAAAAGAAAACAAATGAACATAGTTAGCAGCAAACTCGAAAGCAATGTATAATGAATGGTTACATGAAGGTACCAATTAGTTGAACCTATTGTAGCAACCATAAACTTCTAAAAGAGCATATAAACCTAAGTATGGGAGCAATCCTGCCCCAAAAACAGAAACTTGTACAATTGCATCAAAAAGAAGAAAAAAAATCTTACAGAGTCTTCTGTTGTGGGTGTGCGGGTGTGGAAAGTGTGTAGCGGTCGATGTCTATGTGGTTTGACACTCCAGAAGCTTTGCAAAGTGCTGCAAAGTTAATAAACTGGAAATAGCAAAAATTTAGAAATTAGTGTGATACACAAAGACAACAAAAATGTAATCCTTGTAGACAGTTCTAACAACAAACCAGGTTCTTTGCTGCTTCCTCGAGAAAGCTCTTGTCCTTGTGGTTCAATGAGTCAAAACACGTGGAACTGGTCATGTATCAAATTGACAGTGCAAACCATCCAGTGGTTGTCCTTGACCACAGGGAAGTATAGCTAGAAATGAAGCGGAACAAAATGAAAGCCAAATTAGAAAATGTATAATCACTGGATATATGAATGTAGCAATTATTTGAAACTAATGTAGCAAGCAAAAACTTCTAAAAGAGCATATAAATCTAAGTATGGGAGCAATTCTGTCCAAAAAAACAGAAAGTTATACAATTGTCCACAAAACCTGATTCGTAAAAGAAATACCAATGTAATTACAACGTAGCGAAAACAATGTAGTAAGAGGGAAAGCATAGCTCACAAGGTCTTTCTTCATGATCTTGAACTTCACATTTTGCATTTTGAACTCTCTCGCAAGTGCAGCTGGGTTGAACTTCGCTGGGTCGACTATGAGCTTTTGCTATTCATGATGAAACAGAAAAAGAGCAAAAGTTGTATTAGATCTTAGGACAAAACTGAGGCATGCAGCTAAAAAGTCTTAGGACAAAACTAACCATTGAGTAGCAATTGAAAACATATCTTTTCAAAGCGGTTGTGTTGTTTTCCTCTTCTCTTTTAGCATCCTTATTGAAGCTCTCAGACCAAACGCACATGACCTGAGTGTCAAGACACTTCCTCGGGCCTAGGGAATTGTGGAAACTCCTGTAGTCACAGTGAGACCCCCCAATCATAATGAAAGGAGGCCTGGAAAAGAAAAACAATAAAACATAATCAGAGGTGTCCCGGTTGCTACAATGACCAAAAGTAAAAAGCAAAAAAGGAGTAGCTAGTAGCAAAACAAAGAATGTCACGTAATTACAGAACTGTGGTAAAAAAGGCCAGAAAAAAAAGACTCACGGGTCATCTTTCCCCTTCTTTTGAGTCTTGAGATAGCGCGGATGGCGCACAAACTTGTCGTACAATGCAACCATATCTGCAGAGGGATTCTTCAACTTTTTCGCCATCGGAGCCTTAGCATCATCTTTCATAGCCCTTTTGTGCCTAGTCCTCCTTTGAAAAGTTACCACACCAGTGCTGGCATCCTTCTTCTCTTCAGCACCTGAGCTGCCCCCAATGTCTAGGAAAACCAACAAAAAATAAGCTAGTGGTTAAGGTTCCCAAAAGGAAAAAGAGCTCTGTAGCAACAAAGAAAAATGTGATAACGAAGCAACCAGAATCTACACTACTTATAAAAGAGCAAACATGGCGGGATATAATCAATCTGAGCCTTCCAACTAGGCTGATCAAACGGACAAAATCGCTCCAATGTTGAGTTGTCAAATTTGCATTTCAGCCCTCAAACATATCCTGGAAAAAACCCGCAGTCCTTTTTTAAGTTGCTTACCGGTTCGTGTCTTTTGGTCCCGAGCAAAGGCTGCACATCTCCTTCCTCAGGCTGCGAACAGAAGCAGAGACTATGGCAGAGCTAAGGTTGGAGCAGCCGCGCTGCGTCTTCGGCTGCGCGAGGCTTCGGCCACCCCACTACTCCTCCCCTTCTCCCTCAGGTCCCAACTCCCAACCGTGGTTGTACATCACGTCACCATATGGTGCCCGTCCGGCCGGCCGCTATCGCCGATGGAGGTTATCGATGGATGTCCATGGTGGTGCGGGCTTCTCCTCCACGAACCCTTCTAGATCCGCCCAAAGCAGCTGACACAGTAAAGTGTGGTCGATGGTGTGGGGCATCAGCGGCCACGTCGGAATGGCCGGGGAATTCCGGCACAGATACCAGTTCGATGGCTAGAGGCGGCACAGCGATTGTGCTGGTCAACTGCCTTGCTCTTTCCGTCTCTGGTCAACCTATACCAGGGAGACATGCTGGAGCTGGATGCGAATTTCTGCAGGAGCTCAAATTTCTTGACGTTGCACTTATATTACGTAGCAAACATGACATAATCTATCCACGATGAATTTGTTTCAGGAATAGAACAACGCTTAGTTCATAGAACAAGGAGCAATTCATCAGTTGTGGAAGCCTCAAGTGTTTCTTCGGAAAATATAGCAAGTGTACGTGGTATATACCACTCTGCTTGCACCTACACCAATAATTACTCATGTTGCTTTCCATTGATTTATATTTTCTTACAGGAACAACAGAACACGGGAGAATACTTCTAATCCGTTTGCCCGTGTACCAAGCTGCCTCTCGAACATCAATCTAAGTGCATCTGCATTTTTTAAAGAGAAAAAACATAGGATAAATATATTGATGGTTTTGGTTCCACTTTGGGGGATGAATTCATGATAATGGAGAGTGCGAAGCAGTTGAGTAGGCATGTCGTGTTAAGTAGTTTAACAACATTGAGATCCAAACATTTAGCTGTCAGCTGCGCTTGGTGTGGCCGACCCCATGTCCATGTCGAGATGAGACGGATGCATGGATTTAGCTTATCACCTCAGTACAAAGATCCACCTAAGAGCTACTCTAGCAGAACCCCTATCTCGCGAAACAGAAAACGCGATTTTCAGTTCGCGTTTTAGGGTTTTTTTTTCAGTTTCGATTCATCACGCAGTAGGAGTGCCCGTAAATATATCGATTTCTGATTTTGCCGCGAAATTAGTTAACAGAAGAGGCGGCAAAGACCACCGATTACAACGATTATCGCCGATTGTAATCACCGGAGTAGCCCTATCCATAGCCCTAGCCCTAGCCCTGACCCTAGCCTACCCCGTGGCGGCGCCGCTCCCCAAAATGTCACGACGGCGGGGCTAATGAACGGTGGCCCTGCTCAATCCTCATCGGAGGAGCCGATGTACTGCGGCTCCTTGAGCGAGGCAGCGATGCACTTCTCGAGGAGCACCGCATTCGCCTCAAGCTGCTAGCGGCGCTGCGCCTCGAGCTCCACCTCCACCGCTGCAGAGCGCTGGCAGAGGATCGCCACGACGGCGTCCACCTCACTGTCAGGGACGAAGTCGAGCTCGGAAAAGGAGCGGCCAAATGTCGCCGAGTCATACTCCGGCAGAGGCTCCTCGTCACGGGGGCGTGGCTCCGCCCTCACGAGGGCGCGAGAGGAGCTCCCCGCGCCGCGGAGGTGGAGTGCATGGAGGCGGTCGAACTCCGGAAGGGCGCGGTACGCCAGGTTGTCCGGCACGGGAAGATCGTTGTTTGTGAAGGCGTGTGCCTCCCTCTTCCTCGTGGCATTGGGAACGCACCACCTATCTCGACGCCTCATCAGAAAGATCTGACGAGTCGAACGGGGGCCGAAAGGCGGGCTCGTGCTTCGGCGTCTTCACCTTCTGTGGCATGGCAGCGCGACGGAGCTGGATCTGGGTGGAGGCGTGCTTAATTTGTCATCGGAGCTGTGTGGCGGCGCGGAGGGATTGCTCGTCGGCGGCGGCGGAGGGATGGGGTGGGCGTGACCTGAAAATGACCGCGCGACCACTACTTGTAGGGTTCCGCGCCTCAGATTCACAGGCGACCGAAAACCATTTACGGGTCTGGTGCGTTATACGGGCTCTGCTAAGGGCGAAACTGCGCCCCAAGCCTGTAAACACACCGGGTTTTTCCGGGTCCTGCCGTTTTAGGGGTTCCGCTAGAGTTGCTCTGATAGGTTTACTAAGGTTACGACCAACTAGCTTCCTATTAAGGTTTTAACGTGTGTTCTTAAATTTACAATGCAAAAATTAGTTAGATAAATTGATGATACTTATTTTTGTAGAACATTATTTACAAGATTTTATTCCATAAAGATGTAATGATATTTCGTTTATGGAATAGTTTGTACGGCTCCGTAAAGCATTTTTTTCTCTTTTCCGTGCTTGCACGGGTAATTTCTACTAGTTATGTAAAATTAGCAAACCAGAAATATCTAACGAAAGCAAACAGAATTATGTAAAAAGAAGCAAAAAGAAAAAATATGTAAAAGGTAGCAACCATAAGTATCTAAAGTAGCAAGCAGAATTAAGTAAAGTAGCAACCAGAAATATGTAAAGTAGTAAACAGAATTATCTAAAGAAGCAAAACCATAACACTAAGATAGCATTTTATAAAAAAAGCCAGCAGAAAGAACAGCGAGGCGCACATGGGAGAAAAAAAGCAAACCTGTATTGTCACCATGATCCGGTGTTCCAGATTCCGGAATCTCCTCCAAATTTTCCGGTATGGGGGTGTCAAGGCAAGGTTTGGGAGCTACACAACAAAAGGTCAATCAGAAAAGAATACTTTGAAAAATCTTGTTTTGGCGGGCAGTGCACACAAAACCAAGATGAAAAATGCAAAATGTAACAAAATAGAGAAAAGGGGGAAGGAGAACATACACGTGGGAGAAACCTTGTCTCCAACTATCGGAGCAGCAACACCATCCACCTTTTCCGCACACACAACGTCGTTCTGGTCAGGGGCTTGGGAAGATTCATTGTCTTGGCTCCACACATTAAATTTCGGACAGTCATCCCAGTAACCCGTTGGTATGTTGCGCCAAGGTGAGGGAGAAGCCGACCTAGGAATGAAAGTACTATCCGCAACCGCTCTAGGTGGGCTAAGGGCAGTGGGCATGGGTGGAATCACCGCAGCAGGACTGGCTGGACTACCAACAGCAGCCACTTTGTCTGGACTACCAACAGCAGCAACTTCATCTGGACTACCAACATCACCTCTAACCGGACTACCATCAGCAACTTTTTCTGGGCTACCAACAGCACCTCTAATCGGACTACTAGCAGCACCCTGTTCCTCACCATCAGCGTCCGTCTGAGAGGACCCTACAACAACTGCTGGTTGCGGGACATCATTGAGCTCCGTAGCATTGGTTTGTTCATTCTCTGCTGCACCAGCATTGCCTTCTTCGCAAACATGAGAATCACAGTCCATAGGATCCACAACAACCATATCCTCATCAATATCAAGATCATCGGCCTCAGAATCAGACTTGTCACCATCCATTTTGCCCTGCCCGTCCAGTCCTACCCCAGAAGCTGGAAACACAACACTCGGGCCATCTTCTTCCTTCAGGTCAGCTTCAACATCATTCAATAGCAAGGCCATTTGCTTGGACTGCATTGATTTTAAGCCTACAGCGAGGCTCTTGAGAGTAGCATCAACATTTGAAGCGAAACTAACCCTGTGCTTGTCATATATGTTCTTGAAGCGAGATGGTACCTGTAGTGAAGAAGAAACATGGATTACATTCAAAAAAGAAGCAAAAAAAACAGCAAAACTGAGGCAACTACATTGACAGAACAAAACAAAACAACTGATGGTGCAAAATAAATTTATTATAGTAGCAGACATGTAAAAACAACTAAAAACAGAAAAAGAACACACGATATAAAACAATGGAGCAAAAGAAAATAACTAAAACAACATTGCTTAAACACTACTGGAGCAAAATGAAATAAGTAAAGTAGCATATTGTTGAAAAGAAAACACCTTGCTACACAAGCAGAAAAAATGCTATATGAACAGACAAAATGACCTACAAAACCATCACATTAGAAAACTATACAAACCTCCATTTGCTCGATGGTGGGGAAAACAAGCCATTCATTGAGCGATGCGGACGGATTTACATCAACGTCTTCGGGCATCAAACTGTCCACGGGACACGGTGCATACAGTGTTTTGGATAATGGAAGGAGCTGCACAACCAACAAACCAATCAAAGTTGAGTTCAAAACAAAATGAAACGTGGCAGGGGAACGCAAACAACAAAAACGGCAAAAGAAAAACAACAAAGAGAGTCTACTCACAGGACGCCTCCCAAAGACAGTCTTGTTACGCAAGATTTTATTATCGCGGTCGACCTTGACAATGAAACTGAAATCCTCACTGGTCACAAAGCAAACTCTAGGAATCCCATTGTTTATGAAGTGCTCATTCTTTGGGATGAGCAAGTGGTCCATGTACACTAGCTATATATGCAAAAAAAACACAAGAATCAATCCTGCAGCTGATTGGAGCAACAGAAACTAACTAAAGCAACAAAAATATGAAACTATTATAGCAAAAAAAACTATGTAAAGTAGCAAGCTCTGGAAAAAGGGAAAGAAACTACAGCTAGAACATAAACATAAACAAATACACACAAAAATAAAACAAATGGAGCAACATAAAATAACTAAAGTAACAATAATTTAAGTCTATTAGAGCAAACAAAAGTATGTAAAGTAGCAAGATGTGAAAAGGTAAAAACTTAAAGCTAGAACATAAAAACAGAAACAATACACAAAAATAAAACAATGTAGCAACAGAAACTAACTAAAGCAACAATAAATTAAATCTAATGGAGCAAACAAAACCATGTAAAGTAGCAAGTTGTGAGAAAAAAGGGTAAAAACTTACAGGAAGAACAGGCAGTGGGCCGGACATCCAGAATTCGAACATGTTCTTGACCTTCTTCTTCTTCGATGGACCGGGTGCTTCCTCGGACTCAACCTGCTGCTTGCCCTTCCGAAGATTAACGCCATCAAGCTCGAGCAGTTGCTCCTTCTTCTTCTGAATTTTTTCAATGTAATGCATCAGCAACTCCAAGATGTGATCCTCCCAATCATACTCATGGGTCCTATTTGGGTCACTCATGGACCCTATGTACTCTAAGCACATCATGTTGTTGGTGGAAGGATTCAGAACAGTCGCAAAGCACAAGAGGTCCCATGTCCTGATAATGGCATCCTCTTCACCGTCATCAAGCTCCTTCAACATCTTTGCTGCATTCTCTATGGGAAGCCTCGACAACGTGCCTTTATATGCCTCTCTGATTTCTGAATGTACACTCTTGGTTAGCAACTCGACTGGCTTCGATCCTGAGCGTAGACCAAGCACCTTCTTGATAATGTCTCTTGCGAAAACTATCCGTTTAGATCCACAGTGAAACTCACGAAGCTCAACCACAGTGTTGACGGCGACATAATCAATGAGCTCGTTAGGGACATTGAAAGGAGAAATGTTGAGAAGTGATGAAAAAGCGTTGTGTTGCTCGATAATTTCTCGCTTCCGCGGTGATAGATCATTTGCGCACTTGAGCAAACGCTTCGCAGCGAATCGGTCCTTGCTGCACCAATATTGCCCCTGCTCAGCAAAAAACAGAACACTATGAACAAAAAAGGGAAACAAAAGAAGCACACAAAATGTACAACAGAAGCAAAAACAATGCAGTAATAGACCAAACCTCCATTGCGCTGCTGATTATAGATTGCTAGCAGATATACTAGGAGGCCCAGTAAGTACACCAAATGCCTGCAAAAAGAATAGTTGAAATTCAGAAATACAACTACTTGCACATACGGTTTTGTAACATCCCAAGTATGAAAACCACCCCTAGAATGCTTGTTTCTTGTTTATTAATGTTTTGCATCATGTCATCTTAATCATTGCATTTGTTTTCCTTTTGTTTGCATCTGTTTTCCTTTGTTTTCACAATTGAAATTCAAACAATATTCAAATGCTTTGTTTCATACTTGCTCTGTTACAATTTTCCAAATAAAAAGTTCAAATAAAACATCCATTTGTTTCCATGAAAATGGGAAGGTCAAACTATTAATTTGTTCTTTTTAATAATTCACTTAATTCAATTTGCATTCAAATTCAAATAAAATTCCAAACAGCAACCATTTGAAATTTATGGAAATTACAAATCACTCCAATCAATTGTTTCAAATAAACATGAGTTCTAAAAGGCTTTTAAATTGCTTAAGTTTCAATTAATCACTTAATTCAAATATTCAATTAAATTCATTTATTTTTCCAAACAGCAACATAATTTAATTATTTTTGGAAATCAAAACTTGCAAGTTGTTGCTGTTACAATAATCAAGCAATACCAATTTTTTTCCTATAATTTTCTAACATCAAAACCTATTCCTTTCCTTCCTATTTCTATTTCAGCAAAAAAAAAGGAAACAGAATAATAAAAGAAAACGCACAGCGAGGGGGGGGGGCAGCAGGCCCAGCCCAGCTACCCACCGGCCCGGTACCCCCTCGCTCCTTCTCTTCTCTCTGTACGGCGGCACATCCGCCGTGTCCACGTCGCCGTACGGCCGATGGGACGGCCGGGAGGCGCTCAGCTCGCCCTATAAACCTACCCCCCGAGCTCCCTGCTAGCCCTAGCCCTAGACCTCCCCCAACTACCCACCGCGCCGCCGTTTTTCCTCCATCTCTGCCACCACTCTTCTCTCTGAACCTCACCACCACAGGCGCCATCTCTGAATCCTTCCGGCGTTCACCGCGCCCGATGGCCCTCTGCGCGAGCTAGTGCTGGAACGAAGTCCCCGTACCTTCCTCGACCGCCTCGACACCGCCATCGTGCCGGAGACCCCCTGGATCGCCGCCGCCGTCCACTTCTTCGCCGTCGCCGTCGACTGCTGCCCCGGGCCTCTGCCATGGCGACCTCGCGAGTGAGCAGCACCCTTCCTCTCCCTCCTCTCTGCATCGCTTCGCAAGCACACGCACACGCGCATCCACGGCAACAGCAGCACGCACTCGCGGCAGCGCAGCGCAGCGGCAGGTCACCGCCGGCGAGCGATACAAGCGCGGCCAAGTTCAGGTTCAGTTAACTGACAAAAGTTCAGTTAACGCAGACTGAAGTATAACCTCGCTGCGTAGCCTCTACTGACAAGCGAACGAACACAGCACATTGGTAACGCAGCAGCGCGCGCGCCCGGGAGGCCAGGGTTCGATCCCTGCCTCCCGCGGATAAAAATCCACCCTTTTTTCGCTAGGGCGCTGACAGGCAGGGCCCCCTGTCAGCGACCACTGCGGCCACGCTGGCCCAGGGCCCCCTCGTCAGTGGCTGGGGCTAGCCACTGCGAGGTGTAAAACATTTTTTCTGCCCAGTTTCTTTTAAATTAAATCCTTTTCTTTTACAGATTGGTCCCTAATTTTAAAATACAAATAACTTTTAATTCCCAAATCCAAATAATGCAAATGAAATATGTTTACTGAACCAAATTAAATTCTCTACATGATTACATCATTTGTTTTCTGTTTTGAACATTTCAAATGCATTCAAATTTCAAATTCAAACAACTCCTTTTAAATTTGGTTAATTTCATAACTAATTCAAAATTAATTCAAATAACACAGATGAAATATGTTTTCCATGCTATTTTGAACCACCTTTCCAAATATAAAATTTGTTTCATGTTTTGAATAATTAAAATTGCTTAACTAATTTAAACCTTGTTTAAATCATTTAAATTTGCTAAATTCATAACTTGCTTAAATTAAATTATTTTTGAACATATAAAATATGTTTTCAAACTAGAAAAGTATAAACTTTTCAAATATGAATTTGGTTTAATGTTTTGAACAAATAAAAATTCAAATAAATTCATACTTGAATTTAATTCATTTAAATCTTGTTTAAACTTGTTTAATTCATAATTAAATCATTGTAATTCCTTTTTCAATAATTGAAACATGTATTCCACCTAAAATTTTGTGTACTTTCCAAATATGAACTTTGTTATCTATTTTGCACAATTTAAATTTGTGAAAACAACAAATGCTTGTGTAACACCTTTAAGGAACCAAAATTCCATAACTTAATAACTAAAATTCCAAACTTGGTAAACCTTATTTTAAATTGTTTCTGTTGTTGTTATTTTTCTGTTTTCCTCATCCATGCATCATACTAATCCACTTTCACCTGTTGATTAGTTGTAAAACAAATATTTCAACCTAAATTCATGGGCTTTCCATATGCAACCCAAATTGCATAGGGGTCCATTTAATATTGTTACCATGTTAACTAGCTTACCTTTGATGCATCAATTAATTTGCCATGCATCATCCCATGATTGTGCATTATGCCATGTTATTGATTGTTTGTCTCTCTGCGTTGTTTGTTTGCTTCTTCTCGAATAGACGACGACGTTGAGACAGACGAGCCTTACGACACCCCTTCTGAGGATCTAGCTCAGTACCAGGCTGCTGAGTTTGCAGGCAAGTATTCACTCACACGAACCATTGTGTTCCTTTCAACATTGGATACCGATACTTTCCGTTGTCTATTCTGCTACCCTATGAATCGTTGCTTGTGCTCGATCCTATCACATGTTATCCTTTAACCCTGATATAGCCTCACCTCCACACCTATAACCCCGTTGCTTGTTGCCCGTGTCTTACTAGCATGCTTAGGGTTATTTTCTGCTCGAGTCTGTTGCCAGTTACTTTCTGTTACCATATTCTATTATGTTCTGGGGCTCGATGTTTAAACAACAACCTGTTAATTTTAAGGTAATGCTAAATTGATGATAAGGCACCGGCACGAGGCCCGGCGTGGTTTTGAGGCCTGCTAGTGTCGACCCTAATTAGGAAAAGGGTCTTGTCTACTGATCCATGATGAGCGCACTACCCGCATGTGGGAAGCGTGTATGGGCGCCCCCCTCAATTTGATTTGATTCGCATCTCGTCCAAATCGCCTCATTTAGTTCGGGTTTTCCATTTGCCGCATGCATATATTTTGCGAGCCCAGGCCAGGGTGGAACTTTTGTAGTCGGCATTTAGGGAGACACGTTCTTAGAGTGCTATGAGGGTCCCCTTTTCTTCGTTGGGCTTGATTAGCCGTGCGCTCAATTGCACGGGGTTCTTTGGGCTTGATGCGAAGAAGAGTTGAGTTGTGTTGAGTGCCCCGCTTGGTGGGAGGCATTCCATCTGGCGGGTTATTCTTATGTGTACGGCCAAATTGGTGCATCCCTGCAGGGTTAAATCTTCTCGAGAAGCCGTGTTTTCCGCGGTTATGGTTGACTTGGTGAAAGTACTGGCTAACAAGTACTCAGAACAACTTACACCTAACTAATGATAACTTGACTAGTAATAGTCTTATTGCCACAATAACTTGATCCATCATTAATCCAACTGTGTGAGTTATCCTCGGGTTGCCTCTTTGGATAAGGGGCGAGATCCAGGATGGGTTTGTTTGGTGGTTAGTTATAGTTGGTTACGATACGCTATCTTATCTCCTTTCTGTTAGCCGGAAGTTATAGCATGTTTCTGTAGTTGATTAGTGCAGCCCGCTACCGCATCTTTTGTATCATCCGTTCTTCCGTTGAACCCAAAGCATCTGTGCTTGGTGTTGACGGGTACATTTTGGTGAATTGTGAGTCTTGCTTGCCAGTACGTTTATGTACTGACCCCTTTGGGGCTGTGGTTTCCGCAGACTACGCTTACGAGGATCCCCGTGATGGCTACTACGTGGAGTACGACGAGGCTGCTGACGAGTAGATAGCGGACCCGGGCAAGATCCGAGACATCGTGGATGGGCTCCGTCTTTTCGTTTCCGGCCTCTTAGGCCTATTTGGATCTTGTCTGTACTCAGACATTTTGGATGCTTCCGCTGTGTTGTAATGATGATATGTTGGGACATGTGTCCTCTGGATGATTGTATTTGCTATCTCTGCTCTAGTGAGAGCTATTTGCAACTTATTTCAATCTTTTGTGTCTTAGAGATATGTTGTGCTATCATTTTGTTAAACACCGTTGACGTACCATGTGTGTATGGTATGAAGTACGTCAATGGTAGTATCCTGATCTCTATGGGATGGTTTGCGCAGACGATGGATAGTAGAGAATGGTTGTCGCACGTTTACGTGTTGGCCTGCTCATATTGAGATGCGGGTGCCGGTATGCCCCGTAAGCCATTTGTTCTACTATTTAGCGGACTGTGAGTATCCCCTAGAAGTCCGGGTGCGACAAATGGTATCAGAGCCTGTCTGCCTGTAGGATCCCTTTTACTGGTCGCAGTTGAGTCTAGAAACTATTTTGTAGCTATATAGGAAAAATGAAACGTGAGAGTAGGAATTCTGTTCTTTTTCTTCTTTCCCCACCCACCCTCCCTTTTCTGGTAAGGAAGTGCAACGTTGTTTTCCCTTCTCATCTAAACTTTCAAGTTAGGTTTTCACGTATCCTGGTTTCTCTAGGATAGTTATATCTACTAGACCATAGGAATGGAGGTGGTTGTGACATGATTTATCATGTTGCCTACTCACGATTGAGAACGGAGGCGTGTAAGCCCCGAAAGCAGATCCTCTATTCCTTAAGTAGTAGATATTGATCCTTTAGAAGCCTGGATGGGTTTCCGTAGTACCTCAGGAGTTTTTGGTCTCGTGTTTCCCGATGTTGCTTCGATATCCTGTTCTTCTCAACATTCTTTTCGTCCGTTGAAACCTTGTTGTTGCTTTCCACTTCAATTCTTCTACCGGCGTCTAATCAAAACTTCCCCAATCATCTGCAGATGGATCTCAAGTTCTACCCGCAGGTGGTTCGGATGACTCGTTTTGAGAGCACCGCCGGTTATCCGGAGATGCTGAGAGACATGGTCACTTATCTGGGGTTCCGTTGGGCACCAGAGTACCAGGTCTACGAGCAGCAACGAGAGTGTGACCAGACCTACTACCAAGCTATCGTCTACATTCTGTCAGATGATGGCATGAGCGTAGTCCACCGCTACGAGGCAGTAGGTTCCACAGTGGATATGGCTGTGCAGCAGGCAGCTTATGTGAGTCTCACCGTCCTTCGTGCTGACTACTGGGGATTTGATGATTCTATCTATCGCCACATCCCCCGTGGTTACATCACTTCGGAGGGAGCTCACTTCACTCTCTACGACAACTTGGATGTTTATGAGCATGATAACTCCAGGCTGCACACCACCGCTCAGTTTGTGAGGCATAGTGACGCAGTTGCCAGCACACTATCTCAGGAGTTGGCTTCAGTCAGAGAGCAGCTCTACCTTGCTTTGACTCGTCTGGCGACTTACACCACAGACTTTGTTGGAGATGAGCGCTTTGCACGTTTTGATCAGCCAGTTGGTCGTCGTCTACCAGATGCTGGAGGTTACGAACCGATCAGAGGTCCACTCCTTAACCTCGGTGCTGGTTACACTGGGATTCCACGCTTTGGAGCACAGGGAGTCGACGCTATGTACTTCACCACACCTAGAGTCGCTCTCAGGCCACGACAGATCTATGTGGATCGTCGTTCTACCTACTTTCGTGGGCGTGCTCCTCACCGTACCTCTCGCCGTACTCCTAGTCGCCGTCCTGCGTGATGAGCATGGGAGTACCGATGTATCCATTCTTAGCTATGTTTAGTTATCCTTTGGCTTTTGAACCATTTATGGTGTGTTGGATATTCTGATGTATTTGAACATGTGATGATGTACCTGTTGGTTATCTATTCATGCGTCGGAATAATCTCTCTTTCGGTTTCCAAGTCTATCCTTTTCAGTTGTTGTGCTAAAATGCATGTCTATTCAGGATGCCGCCAACAAGGAACACCCCGCCTGAGCCACCGCCAATCACGGAGCTGTTGACTCAGATGACGCAAGTCATGGCACAGATGGCCCAGTTTCAGACTAACCAACACAACAACCAGAATGCTCCACGGGTCAGCATCAAGGAGTTCCTCAGTCTGGGCCCAAGAGCTTTCGTGGCCACACGCGAGCCTCTGGATGCTGATGACTGGATTCGTGAGATAGCTAAGGCTCTGGAGATTGCTCACGTTGCTGAGGAAGACAAGGTCAAGTATGCCTCCTATCTACTGAAGGGTCAGGCAGCGACTTGGTGGGAAAACTACCAGACCATGAGAGCTGGCTACCCAATCACCTGGGGTTGTTTCAAGGAAGCTTTCCTAAAGCACCACATTCCAGATGGTCTCATGGAAAGGATGCGTGAAGAGTTTTGCTCACTCAAGCAGGGCAAGCTGGACGTCATTGGCTATCAGAGTGAGTTCAATCGCCTCGCTCGTTACGCTGGTGATGAGGTGTCCACCGAGGCTAAGAAGATGGCAAGGTTCCGCAGAGGTTTTAACCCGGAACTCAAGTATGCCCTCACCAACATCAAGGCCAACAACTTCGAGGAGCTCGTGAACACCGCGATCAATGAAGAAAATGGGCGCAAGTCGTTCGAGGAGTCTCGTAAGCACTCGCGTGAGGGTGGTTCCTCCTCCAACATGACCACCCCTCCGCAGAAGCGCCGCATCTGGGTGCCAAATGGTGCTGTCACTCGGGCTCCATATGCCCAAGCTTCTCCAGGCTTCGCTCCCCGCCCACCCAACCGTGGTCAGATGCATGATCAGAGGGCTTCAATGGGGCAGCCAAGGCCAGGGCCTCCTCGTGTCGTCACTTGCTACAAATGCAAGTAGACGGGGCACTACGCTGACAAGTGCACGCAGAGGCAGCTACCTCCACCACCACCTCGTCCCAACACAAACCAGGCAATGGTGCGTGCTCCCCCGGCTAAAGCCTTCAACTCCAACAACAGGCCTGTCGGGAGGACCGCAAGGGTGAATCATGTCAAGATCGACAAAGCTGAGGAAGCTCCTGACGTCGTTCTCGGTATATTACCCGTAAACTCTTTTCCAGCTAAAGTGTTGTTTGATACCGGAGCATCGCATTCTTTTGTGTCAAAGATTTTTGCCACAACAAACAACCTAATGGTGGTTCCACTAAGCAATCAAATCACTGTTCACTGCCCGGGATCTCAAATGTTGACTTCCAAGATAAGTAAGGATAATCAAATCCTAATTGGAGGCCACATTTTCCTTGCTTCACTCATGTTGTTGGGAAGTTCTGACATTGATGTCATTCTTGGTATGGATTGGTTGAAGGCCAATAAAGCTAAAATTGACTGTGCTCAAAAGTCAATAACTCTGTTCCACCCTTCTGGCCAGATAGTCTATTCTCCAAATGAATCAAGTTCTGTTCAGCTGTGCACCCTCGATGCAAAACCTCTACCTCCACTTGAAAATGTTCCGGTGGTTTGTGAATTCCCTGACGTCTTTCCAGAAGAGTTGCCAGGGATGCCTCCGGACAGAGCAGTTGAGTTCGTGATCGAGCTTGAACCAGGTACTGCTCCAATCTCTAAGCATCCATACAAGATAGCTCCTCCTGAACTAAAACTGTTAAAGGAGCAAATCGATATGTACATGAAAAAAGGTTACATTCAACCTAGTTCCTCGGCTTGGGGTTGCCCAACTCTGTTCGTTGCGAAGAAGGATCAAACAAAGAGACTCGTTGTTGACTATCGTCCTCTTAACGAGAAAACCATCAAAAACAAGTATCCAATTCCTCGTATCGATGATCTTTTTGATCAACTTGCTGGAGCCTCAATATTCTCCAAGTTGGTCTTGAGAATGGGTTACCATCAAATAAAGATAAGAAAGGAAGATATTCCAAAAACAGCTTTCACCACTCGGTACGGTCTATATGAATACACCGTCATGTCCTTTGGTCTCACCAATGCACCGGCGACATTCTCTAGACTCATGAATTCTGTTTTCCATGAATACCTCGACAAGTTCGTTGTGGTATATCTTGATGACATCCTTGTCTACTCCAAATCTGAGGAAGAGCATGGAGAACATCTTCGTCTCACTCTCAAGAAACTTCACGAGCATCATCTATATGCCAAGTTCTCCAAAGGTGAGTTATGGATTCCAGAAGTTGCTTACCTTGGACATGTCATCTCTGCCAAGGGCATAGCTATTGATCCAGAAAAGGTTAAGGCAATTGTTGATTGGAAACCTCCTAAGACGGTGAAGCAAGTAAGAAGTTTTCTTGGCTTGGCTAGCTATTGCCGTCGTTTCGTCCAAAACTTTTCCAAGATTGCCAAACCTCTCACTGATCTCACAAAGAAGGACAAGAAGTTCGTTTGGTCTCCACAGTGTGATGAAAGTTTCAATCTCCTGAAGACTAAACTCACTTCTACACCAGTTCTGGTTGGCCCAGATCCATCCAAACCTTTCCGGATATTCTGTGATGCTTCTCTCCAAGGTCTAGGAGCAGTTCTTATGCAAGAACGTCAAGTTGTGGCTTATGCTTCACGTCAATTGAATGCACACGAGCAAAACTATCCCACACATGACCTTGAACTTGCAGCAGTTGTGTTTGCCCTCAAGAAATGGAGACAATACTTGTTGGGTAATCGCACTGAAATCTTTTCCGATCATAAGAGTCTGAAATACATCTTCACTCAACCAGATCTAAACCTCAGGCAAAGGAGATGGATTGAAAATATTAAGGACTTTGATCTTACCATTTCTTACACTCCAGGCAAGGCTAATGCTACGGCCGATGCTCTCAGTCGCAAGTCTTATTGCAATAATCTCATGATCATGGAAAGCCAACCTCCACTTCATGAAGAATTCCAGAAGCTCAACCTTGGTCTTGTTCCTCAAGGCTATCTTGCAAACTTGACAGCCAGTCCAACTCTCGAGGACAAGATTCGTTCTGAACAACTTCGTGATGCTGAAATCAAGAAGATGGTAGAACACATCAAAGAAGGCAAGGAGAAATTTAAGTCCTTCTCAATCGATGACAAGGGAACTGTGTTGTTCGAAGGACGCATTGCAGTTTCTCAAGTTCAAAGTCTCAAAGATGTCATTCTCAAGGAGGCTCATGAAACTCCTCTCTCCATACACCCTGGAAGTACAAAGATGTACCAGGATCTCAAGACACCGTATTGGTGGCCTGGCATGAAACGTGAAATTGCTCAATACGTTTCTGAATGCGACGTTTGTCAACGTGTTAAGGCAGTCCATCAGAAAACAGCCGGTCTTCTCCAACCTCTGAAAATTCCTGAGTGGAAGTGGGACATGATTGAAATGGACTTCGTCACTGGTTTCCCAAAGTCCAAGAAGGGCAACGATGCAATCTTCGTTGTTATTGATCGTCTCACTAAAGTAGCTCACTTCTTCCTGTCAAAGAAACAATCTCAGCTAGCCAGTTAGCAGAGCTCTACACAGCAAAGATTGTTCCTCTTCATGGTGTTCCATTGGAAATAAGCTCAGACCGTGGAAGCATATTCACTTCTCATTTCTGGAAGAGTTTTCAAGAAGCTTTGGGCACCAAACTTCTGTTCAGCACAACCTATCATCCTCAGTCTCAAGGGCAAGTCGAAAGAGTCAATCAGATTCTCGAGGATATGCTCAGAGCATGTGGTCTCTCCTTTGGCATGAAATGGGAGGAATGTCTTCCATATGCTGAATTCTCCTACAACAACAGCTTCCAGGCAAGCCTAGGCATGGCACCATTTGAAGCTCTCTATGGCCGCAGATGCAGGAGTCCAATCAATTGGTCTGGAGCTGGTGAACGTTCACTCTTAGGCCCTGACATTGTTAAGGAAGCCGAAGAGAAAGTTCGCATCATTCGTGACAATCTCAAGATTGCTCAGTCTCGTCAGAAAAGCTACTATGACAGCAAGCACAGGGATATGATTTATGCACCTGGTGACAAAGCATATCTCCGTGTAACTCCCCTCAGAGGCACTCATCGTTTTGGTGTGAAAGGAAAACTTGCACCAAGATACATTGGTCCTTTCAACATTCTCTCAAGGCGTGCGGAAAATTCCTATCGTCTTGAACTTCCAGAAAAACTATCCAAGGTGCACGATGTGTTTCACGTGTCACAGCTCAAGAGGTGTTTCAAAGATCCAGATCGTGCAGTTGATCATGATTCCATTGAACTGCAAGATGATCTATCTTATGAGGAGCACCCTATTCGTATTCTCGATGAGACCGAGCGTAAGACTCGCAACAAGAGCACAAAGTTCTTGAAAGTGCAGTGGTCCCATCATTCCGATAAAGAGGCAACGTGGGAGACCGAAGAGGATCTTCGCAAGAAGTATCCGGACCTTTTCCCTTCTCAGTAGGAATCTCGGGGCGCGATTCCTTCAAGGGGGGGGGGGCGTTTTCTAACATCCCAAGTATGAAAACCACCCCTAGAATGTTTGTTTCTTGTTTATTAATGTTTTGCATCATGTCATCTTAATCATTGCATTTGTTTTCCTTTTGTTTGCATCTGTTTTCCTTTGTTTTCACAATTGAAATTCAAACAATATTCAAATGCTTTGTTTCATACTTGCTCTGTTACAATTTTCCAAATAAAAAGTTCAAATAAAACATCCATTTGTTTCCATGAAAATGGGAAGGTCAAACTATTAATTTGTTCTTTTTAATAATTCACTTAATTCAATTTGCATTCAAATTCAAATAAAATTCCAAACAGCAACCATTTGAAATTTATGGAAATTACAAATCACTCCAATCAATTGTTTCAAATAAACATGAGTTCTAAAAGGCTTTTAAATTGCTTAAGTTTCAATTAATCACTTAATTCAAATATTCAATTAAATTCATTTATTTTTCCAAACAGCAACATAATTTAATTATTTTTGGAAATCAAAACTTGCAAGTTGTTGCTGTTACAATAATCAAGCAATACCAATTTTTTTCCTATAATTTTCTAACATCAAAACCTATTCCTTTTCTTCCTATTTCTATTTCAGCAAAAAAAAGGAAACAGAATAATAAAAGAAAACGCACAGCGAGGGGGGGGGGAAGCAGGCCCAGCCCAGCTACCCACCGGCCCGGTACCCCCTCGCTCCTTCTCTTCTCTCTGTACGGCGGCACATCCGCCGTGTCCACGTCGCCGTACGGCCGATGGGACGGCCGGGAGGCGCTCAGCTCGCCCTATAACCCCCCCGAGCTCCCTGCTAGCCCTAGCCCTAGACCTCCCCCAGCTACCCACCGCGCCGCCGTTTTTCCTCCATCTCTGCCACCACTCTTCTCTCTGAACCTCACCGCCACCGGCGCCATCTCTGAATCCTTCCGGCGATCACCGCGCCCGACGGCCCTCTGCGCGAGCTAGTGCTGGGAACGAAGTCCCCGTACCTTCCTCGACCTACTCGACACCGCCACCGTGCCGGAGACCCCCTGGATCACCGCCGCCGTCCACTTCTTCGCCGTCGCCATCGACTGCTGCCCCGGGCCTCTTCCACGGCGACCTCGCGAGTGAGCAGCACCCTTCCTCTCCCTCCTCTCTGCATCGCTTCGCAAGCACACGCACGCGCGCATCCACGGCAACAGCAGCACGCACTCGCGGCAGCGCAGCGCAGCGGCAGGTCACCGCCGGCGAGCGATACAAGCGCGGCCAAGTTCAGGTTCAGTTAACTGACAAAAGTTCAGTTAACGCAGACTGAAGTATAACCTCGCTGCGTAGCCTCTACTGGCAAGCGAACGAACACAGCGCATTGGCAACGCAGCAGCGCGCGCGCCCGGGAGGCCAGGGTTCGATCCCTGCCTCCCGCGGATAAAAATCCACCCTTTTTTTCGCTAGGGCGCTGACAGGCAGGGCCCCCTGTCAGCGACCACTGCGGCCACGCTAGCCCAGGGCCCCCTCGTCAGTGGCTGGGGCTAGCCACTGCGAGGTGTAAAACATTTTTTTCTGCCCAGTTTCTTTTAAATTAAATCTTTTTCTTTTACAGATTGGTCCCTAATTTTAAAATACAAATAACTTTTAATTCCCAAATCCAAATAATGCAAATGAAATATGTTTACTGAACCAAATTAAATTCTCTACATGATTACATCATTTGTTTTCTGTTTTGAACATTTCAAATGCATTCAAATTTCAAATTCAAACAACTCCTTTTAAATTTGGTTAATTTCATAACTAATTCAAAATTAATTCAAACAACATAGATGAAATATGTTTTCCATGCTATTTTGAACCACCTTTCCAAATATAAAATTTGTTTCATGTTTTGAATAATTAAAATTGCTTAACTAATTTAAACCTTGTTTAAATCATTTAAATTTGCTAAATTCATAACTTGCTTAAATTAAATTATTTTTGGACATATAAAATATGTTTTCAAACTAGAAAAGTATAAACTTTTCAAATATGAATTTGGTTTAATGTTTTGAACAAATAAAAATTCAAATAAATTCATACTTGAATTTAATTCATTTAAATCTTGTTTAAACTTGTTTAATTCATAATTAAATCATTGTAATTCCTTTTTCAATAATTAAAACATGTATTCCACCTTAAATTTTGTGTACTTTCCAAATATGGACTTTGTTATCTATTTTGGACAATTTAAATTGGTGAAAACAACAAATGCTTGCGTAACACCTTTAAGGAACCAAAATTCCATAACTTAATAACTAAAATTCCAAACTTGGTAAACCTTATTTTAAATTGTTTCTGTTGTTGTTATTTTTCTGTTTTCCTCATCCATGCATCATACTAATCCACTTTCACCTGTTGATTAATTGTAAAACAAATATTTCAACCTAAATTCATGGGCTTTCCATATGCAACCCAAATTGCATAGGGGTCCATTTAATATTGTTACCATGTTAACTAGCTTACCTTTGATGCATCAATTAATTTGCCATGCATCATCCCATGATTGTGCATTATGCCATGTTATTGATTGTTTGTCTCTCTGCATTGTTTGTTTACTTCTTCTCGAATAGACGACGACGTTGAGACAGACGAGCCTTACGACACCCCTTCTGAGGATCTAGCTCAGTACCAGGCTGCTGAGTTTGCAGGCAAGTATTCACTCACACGAACCATTGTGTTCCTTTCAACATTGGATACCGATACTTTCCGTTGTCTATTCTGCTAGCCCTATGAATCGTTGCTTGTGCTCGATCCTATCACATGTTATCTTTTAACCCTGATATAGCCTCACCTCCACACCTATAACCCCGTTGCTTGTTGCCCGTGTCTTACTAGCATGCTTAGGGTTATTTTCTGCTCGAGTCTGTTGCCAGTTACTTTCTGTTACCATATTCTATTATGTTCTGGGGCTCGATGTTTAAACAACAACCTGTTATTTTGAGGTAATGCTAAATTGATGATAAGGCACCGGCAGGAGGCCCGGCGTGGTTTTGAGGCCTGCTAGTGTCGACCCTAATTAGGAAAAGGGTCTTGTCTACTGATCCATGATGAGCGCACTACCCGCATGTGGGAAGCGTGTATGGGCGCCCTCCTCAATTTGATTCGATTCGCATCTCGTCCAAATCGCCTCATTTAGTTCGGGTTTTCCATTTGCCGCATGCATATATTTTGCGAGCCCAGGCCAGGGTGGAACTTTTGTAGTCGGCATTTAGGGAGACACGTTCTTAGAGTGCTATGAGGGTCCCCTTTTCTTCGTGGGGCTTGATTAGCCGTGCGCTCAATTGCACGGGGTTCTTTGGGCTTGATGCGAAGAAGAGTTGAGTTGTGTTGAGTGCCCCGCTTGGTGGGAGGTATTCCATCTGGCGGGTTATTCTTATGTGTACGGCCAAATTGGTGCATCCCTGCAGGGTTAAATCTTCTCGAGAAGCCGTGTTTTCCGCGGTTATGGTTGACTTGGTGAAAGTACTGGCTAACAAGTACTCAGAACAACTTACACCTAACTAATGATAACTTGACTAGTAATAGTCTTATTGCCACAATAACTTGATCCATCATTAATCCAACTGTGTGAGTTATCCTCGGGTTGCCTCTTTGGATAAGGGGCGAGATCCAGGATGGGTTTGTTTGGTGGTTAGTTATAGTTGGTTACGATACGCTATCTTATCTCCTTTCTGTTAGCCGGAAGTTATAGCATGTTTCTGTAGTTGATTAGTGCAGCCCGCTGCCGCATCTTTTGTATCATCCGTTCTTCCGTTGAACCCAAAGCATCTGTGCTTGGTGTTGACGGGTACATTTTGGTGAATTGTGAGTCTTGCTTGCCAGTACGTTTATGTACTGACCCCTTTGGGGCTGTGGTTTCCGCAGACTACGCTTACGAGGATCCCCGTGATGGCTACTACGTGGAGTACGACGAGGCTGCTGACGAGTAGATAGCGGACCCGGGCAGGATCCGAGACATCGTGGATGGGCTCCGTCTTTTCGTTTCCGGCCTCTTAGGCCTATTTGGATCTTGTCTGTACTCAGACATTTTGGATGCTTCCGCTGTGTTGTAATGATGATATGTTGGGACATGTGTCCTCTGGATGATTGTATTTGCTATCTCTGCTCTAGTGAGAGCTATTTGCAACTTATTTCAATCTTTTGTGTCTTAGAGATATGTTGTGCTATCATTTTGTTAAACACCGTTGACGTACCATGTGTGTATGGTATGAAGTACGTCAATGGTAGTATCCTGATCTCTATGGGATGGTTTGCGCAGACGATGGATAGTAGAGAATGGTTGTCGCACGTTTACGTGTTGGCCTGCTCATATTGAGATGCGGGTGCCGGTATGCCCCGTAAGCCATTTGTTCTACTATTTAGCGGACTGTGAGTATCCCCTAGAAGTCCGGGTGCGACAGGTTCCAACTGAAAATGAAAATTGCTACAAAAACGGGTATGTGTACAGGGGGTGTGGACTGCGGTGGAGCAACTAAAATCTGCTCAAAAAGTCTAAAAAGTGCTACACTAATTTGCAATTTGCTAAAAAAAACAACTAACAAATATGGGAGGTGGACTGCAGTGGAGCAATTTGCTCCAACAATTGCTACAAAAGACAGGGAACTAGCCCCTAAAATTTGATCAAAAAAAATCTAAAACTCCGCATACCGGGGTATATGCACGAGGGGTGGCTGCAGTGGAGCAAAGTTGAACCAATTAATTGCTACTGAAACAGAACAGGAACAACTAATGGAGCAAAAATTAAGGGGAAAAAATGCTCAGAACCACCGAGTCTGGATCAACAATGGTGGTCGAGGGCAGGGGCTCGCCTGATAGGAAGATTGGGCGCGGGCAGGGAGGCGCCGGAGCGCGCACAAACCGGCGACCGCGCCGCCGCTCGCCTCCGCTGCGTAACCCTAACCACCCACGATGATGCACATAACGGCGAAGGGGATCACGGCGGGGAGGGGGGGACGCCTGAGAGCACGATTGGGCTCGGGCAGGGGGCCGCCGGAGTGCGCACAGACCCGCGACCGCTCCGCCGCTCGCCGCCGCTCGCGATTGTTACCCTAACTACGTGCGGTCGCGGTGATGAAGAGGGGGGCCTCGCCGGAGGGGAGGAGGGGAGCGAAAGGAATATCACCTGAGAAACGCGCGGAATCTAACCGGAGGGCGACCTCGTCGACGGCGTCGCCTCTCGTCGCCGCCCGCGAAGCCTCTCTTCGCCGCCCGCGTCGCTCACCTCGCCTTCGTCGCCGCCTCCGCGCCGCGCGAGTGGAACGTAACGGTACGAGGCGAAATGGGAAACAGGACACGTACCAAAACCGTGCCTGTCCTAATCCAGGCGGAAACGGCGGGGACGTAGGTCTAATCCAACCGCTTGAATCGCGCGGATCCAACGGACAGCGACCCGGGGGACGGAACGCAACGTTCCCCCGGGTGATAACCAGCGTTTTCCTTTCTAAAAGCGACGCCTCCAAGGACACAGTGCACAAAAAGACCCCTCATTCATGTCGTATATCGCATATCGCGTAGGAACTCGGCGCGCTCGGCTCATGCTTCCACGACCACCCGCAGCGGCCATCATCCAGGAAGAAGATGCAGTTCCCCTTTAGATTGTAGTGAGACGCACAGATGGACCTGGAGCATCTTGGCCCAAGAAATAGCACCTGGTCATCCCCCACGTGCCTCATGTCTACCCACTCTGATGACTGAAAGTTTGCCTCGCACATCTCGAATTTGAACCGCACCGCCCTGATCTCGAACCCTGAGTGTTATATTGTACTACCACGGATCAGCAGCAGCGCACCACGAGATTCAACCAGATTAGATATGTGTCGAATATCAGGAGGCCACACCGGTACACTCTGTAAAGGACCAGGGAGGACCCTCGATGATGCGCTCGATCTGAGAAATGAATAATCTGCCACTGTCATCGGCCTCTTCGACGTTGATAATGTGGAGGTTTATCCATCAATAGAAAATGCTGTCAAAAGACCTGTCATAGCCAAGAGCAATTACACACCATAGATCTCTGTCGGCAGACTGCAACTCTGCAAGAGTGTGGAGATCCCCTATGTCAACGATGGCAGCAACAAAGAGCATCGAGCACATGAGTAGAGCATCTCCAGCCACCCCCAACAGGCCCCTAGGTCGCCTTTTTTCCACTCGGGAAACATTTTCACCCACTCATCCCGAGCAGTCCAGTTTCGGTCGCATTGAGCCGAAATTTAATCCGGCGGATCCAGAGCGCGTTGAGACGATTGGGGGCACCGGCGGAGGGAAAAAACGCGCGAAAATATATCCCGTGCCTTTTCCGCTGGTGGCCCCGTCCTGGCAGCAAGTGAGAGCATCGTCGTCCTCATCGTCTCGTCTCGTGCACGCATTAACGCGACCACCGGTCAGTCTTTCGGCGACTAACCGAGCAGTCCAATCGACCACGCGGCGGTATAATGACGAGTCACCGTTGAAGATTCCTGCCCTTTTCCATCGCGTCTACATCTCACTTGCCCCTTCGCTGTTATAAATCCCACCTCCCTCTCCAGAGAACTCGCCCCCTCTTCTCACACCTTCTCGCCCACACACTTCACGAAGGGGTGGCAAAGAGATTCCCCGGCGACGGTGCGGTGGCCAACTGCTTTGGCCGCCGAATGCTCCATGAGTGGGAGGCGTGGCTACTCCACGAGGTCAACTACCCCGCCCCGCCGGACATGACCATCTCAGGAACATGGTGCTTCAGCACGGGACGAGTGTCGGTGCCTCCGTCGGCCGCTGCCCATCGTCCACGAGAGAGCCGCCGAGATTGAGGCCATCCGCGCGGCAACACTAGAGGAAGCGCGCCGCGGCCCTCACTGGAGCCCAGGCAGCCACGAGGTATGGACGACATATTTCCAGCATCGCCACACCCAGCAGCTGGCGGCGCAACCAACCTCTGGTGGGGCCCGGGATGCACCCTTGCCACTGTCCTCGCGCACATCGAGGACGGGAACGAGCCCTGGCTAGAGAATCCGCCGCATTTTCTCTCCTGCCGTTGTGGGAGCTCGTGGATACCGAGTGAAATGCACGGGTGTCACTTATATGGGGGGAGGGGGGGGGTTGAATAGACGTTTTAAAATAATTACAATTAAGTCTTGAATAAATGCGGAATAAAACTATCGTTTAATTTATTAAGCCAAAACATAAACAAACTAGGTTCACCTATGTGCGGCAACAAGTTATGCTAAACAATTCAAACAACTATGTGATAGCAAAATATGTTAATTTAAACTCTATGGCTATCACAAAGTAAATTGCATAAGTAAATAGATCGGATACATAAATAACCGAGACACGTGGAGACGATGATTTATCCCGAATTTCACTTCCAATTGAAGTTAATTTCCGTTGGAGTGACTCCAAGCGCCCAATGGCTCACCTTTCTCCCAGTACCTTGAAAAGGATGATACCTAACAATCCTCATGGTTAGAGACCTGGGGTTTCGTAGGAAAAAAGGCGTTGGTGGCTACTCGGCTAGACGGGTACTGCCCGTCTGATTATTATTATTCCGGCGAGATGAAACAAATTATACGGAGTGCATCACAGATTGAATCTAGCGTAGCTCTAATCTAGGGTTGCTTGTCCTGTCTATGACCCCCTCCCGACCCTTATATGGGGAGATGGGTCTTAGAAGTTTTACATGGGCATGACTCGACCCTGAGTTACTTCTATCCTATCCTAACTTTCCGGGCAAGTCTCTCCTTGCGCTGGCTTCGTCCTGGACTTGTAGTGGGATTTGGCTCTGTAGCCCAAAGGCCTTCTTGGAACACTAGCTGACGTGTTGCACCCAGTAGGCCCACCGTGGGGGGGGGGTCTCTCGAGTACCCCCCACGTCAGTAGCCCCAAGTGGCTGATGGAGATGAACACTTGATCCAGGGACTCCAACCCGAAATCGAATCCGGTTTTTCATCCTGCTCGTGTAACTGAAAAGACCCGCCGTTTACAGGGCTATGAGATACGGCTCAACAGTCTTGACTCACTCGACGATCGTGGTGAAATAAGCTCACTCAGGAGAAAACACCGTTAGCGTACTCAGGCTTCGAGTCCCCAGGCTCGAACACGAAAAAAATCTGGGGTAACTCAACTCGTGCCGCTGAGGCCTTACTGAATCAAATTATAGTTGTTAGTTTTCTTTACCCAACGCGTCTGTCGGGATTTTCATCATACCAGCTAGTATGGGAAAATTCGGGGTAGTGCAGGAGAGCTGCAACTCGCAGGCTGTTGGAACTGATCCGTGAGTGTTACCTTCATGCAATGAGCACGGCATCCAGGATTTCAACGCAGTTGTGCAACCTAGGAAATAAATTGCTCCGACACAATTCTCTCAAGTCTCAAGTACAGATCATAGAGGAAAATTTTAGATTCATGGATCCTCTTAAGGACTTCATATGTCTTGTACGAGACAGTTAAGGCCCGAGTGATATTTTCGATCACTCGAAACTTTTTCATCAGGCGAGCAGATTAATCATGACGTCATGACGTATCGCGACTCTAGAGGGGCGTACTTACCACGTCAGAGATGGCTTGTTTGAGTGACTTTTTACTAGCTTTTGATTGTTCGGTGTGCAGTAATCTAGGGGATTTCAGGAAATGTCCATTGATTCTCGCGCATAGTGGACGGCGTGGAGGCGTGCCGGTCGGCCTATAGCCGCCACGTGTTGGCCCAGATTTTACTACCTGGAATCGACGGTGTGGATTTTACCTATTCCCTTATGAATACGAGCAGAAGGGGCAGTAATTTTTCCCTTCTTCTTCCTTGCGCGCACACCCCTTCTCCTTCCTTAGAGCGCATATCCATAGCCACACCTTCAAGCTTCAACCAGGAGAAACGGTAGCGCCTCCGCAGTCGGCAGCGTCGACGCGCCCAAGAAGAAGGGTGGAAAATAGACGAAATCCTCCGGGGTTTCCAAGGTTATGTCCACCCTTGAGCGTGAAGGGATCATCAAGCCCGGATCAGAAAAACTGTGGCGGTGCCCAGGACAAGAGACTCGACCTGCACCGGCGGCCGACAAACGCGTGGCTTTTACAGACCACGTCGTCAGGGGCGTCTCCTTCCCCCTTCATCCCTTTCTTGTTTCTCTTCTGTGTGCGCACGGCGTGCAGTTGCACGACATACCACCTAATTCTATCCAGCATATTGCATGCTTCTTTGTGCTATGCGAGTGCTTCCTCGGCATAGCACCCCACTGGGCTTTGTTCAAGCGACTCTTTGTCATAAAGGCCTTGCCAAGCAAGGATGACCCACATGAAGTCTGAGAATGCAACATCCAGATCAACCCCAAGTCCGTCTACTTCAAGATGGACTTCCTGGAGTGAGTCACAAGCTGGAGAACTCGATGGTTTTTACGCCAAGGACTCGCCTGCCCCCAGCGGAGAACCGTTGGCCAACCTGGAGAGTTTTGTCATTCAGAGGAGCTCCTGGAGAAATAAGTTGATTGACGAAGAAACAGAGCAGACTGATGAGCTGATGACTCAGATAGCCAATCTGAAGAGTCGTGGCTTGACTAGGATCAATTTAGCCAGAGTTTTCCTCAAGCGTCGAGTGCAACCTCTTCAGGATCGAGCCAAGCCCATGTGGGCTTATCTAGGCGCCACTGACCCCAAAAAACTGCACAAGGAGGAGCTCTCAAGAAACAAACTCGAGTCTTTCTTGCGGAGCATTATTCGAGTCAAGAAGTCGAGTCCTATCGACTTGACTCCAGTTGTTCCTCCGTTCTCAGCCGCAAAATGTGCTAACCCTGGTAAGCTCATACTTTTCTCACTTCTACACTAATTTCCCCGTTTTCCTTTCGAGTCAATGTCTTACTTCTTTTTTCTGAAGTTTTTGCTCATTTCTCCCTTCCTTCTGATCTCCAGAACCAGGACCTCGCTCCTAGCACACCGCCAAAAATAGGCAGCGTGGAGTTTATGCAGTGTTTAACTGTAGATATGCAGACTGACCTCAACTCGATTCCTTCCACCGCAACCGCTCACTATTCTAGGCATGGCGATGACACAGATGAAAACACCCAGGGGGTTGCTGATGACTCGAGGGTAAACCAGAAGCGCACTCGAGCGAATAGCGGTTAGGAGGAAGCCACCTCGAGGGACTCCAGTTCCTCGAGTGCTACAAAGGGAAGGGAGACACGCGACCCCCTCTGGCATCCAAACCTCCAGCTAGCTCTCAACACACAACCATTTCTTCGTCGCATCTTGATGGAGGGGTTAACCTCTTGGGTGGCCCGATCTTCACGAATGGACCAAGAACACGAAGAACACAAAAGAGGAACGAGGGGGGATCTAGGAGAGAAGATAACTAGCGAGAACTGAAAGACTTGATCTCCCGTTAGCTAAGCCGCAATGGCCGCCTACGGAACGATCAATCCAACCGAACTCACCTTATCGGAAACCGCTTCAACACCACGTGGTCGGTCCACCACGCCAATAGGACCTCAAGGGTTTGTTGAGATAGATTGGAAAGTCCCTAACTGATTCCAAAGGGGAAAGGATAGGTAACCCGGTGTAGCCTTGATACGATCCTAGATACAAATCATAGGAGTAGTCTTGATACGGTCCTAGATACAAATCATAGAAGTAGCCTCACAAGAGGGGTACAAGAGCAAAGCTCAAATGTCTAAATTCATCTCTAACCTAGATTTGAAGCCAAGGGGTCTATTTATAGTCTAGGGGGTAAAGGGGGGTAGGTAGGCTTTACAAGGGCATCTTTCCCCTTTCCCACGCAGGGAAGCCGACCTGGTCGGGGCAGTCTGTTAGGTCATCGGCCTAGGACGGGCTAGAGGCCAGGGCGCTCTGTATGGTCGCCGACCTGGGACGCAGAGTAGCCGGCCAAGGCCGACCTGGAGGCCGGGTTTCCTCGGAAATTCTCCTCTTCCCTTCTCTTCTTCTTCCTCGAGGCCATCCTCTTGGCCATCCTTGCTAGTTTCTTGGGGACCATCTTGGGCATGTTCTTGAGCTCCTTGGGCATCGTCTTGGGGCTCCATTGTAGGATCAAACCTGAGCATGCATAGGGTATTTCCATGAGGTAGTGCACCATTCACCAAGACACCGAAGGCATATAGAGAGAGGAGTGAGTTCACCTTGTCTACTATCGATGTAGGGCTTGTTTTAATGGGGTGTGCTGCAGCATCTTCCCCCTGGAAAAGATTCGTCCTCGACTCTTGATCCTGCCTTTCGTGTGTGTAACCATGAGAGGGAGAAGGAATGTTGATGACGAAGATGTCGTTGAAGTTGACCCGCTTATCGAAAGCCATGCAAAGGTACGCTCGTAGTGGGGGTGATCCAAATGCGATAAAGATCTTGAAATGGTCCTCTTTGGTCGGTTGATGAAGATCGCGAATGGAGGTGTAGTAGTCGTCGAATAGTTCAAAAGTTGGTTTCTCCATTGCTTGCGGAAACGCTTGGGTGTAGAAGAACTTGACGTATAGGTTGCACTCCACTCTATATCTTGCATTATCGTTCATTCACTTGTCAAAGTCCATGTACATCTTGACGTGTGGTATGTAGTCGTGGAATGCATTGTCGTTGATTCGCTTGTCAAAATCCATGTAGATCTTGACGTGTGGGATGTAGTCGTGGAATGCATTGTTGTTAATGCGCTTGTCGAACTCCATGTACATCTTGATGTGTGGGATATAGATGGAGAATGCATTGTCGTTGATGCGCTTGTCAAACTCCATGTACATTTTGACATGTGGGATGTAGACGGAGAATGCATTGTCGTTGATGCGCTTGTCGAACTCCATGTACGTCGTGGCGTGTGGGATGTAGATGGAGAATGCATTGTCATTGATGCGCTTGTCAAACTCCATGTATATCATGACGTGTGGGATGTAGGCGGAGAATGCATTGTCGTTGATGCGCTTGTCAAACTCCATGTAGATCTTGACGAGTGGAATGTACTCCTTCCAAGTCGTCAAGTCGGTGTTGAGGTTCATGCGGTGTGGAGAGCCATGTATGGTGAATAGTCCATGAGGTCTAGCATGCTTGATAGGGTCACCAAATTTATGCAAAAGAGACAACAAAGATGGAGAGAGAGTTGGTAAGTTGTTAGTGTCAATAAGCACAAATGGGATTTTGCTCTCAACTCTCATGTCACTTTTGGTGGCAATCAAGGCTATGCCTCCTGGAACACTCATGTCTTTTCCACTCATTGTAGGCTTGTGGTTCTCACTCACGGGATGGTGGATCTCTCTCTCACCACTCATCTCACTAGAAGCTCGAGAGAAAACATTAGATTGATCCAAATTATTGGCACTTGATGTTAGATTGCTTGGAGGTGGTGGTGGTGCCATTGCTTGTGTCGAAGAAGGCTCGGTCATCTCCATGATGTGGTAGTGTAATCCATGCATGGTATCCTCCGCACGTGGTTGATGACGGTGGAGATGATATTGTTGGTGAGAATGGTGACGACGACGTGGTCATATGCACCAAAGTCTTCATCATTGATTGGTGGTGCTTCGTCGTAGATTGTTGGAGTTGTGTCCTCATGCTCATGGTGAAGTCGATCTTGTGGCATCGGAGGAGTAACTTCACACCCTTTATGTTGTTGTTGCGCTTGTGGTGATGAAGGATGCTCATGCTCTTGATCATGAAGTCCATAGTCCTTCCTCATAGGATGTCGCACATGGAGGTTGTGGGTCGTTGTTGGTGGTGAGAGACATCTTGCTTCTTTCCTTGATGAAGGATTAGGATCATGATATCCATGACGAGGTTGGCCTTGGTCATTGTCGATGGTGGGGTCCGAAGGTATAGCGCATTATTGGTTGCGATGAGGTGGAGGCTCCCAGTCCTCATGTGGATGATGACGATCATGGCCATTGAACCTAGGGACATTGAGGCAAAGGGCACTCAAATTTTTGTCTTCATGTTGTTGATGGGGTCGCTCATGTGGTTCTTCATCCAAGGTGGGAGGTGAAAGATCATGTGGAACATCTTCATTTGCTTGTTTTTTATGGGGTCTCTCATGTGGGTCTTCATCAAAGATAGGGAGTGAAGCATCATGTGGAGCATCCTCACTTGCTTGATGTTGATGAGATCGCTCATTTGGGTCTTCATCAAAGATAGGAGGTGAAAGTTCTTGTGGGTCATCCTCATTGGCTTCGCGTTGGCGTTCATGATGGGCAGGATGGCGCTGATGGTCATTGTGGTGAAGTTAGTGGAGGCATGCATCGCGGCATTCACTATCATCATTGGCATGGTTGCCTTCTTGAGAAGGGTCTTGCTCTTGACGGTCATTATGGTGGTGACACGCATTGTGCCTTGGAAGCCTTTGATGTGGGCGAGCACTATCCACGAAATCATGTAGACCATAGTCATTGGCGGAGCTTGGCGGAGGTGGGTGAATATGTTGGTGAAGATCCGGTCATAGAGGGTGATCTTGAAGAGGGTCACCACGACATTGGTGTTGTCGAGGAAGTGGTGATGGCGAGCTATCCTCGTACCAATTTCGTCGAGGAGCTTGTGGAGGAGGAGGTGATGATGTGGTATCAGAGCCAGGTTTTCCACCATCTTCCATGTGAGGGTGATGATCATGGCAATGAGCTTGGGGTTGGTGGCTTGAACGTCTCGACTTTGAGGACGATGATGATCCATGGCAGTTGGCAAGGTTGGCCAAGTTGATGTTGATACACTCCATGTTATTATTCAATCGAGCGTGTTGAGCTTGTATTCGATGGTCCAAGCGCTCCAATCCGTCACGAAAAAATTGGTGAAGATGAGAATGTTCGTTGCGGTTGACGAAGTTGTGGGCGTTGTCGTTGAAGAAGTGGTTTCCTTCATCTTCCGAACTCGGACTTTTTAGCACTCCTTCCCTAGCCATCTCAAAAGCACACAAGTGTGATATGAAGAATAGATGTCTCACTTACCCAACGTTACCTTTTTTGGTCGTATTGAGGCTAGTGGACGAGCCTAGGTGTACGACGTTATGTCAAAGGCGAGTTCAAAAAGATTGAAAGAAAACCGCAAACAACAACACACACACTTTTTGTGGATGGCAAATGGGCGAGGAAAGTGGCAAAGAAAATCAAAAAATCCGAAGAAAAGTTTGTCGTAAAATGTAGAGAAGAACCAAAATGAAATGTTAGCAAAAGAACCAAATCTAGTGGAGGAAATAAAAATGTAACACACACACACAAGTGATAAATGGTGTTAGTGCGGCCAAAGGACGATCGGAGACGAAATGTTCCTATCGAACACTAAGCTCAATGCCACACCAACACAAGGAGGACGCTAGCTCAAACCGCAAACTTTAAAAGGCAACAAGATTTGCACCGTGGCAACCGGTCACTCTTTTCTATTTTGCGACGCGAAGCTACACGTTCCTACAAGTGATAGCAATTGGCATCGTTTTTTTTTCTTTTTTCACTTTTTGCTATATGGGGATACAAATGCGAGGCCTAATCGAAATACGCTCTCACAAGTGCAAAAAACGCACTCTCGGTGCCACTAGTGCAATGTCAAGCAATATAAAAGAGGTAGTCTTAATGGTCAAGGTATACGAAGGATGGGTTAGTTCAAGCGGAAGCAAGTTATACCTATTTGATGGATGATCACGTACTTGCGGCCGGGGTTTGTCGATATCGTGTCGATCCGTTTATGTACTTGTGTAGATGATGTTGTAGGCTTCGCGGAGGAATTTGAATCACTCAAATCAGATCAACGATGACAAAGAAAAACAAATTACAAAATCTGTCCAGAGATCAAAGTCAGAAAAAATTTCTGGGGAGCCGGCCTTGAGCCCGGCCTGGGGCTGACCTAAGTCAGGTTTCCTGCACGTTTGAGGAACTCAAAATTTCAAATTTTCTCCCTTAGATCTTGCAAATTCATGGACAAATTGGAGAAAAGTGGCTATATAGAAAGGTGGGAAATGACCTTAAGCAACAAATCCACGAATCAAATCCAAGAAAAACTCAACAAACCAACAGATCGGTCGAAATCCCTTTTGAGGCTATTTTTGGTGAAAATTTTCGAATTTAGGGATGGGAGAGAATTTTTTTGTTGGAAAGGCGGGATATGGGGGGTCGAATTTGTGGCAATCTCGCTGCTGATACCAGATGATGGAGGGGTTGACCTCTTGGGTTAGTTGAGATAGATTGGAAAGTCCCTAACTGATTTCCAAGGGGAAAGGATATGTAACCTGGTGTAGCCTTGATACGATCCTAGATACAAATCACAGGAGTAGCCTTGATACGGTCCTACATACAAATCATAGGAGTAGCCTCACAAGAGGGGTACAAGAGCAAAGCTCAAATGTCTAAATTTATCTCTAACCTAGATCTGAAGCCAAGGGGGTCTATTTATACTTTAGGGGGTAAAGGGGGGTAGGTAGGATTTACAAGGGTATCTTTACCCTTTCCTACGCAGGGGAGCCGGCCTGGCCGGGTTGAGGCTGGCCTAGAGTCCGGGGCAGTCTATTAGGTCGCCGACGTGGCGCGCAGGAAAGCCGGCCTAGGCCGGGATGGAAGCCGAGGCGCTCTGTATGGTCGCCGGCCTGGGACGCAGAGTAGCCGGCCGCAGACGAGGTGGAGGTCGAGGCCATGGGAAATTCTCCTCTAACCTTCTCTTATTCTTCCTCGAGGCCATCCTCTTGCCATCCTTGCTACTTTCTTGGGCACCATCTTGGGCATGTTCTTGAGCTCCTTGGGCATCATGTTGGGGCTCCATTGTGGGATCAAACCTGAGCACACATAGGGTATTTCCATGAGGTAGCGCACTGATGCGCGTAGAATGTACGCTCGTTGGGAGACCCCAAGAGGAAGGTATGAAGAGCACAACAGCAAGTTTTCCCTTAGAAAGAAACCAAGGTTGAATCGACCAGTAGGAGAAACAAATTACTTCTGAAGGTTGAAGACAGATGATGTTGGCAGGACGCACTACCTGTTCAGCAACAATATGGAATCTGCACAACACATTCAAGATACTTTGCCCCAACGAAACAGTGAGGTTGTCAATCTCACCGGTTTTGCTAACACAAAGGATTAGATGTATAATGTGGGAAATAGTACTTGTTTGCAGTATATGAAAAGAGAACAATGATGGAAGTGAATGAGAGGAAAACAGTAATTGAAGTAGATAAAACAGTAGTTGTAGTGGTTGTATTATCAGTGTAAAGAAATGCACCGGGGTCCAAAGTTCACTAGTGGTGTCTCTCCATAAAATATAAATAATATGCTGGGTAAACAAATTACTGCAGGGCAATTGACAGATATAAAGGTTGCACTGTAGTGCATATGCATCATTTAGGTTAAAAAAACATTTGTTGCATTATGGGGTTGAGGTTAAGAAACCTAGGCTCTAACATGTGAACTAAAGAAGCTGCAACAGTTTCATAAATGGTAGCAAGTTCTACTATGGTTCTATCCTCAAAAATTTTATTCTTGCTAACATGATTAAAGAATTCTTCAATATTATCTTTTTCAATTATAGAACCACTACCTATTGATAAGTCTTTCAGGGTGAACTTAGGGAGCAACATGATGAAAAATAAAAACAGGGTAACAAAAATAACAACTAGAATAAGAACTAATTTTTTTTTGTGTTTTTTATATAGAGAAGCAAACAAGAAAAAATAAAATAAACTAAGCAAAACAAAAACAGAGTTAAGATATTGGAAGTGAGAGACTCCCCTTGCATAAATCCTCTTCCTCCCCGATAACGGCGCCAAAAAAGTGCTTGATACGCATAGAATCTACGCTCGTTGGGAGACCCCAAGAGGAAGGTATGATGAGCACAGCAGCAAGTTTTCCCTTAGAAAGAAACCAAGGTTGAATCGACCAGTAAGAGAAAGAAATCACTTCTGAAGGTTGAAGACAGCCGATCTTGGCAGGGCGCACTACCGGTTCAGCAGCAACATAGAATCTGCACAACACAATCAAGATACTTTGCCCCAACAAAACAGTGAGGTTGTCAATCTCACCGGTTTTTCTAACACAAAGGATTAGATGTATAAATGTGGAAAATAATACTTGTTTGCACTAAATGAAAAGAGAACAGTGATGGAAGTGAATGAGAGGAAAACAGTAATTGAAGTAGAGAAAATAGTGGTTGCGGTGGTTGTATTATCAGTGTAAAGAAATGGACCGGGGTCCACAGTTCACTAGTGGTTTCTCTCCATAAAATATAGATAACATGATGGGTAAACAAATTAAGGTTGGGCAATTGGCAGATATTAAGGATGCACCATAGTGCATATGCATGACAAGATGATTACTATGTGATTCATGCGGGCATTACAACAAGATTCATTGAACGTTATCCAACTGCATCTATGACTAATAATCCACCCTCGGAGTGTCATCCGATCAAACCTCGAGTATTAAGTTGAAAGAAACAGATTATTGCCTTAAGCAAAGTGGTGTAATGTAAAGATCGTTATTTTCTCCCTAATGGCAACAACACATCCCCCTCCCGTTACGTTTATGTCACTCGAGCGTGAGTGAAAGGGAGGCATGAACACACTATCGAGCATAAATACTCCCTCTTGGAGTTACAAGAATCAACTTGGCTAGAGCATCTACTAGTAACGGAGAACATGCAAGATCATAAATAACATAAACATGAAAGAACATGATAGATTGATAACCAATGACATAGAATTCAGTATTCATCGGATCCCAGCAAATACAGCATGTAGCATTACAATAAGATGAGCTCGATCATGTTAGGAAGCTCACAAGATCTAAAAATGAGGCATAAAAAGGAGAGAACAACCATCTAGCTACTTCTACGGACCCGTAGTCCAAGGATGAACAACTCACGCATCACTCCGGAGGAAGGCATGGTGATGAAGAGCCCTCCGGTGATGATCCCTCCTCCCGGCAGGGTGCCGGGGAGAGCTTCAGAACCCCCCCCCCCCCGAACTAGGGTTGGCGATGACGGCGGCTACGGAACTTTTGGTAAAAAGTGCTTGGGTATTTAGGGTTAACCCGTGGAGGTTCTTAAATAGGCGAAAGGGCAACGTCAGTGGGCGGCCAGGGGGCCACACCACCTGGTGGCACAGCCAAGGGGGGTCGCTCCGCCCTATGGTGCGGTGTCCCTAGGGCCCCCCTCTGGGTCTCCTCCAGACTCCATGTACGTGACAACTTTCTAAGACCCTGGGATTTTGTTTTTTCCAATTCCGAGAATATTTTCAGAACAACTTTTCTGAAACAAAAAACAACAGAAAACAGGAACCGGCTCTGTGACATCTTGTCAATAGGTTAGTCCTAGGAAATCCATAAAAATGACATAAGTGTATAGGAAAGATGTAGCATATGGCATAAAACAACATGGAACATCAGAAATTATAGATACGTTTGAGACATATCAAGCACCCCCAAGCTTAGTTCCTACTCGTCCTTGAGTAGGTAAAACGAGAAAAACAAATAATTTCTGAGGTGACATATGCTACCAACATAAACTTGATTATCTAAATTGTAAAAGCATATGTAAAGCTTAGATCATGGTACTTTATACACATGCATGATAGATATAATTCTAACAATGAAACTTATAAATAGTTTGCATCTTGAAAAGTAACACAAATAAAAGATCATGAATAATAATGCACTTGAAAGTTATACGTTTGTTTCGAGCATAAAGAAAACATAGCAAAGTGATGTTTCGCTTGTCCTTAAGAGAGTGGAAGGACATAAATGCCAGGACACCTTCAAAGTTCAAGTGGAAGACTAGAACAAATAATTTAAGAGCAAGTAATAAAACATCATGAATCAATCAATAATAATCTTTGGGACTGATGCACATTAAACTCAGAATGGCAACTACGCTCTCTTAAATGTGCATAAAGTTAGAAGATGGAGACTCAACATAAAAGTAAAAGAAAGACCCTTCGCAGAGGGAAGCAGGGATTAACTCATGTGCTAGAGATTTTTTATTTTATTAAACAGAGGTATTGAAAACATTCTTTTAGAGATGTATATGCGTATGTCAACGAATGGTAATTGAGTTCTTGTCATCTTCCATACTAAACAAGTTGAGAGCGGTTCCGAATTATTTATATTGGGCACTTATGGCATGCTCTTTATATAGTATGACACTCCTATCCACCTTGCTTTCGCAAACCATGGCTAACCGAATCCTCGGGTGCCTGCCAACAATCTCATACCATGGAGGATTCCCTATTTATTTGTTTAGCTCTTTGATGTTATAATGGTCTAACCAGCTCTTTGCAAAAATAATGACAAGCAGATGAAGCATGCAAGTCGGGGTACTTAATTAGTGTGGAAGATAACAAACCCAACTACTACTTCCTCATGAGCTAAAACAGTAAACAAAACAAGAATAATTTTGAAAGTTTAAAGGGAGGACATGAGAAATTTACTTGAAGTGGCGGTCAAATACCACATGTAGGTAGGTATGGTGGACACATTTGGGGGAAAACTTTGGTTTTTGGGAGTTGGATGCACAAGTAGAGCTCATACTCAGTATAGGTGGAGGCTAGACAAAGACTAGGAGCGACAAATTAAGAGAGCAATAATGTCCATAGTCATGCATAGCGACAAAAACATTATTAATCAAAGCATAAATGGTAAGTCAAAAACTAAATGATCATAGAGGCTATAAGTGACTGGTTTGTAGTCATAAACATGGTGTAAGCATGCGCCAAGCCAACCAAATAAAGCATTCGAAGGAGAACACCATAAATTTATGCTTCAATGTGATAGAAACAACTCATGATTCTTTCAATGGCACATTAAGCACTATCATCTATTTGAGACAAGTCATGCTACAATAAAAATTACTAAGCATAGAATTAGAATAACATCCAACATGGCATGAAAAAGTCTAGCCACAGTCTATACGAGCTTCTTTATGCACCGTTATAAGCACGAAAATTGTAGTACTGCTTTCCAACACCAATCATTTTATACAAACAAAAACTCTCCAAGAGATATAGCAATGAAACAAGAGATTGCAACAACTACTCTACTAGAAGTAACAACTCTGAATAAAAGATGCATGAAAAACAGAAGCTAAAATGATTTGCAGCAGGTAGAAGAAAAACTAAGAATACGAGCATGATAGAAAATGAGTATTCATATGAAAAAAGAGGAGTGTGTCTCTCTCCCACACAAGAATGATGGGTTCCAACTATGTTTATTGAACCAAGGAAAACAAAACAAAAAACAAACAAACTCTCCAAGTAAAGTACATATGATGTGACCGAATACAAATATAGTTTCATTAGAAGTGACCTGATAAGTTGCTGATGAAGAAGGGTATGCCTTGGGCATCCCTAAGCTTATACGCTTGATTATTCTAGGAATTTTCTGGGATGAACCACGGGTGAATCCCCAAGCTTTGGCTTTTCAGTCTTCTTGATCACATTATATCACCCTCTTCACTTGACCCTTTAAAATTCCCTTCGCACCAAACTCAAAGTAATTTTGATTAGAGGGTTAGTGCACAATCAAAAATTCACATGTTCTCCTTGGAAAAAAGCATTATTGATAATTTTTAAACTTTAGCTATAGCCACTTATGTTTTTTGGAGCAAAGAAATCCACTCGACATAGTAAATGAAAGAATGCACGTAAAAAGGAAGAATCTGTCAAAACCAGAACAATCTGTAAATACGATTTTTTTGGGGAAATTACATTGCTAAAATAAAAAAACGCAAAGCTACAAAAAATTTAGGAAATAGCTGAGGATTAAGCACAAAAATTTGCAGGTCATTTTGATCTTTCTATGATTTTACACGAATTTAACGGTGGACAGCAGAAATCTGTTTCCTGCGCAGAAATCCAAATCTAACTTCAACTTTCACTAGAGAATTTACTTGGCACAAAAAATGCGAGAAAATAAATATACAAAGGAGTTTCTACAGAAGTAAACAACACCTTGACTCAAGGAAAACAGAAAAAAAAAACATTGCAAAACTAAAACCATGGGTTATCTCGCAAGAAGTGATTTTCTTTAACACCTTTTAGCTAGGCCCAGAAAACTAGAATCAAGTATTTTTTTAAGTGAAGAAGCATCCAAATTGAGACAAGAAACCTCCTCAACAATGCATATTATTTTATCTATATAAATCTCAGATGTCCCTTTCTCAACACTTTTAGGTTTACTACCTTCATCAAAGGGGTTTTCAGGAACAATCCAATCAAAATTCTTCTCTAAACCTTCATGCATTGCTACAAGTTTAAAAGGTATTAGTATTTTTATTTCCTCCTTGTTTTTAGGTTTTGTTTTGTAAAGTTTTTCAAGAGCACCAATAACATCAACACATGAGCCTAGCATCTTAAAACAATCAAAGACTTTCCTAGCTTCTATAGCAACATCACAAAATTCTTTAAACAAGGTTTCCAGAATAAAATCTCTCTTCTCAGTGTCCTCAACATCATTTAGGTTAAAAAAACATTTGTTGCATTATGGGGTTGAGGTTAAGAAACCTAGGCTCTAACATGTGAACTAAAGAAGCTGCAACAGTTTCATAAATGGCAGCAAGTTCTACTATGGTTCTATCCTCAAAAATTTTATTCTTGCTAACATGATTAAAGAATTCTTCAATATTATCTTTTTCAATTATAGAACCACTACCTATTGATAAGTCTTTCAGGGTGAACTTAGGGAGCAACATGATGAAAAATAAAAACAGGGTAACAAAAATAACAACTAGAATAAGAACTAATTTTTTTTTGTGTTTTTGATATAGAGAAGCAAACAAGAAAAAATAAAATAAACTAAGAAAAACAAAAACAGAGTTAAGATATTGGAAGTGAGAGACTCCCCTTGCATAAATCCTCTTCCTCCCCGATAACGGCGCCAGAAAAGTGCTTGATACGCATAGAATCTACGCTCGTTGGGAGACCCCAAGAGGAAGGTATGATGAGCACAGCAGCAAGTTTTCCCTTAGAAAGAAACCAAGGTTGAATCGACCAGTAAGAGAAACAAATCACTTCTGAAGGTTGAAGACAGCCGATCTTGGCAGGGCGCACTACCGGTTCAGCAGCAACATAGAATCTGCACAACACAATCAAGATACTTTGCCCCAACAAAACAGTGAGGTTGTCAATCTCACCGGTTTTTCTAACACAAAGGATTAGATGTATAAATGTGGAAAATAATACTTGTTTGCACTAAATGAAAAGAGAACAGTGATGGAAGTGAATGAGAGGAAAACAGTAATTGAAGTAGAGAAAATAGTGGTTGCGGTGGTTGTATTATCAGTGTAAAGAAATGGACCGGGGTCCACAGTTCACTAGTGGTTTCTCTCCATAAAATATAGATAACATGATGGGTAAACAAATTAAGGTTGGGCAATTGGCAGATATTAAGGATGCACCATAGTGCATATGCATGACAAGATGATTACTATGTGATTCATGCGGGCATTACAACAAGATTCATAGACCGCTATCCAACTGCATCTATCTCTAATAATCGACCCTCGGAGTGTCATCCGATCAAACCTCGGGTATTAAGTTGCAAGCAACAGATTATTTCCTTAAGTAAAGTGTGTAATGTAAACAATGAAAACATTGTTGTTTTATCCCTAATGGCAACAACACATCCCCCATCCGTTATGTTTCTGTCACTCGATCGTGAATGAAAGGGAGGCATGATCCCACTATCGAGCATAAATACTCCCTCTTGGAGTTAACAACATCAACTTGGCCAGAGCATCTACTAGTAACGGAGAGCATGCAAGATCATAAATAACATAAACATGATAGATTGATAATCACTTGACATAGCATTCAATATTCATCGGATCCCAACAAACACAACATGTAGCATTATGAATAGATGATTTTGATCATGTTAGGCAGCTGACAAGATCTGAACATGAGGCATAAAGAGGATAAGACAACCATCTAGCTACTGCTATGGACCCGTAGTCCAAGGATGAACTACTCACGCATCACTCCGGAGGCAGGCATGGTGATGAAGAGCTCTCCGGTGATGATTCCCCCTCCCGGCAAGGTGCCGGGGAGAATTTCAGAACCCTCACAAACTAGGGTTAACGATGACGGCGGCTACGGAACTTTTCGTGGATGGAGGCTTGGGCCCTTAGGGTGAACCCGAGGATGAGCTTAATTAGGCGAAAGGGCAACGTCGGTGGGTGGCCAGGGGGGCCACACCACCTGGTGGCGCAGCCAAGGGGGGCCGCACCACCCTATGGTGTGGTGGCTCCAGGGCCTCCCTTCGGGTCCCCTCCGGACTCCGTGTACGTGACAGATTTCTAAGACCCTGTGATTTTGTTTCGTCCAATTCCGAGAATATTTCTAGAACAACTTTTATGAAACCAAAAACAGAAGAAAACAAGAACTGGCTCTGCGACATCTTGTCAATAGGTTAGTCCGAGGAAATCCATAAAAATGACATAAAGTGTATAGTACACTGTTTGGGGGTTCGGGGACAATTTCATGGGCATTTCTGGCATTCATTAAAACTCCTCGATTGGATCATATCTCGATGTTTTCGTGAGCTATATTACACTGTTTGGGGTCCGTGGACAATTTCATGGGCAATTCTGACATTCATTAAAACTCCTCGATTTGGTCATATCTCACAGTTTTCGTGAGATATAGCACACTGTTTGAGGTCCGGGGACAATTTTATGGGCATTTCTGACGTTCATGAAAACTCCTTGATTGGGTCATATCTCGATGTTTTAGTGAGCTGAATGCGGACATGTGACAATTTTTCTCTTGCAAAAAGGCGTCTAAGTATTTTTGTATGACACATACGCCCTTAATGTTTTTCTCTTTGAAATGGGAACAAGTCACTGCCTCTCCATCATGATGATGCACACAACTGTGAATATTTTCACAGCCTTAATATGGCATTACCATGTGATATGCGGTAGTGGCAGTAATCAATTTGTAACTTTATTTTTTTTACGATTTTTTTTGTAAGTTTCACGAACTGTGAAAATAAGTTAAGGAAACATGTAGCATATGGCATAAAAACAACATGGAACATCAGAAATTATAGATACGTTTGAGACGTATGATGCACCATTCACCAAGACATCGAAGGCATATAGAGAGAGGAGTGAGTTCACCTTGTCTAATATCGATGTAGGGCTTGGTGGAATGGGATGTGCTGCATCACAGCCACCCCTTGCCAAGAAACCTCGTTACATGTTTGGCTTGGGCACCCCCTCCAGCGGGTAAGTTTCCTTCATGTATTTCCACCTTTATTTGTTTTCGCTTTATTTCTTGATTCCATTTTCTGTTTATTTTTTCCCAGAGAACCTCCAAGGGCCCCGACTCCTCCCCCCAAAGGAACGGGTTCAGGTGCCTCTTTGGAGGTCAAAACAGTCCCTGCTTCGACTCCTTCTCCAGATGCAAAGGATAAAGGAGTTGTCCAGGAAGCGGCGCCTACAGAACCAACTGTTTCTACAGCTGACCCAAGCCAACCTACATCTTCCACCCCACGGTTCTTCAGGTCCATCGATCCTCGAATCGACGTGGACACCTTAGCTCCGGAATTTCAGGTTGGTCAACACGTGAGTATTTCTATTATGTTGATGTATTCTTTATTTCGCTTTTACTGTCTGGTGCGCGACCAACGCTCTCGATGGGAGTAGCCCCCGAGTCTATGTTTGGCTGCATGCAATCGAGCGTAGACTCAAACCTTGTACTTTGCGCTCTAACTCTATTCTCATGTTTCCTTCAGCCCTTCATACAGTGTATGACAGATCTGAGCACCCGGTTCCTTAACATGGGGAGGGAGAGAGACACGGCTCGCTTCAACTTCAACAAGGCCAAATGTATTTAGCCTAACGGATCTTGTAGTGTTTAGCTTTGTATCTTCCACCCGATCAATACTGCTAACATTTTTTGCTTACTCTAGACCTCCTAGCCACAACTGCCTTTGAGAAATACGCATCTCTTACTCGAGTCAAGGAACTCGAGGATAAGGTGGCGGTTCTTTGCGAGGAGTCTGCTGCTACAAAGAGCGAGTCTGAGGCTGCCACTCAAAGGGCGAATGAAGTTAAATGAAGGAAGACTGAAGCTCTCAAGCAGGCCGCAAACCAGGAGGAGGCACTAGTCCCTAGACTCTAATCCGTGATTGATTCCCTGTCAGGTACATCTTTCTCCTCCACCCGTGCATTTTATATGTATCTCCCTGTTCTTACTGTAGTGACGTGCTTTCTCATTCCAATACAAAAATCTTGGGCAGCCCGCCTGAGCTTGTTGCTCGCATCCGAGCAGGCACTCTTGGATGCTGCCACTTCATCCGAAGAACAATTGTCAAAGGCCAAGGAGGCACTCCTCAGGCTCAGGAGCGTACTCGTTTCCTTCCACAGGACTCTGTTCCCAGGCCATGAAGTTCCACCAACTCTAGATTCCCTAATAGGCGTGTTTTTAAACACAAATGTCTTGGCAAAATTCATTCGGGATCAAACTCTCTCTGTAGCGGAGACTGTCCTCACTCTTTCGAGGGCACACGTCATCGAGGGCGACTTCGAAGGGGAGCTCCGTGGTCCTCCCAGGGAATCGAACAGACGAGAGGTAGATCTCAGTCCCTACACTAAACTCTCCACTCTCCTAGCCCAACAGCTTTTGGCTATGCTTGAGGCTCGAGCGCAGGCTGCCCAGGCTGCTGAAGAGGCCCGGGCGCAGGCTACCCAGGCTGCTGAAGAAGTTGTTCATGACTTGTATTTTTCGTAGATTTGTAGCTCCTTAGTGTAAAACTTCCTTCGCTTGTAATCAACTTATTTGTTTGAAGATGAATGAAATTTCCTTGATTGTGTTTATATAGTTGTACTTTCTTTGAGTGGAAATCCTCCCGATGGGAGTAGCCCCCGAGTGTGAGGTAGTAGAATGTTGTCAAGCACTCAAGTTGATAAGATACTCGAGTCTTCACGATCTCCTCCTCTTTTCTCAGGTACAAACTGTTGCTGATCTCTCGATTGAGGCGAGTGGCAACTTTCAAGTACCAGCTTTCGTGTCTGCTGGATCTCCTCCCATTGCTGATTTCTCCCAGGTGAACTCCCAAGATGATTTGCTGATTCCTCCTCCTTTTTTTTTCTTTTCACCTATTCTTTTCTTCCTTTTCTCTCCAATAAATTCAGGAAAAATATCAGGAGGACAAGTACCAACTTGTGAAGCCCCTAGGGCCCACCTGGCAGCCCCCTAAAATAGGGTGCAACCATGAAGGAGAAATCTGCCCCCTTCACCACTCTCCCTTTATATGGAAAGTCCCAGAAACTCCTCCGGAATGACATTACCCCAATAGATAAAATCACCGATATTAGCTAACGATGTTAGAAACACATTTCTAACATCTCGGGACATCTTATGTCCTCCGTTACCTCTCATATAAATTATGTCTAACACCGCCATAATTTCTCTCTAATAGCAACTTCGCCGAAACCACTCCGATTGACACCGGACTTGTTTCTATGACATCGTAACGACATCAAATATTCGTAAAATCAATAACAACATATTAATTCTCTTAATTAAAGTTTGGCACGACTTAAGCATGTGACCCATAAATTCTCGATAACACACATACATGTTCGGGAACTTACCGAACAATAACAACAACGGGACCGTGGATGTCCATTATGGCTCATGTGTGTTCATGAAGAATGAGGGAACGTTATAAGTTAATCATTGCACTTATTACCTTAACTTCAAGATACTAACGATATCACGAGGTTAGACTATGTGACCTGATATGATCAAACTCTTTGATCATAACACATATAACTCGTTACCGATATCGTCTTTTTTTCATCCATATCCCCGACGTCCCTATGATAAATCACAGTGTCTGGCCAGACGATATGACATCAGTAATACTCAGAGGGCCCACAGTATGTATCTCTCTTTTGTCTAGAGGAGTTAAGTACTCATCTTAAACGATCTCAGTTCCATTACACTTTCTAGATCATATACCCAGATATCACCGTTATGATCCACAATTATGGCAAGACGGTTGATGATATCCAAATCATAACTCGGTGACTAGATATTCTCATAGTATAGGAATTATAGCCAATGAAAACTTCATATGTATTTGCTAAAATACATTACGATTGTTTAGTCTCTTTTAGCAACAACCGACACATGGTCGGTTTAGTACTATTGTTACTCTAACAATAAACTCTTTTGTTTTGTTAGACTTTTAATCAAATCCATGACCAGGAAAATATGATCATCTCACATACCATAAGTTAATCTTAGTGACAAGATTATGAACTCTTGTTTGTTTATGTCTTCACACCCGCGCGAAGATTTTCCTTTGAAAACTCATTTTTCAAGTGCTATAGCGGTTGTAGCATGATGACATAAACTGAATTCTGAATTTGGAGATAGAATAATAACTGAATATGATTGTCTCTAGGGCATACCTCCAACAATCTCCTATATCCATGCATGTCTCCCGGTTCATCGAGCCAAAAGGTGGCTAGAGTACACGAATCCAGATGGGCGTTGTGTAAAAAACATGCTCCTCAAGTGCCTTATTGGATCAAAGTCAACCATAACAATTAGATCATTGTTTACCATCCATGGGCCATCAAATAGAGCATTCTTCTTCCCCGATTCTTGCAGAAACGTAAATATGAATATGTTTGCTCCCATCTCCTTGGATCGAACTCCCTTCAGTGGGCACCATGCTCTCCCCAGCGACAGGGCCATACCCTCCGCGTGGACAGGTCACTCCGACAACACCTCACCGAGAGCTTGTGCTTCCTTCTTCACCCCATCGTTGTCTACCCTTGCCTTCATCCTGAAGCCCTTCTTTTCAGCATTCGAGAGTTCCAGATTCCTCATGATACCATCAACCTTCTCCATCTTCCTTCCTACTCCTCTATCCAGTCGCCCTCCAAAAACACAATGAAAACCGAACAACAACTAGGGCAGCAATGTCTTACGATCGCGATCCCCAATATCCCGCGGAAGTCATATGGTGGCTGGGAAGGAATTGATTGTGAAAACGGAGGTGGCAGCGATTGGATCCTGGCGGCAGCGAGATGTGGACGTAGAACGGAATCCTCCGATCGCCCCAAAATCATCCGAACGCCAAAACCGGAACCGTCACACAAGGGACGGACGTGCGGACAACCGATCAAGTCCTTGATATCAAGTTGTTTTGTTGTTGGCATGCTCCGTAGATTTTCCGGATTATGCACTAGGTTACTAGTTTAGATCCTGAAGCTCTTTCTACTCACACAAGTCATGGATAATGTTTACGGTGTGTCACCGAAATATAACAATGTCCTCGCTGATATTTCGTTCATACTATGCAAAACACTCTTAAATATTGTACAGCGTAACAAAACACCATAATAGTATAAGGATGGAATAGATATATGATATCCATATATTTAAATAAATGAGGAACTTATTTAGTTTTACTGTGATAACAAGTGTATAAGTTTCAGTATATATATATATATATATATATATTAGGAATGGAGGTATGCCCCAGCCTCTGCATCAAAATGATGCACACAGCCGATTTTTATTAAATGATAGAACAAGAAACACCATGTCTTACAAGTAGATAGCACAAACAACTAGCGCTGAATCCACCAAACCAAGCTCACTACCAAAACTGATGAAGGGGGTGGACAATCCCAGAGCCGATACTCTGAGAACCCACCGACGCGCATCATCCAAAAACCGAAGGCCACACCATGCCGCCCGATAGCGGACAAGGGGCCAAATCGGTTGTGACGCCCCGAGATCGGGCACTATGCAGATTTCAGCATTCCCGCCAAATCCGCATAATAACCGATGTCAGGTTGCCACTTGTGATAACATTACAACAGTTCACGAATATTCCGCAACAACAACAGAAAAGATATATACAAGATGACTCAAACGAGTCAGGGATACAACTGATACAATACAAAGATCCAAATAACAGCGGAAGAAACAACATAGCGTCCGACTACGGACAAGATACAAATTGGACTAAGAGTCCTGAAGATAACCGAGAGCGTCCAATCCCTGCCCAGGCCAAGCCGGAGGGATTCCCAAGCTAACGTCGTCAGACTTCAAACCTGTTGACTGCAATGTTGAATATGCAGCCACGAAAAAGGATTCGTGGGTCAGTACGGTTAAGTACTGGCAAGTGGATAACCCATACTCACAAGATACCGGCGTAGCCAGTCATCACAAGATACAAATACTTTGGGTTCAACGGAAAGGAAAGGATTATTGCAAATAAGCGGCAGCGGGATAAGATAGCGTATCGTAACCAACTACAACTACTCACCAAACAATACCCATCCAATGTCACCCCCTACTAAGGAAGCAACCCCAAGGATAACTCACACTGTTGGATTAATGATGGATCAAGTTATTGTGTCAATAAGACTATTACTAGTCAAAATTAGCATTAGTTAGGTGTAAGTTGTTCTGAGTACTTGTTAGCCAGTACTTTCACCAAGTCGTCACATAACCGCGGACAACACGGCTTCTCGAGAAGATTTATCCCTGCAGGGTGTGCTCCAGTACCCGTACACACTCGAGCCACCAACTAAAACTCAGGTTGGCTCGACACGACCCAAACCATCTCTACAACCCATCCTAGGAGCCACGGAGCTATAAGGTCCCAGCCACGCAGCCGAATACTCAGCGCAGGTGTGCAAAACTCCCGCAGGACACAACACCCCGGCACTACAGGCCTCGCCCTATATGCATCATCATCATCATCAGTAACCATGGGTGATCAACCCATTATGCAAGGAGCAAATGGAACACCCGAACTAAGTGTGGCTCTTCGGACAAGCTGCAGATCAGGTCTAAGTCGAGGGGGGTCCCATACTACCTCCCGGATGCGGTGAGCACGCTCATCATGGATCAGTAGACAAGACTCTTTTCCTAGTTTCGACACCAGCCGGCTCCAAAACCCTAACCCGGGCCTCCTGCCGGTGCCTTAATCAAATTATTATTACCCAAAACATTAACAGGTTGATTGAATTGATACCCAACTATCAACTAAACAGGTGATAAGTAAAAGGACAGCAAGACTTGAGCACAAACAACACTAAGCATGCAACTACGACACGAGGGCCAACAAGGTAAACAAACAACAGTTAATAGGAAGTGGAAGGAAGGTTATATCATGGCTGCAAGGTAACAATATGATAGGATCGAGACACAAGCATCGAAACAACAGGCTAGAATAAGAACAACGGAAAGAATCGGTAACAAGTGATGAAAGGCAGCCATTTGGCAGCAAGTGAGTATACTTGCCTGGAATCCAGCAAGTAGAGGTTCATCCGCAGAACTTGTCGTTGCTCACATCATCTCAGCGTCCTATCCGCGAAGAAGCAACGAACCTCGAGCAACACCGGATGCAACAATTACTACTACGGCAAAAGATCCAGCATGATCCTATTTTATATGCATGGCATGGCAAGATGCAACAGGGGAAACAACTTAAGCAATTTAATCGGAACCGGAGTCCGGAGAAATAGGAATTGGTTCAAGTTGTTTATCTAACCATCAATTTAAATGTTGTTTAGCATGGAAAACAGTAAATAGGTGAGTTAACAATATTAAATGGAATAGGGCAACAATTGAATCAAATACCCCAACACATTCCATATTTATTTATTAGGTGAACATACATAACACTACTACAAATGCAACATGCAAGGTGCAAACATGAACATTGATGGCATATTAGTATTCCTTGCATTTTTCTGGTTGGAAAACATATTTTATTTGTTGGATTTGGAATTAAAATGAGCAGGTTATCAAATTAGCAATTTTAAGGCATTAATTAAGAAATAGTTGTTTTCAGCAATTTAATTTATTCAAAACAGAAAACAAAGTTTATATTTGCAAAGCTTAGAGGATTTTGATTGGAAAACATATTTTACTTTTCAAATTTGGAGTTAAAATGAATTAGTTATGGTTCATGCAATTCAATCAATTTAAATTGAGCCGGAAGCCCAACATTTAATTTAGGAGGTTCACGTTATTTATTTACCCAACAGGATTAAATGTTGTTTAACATGGCGAGATGATATAAAGATGAGCTATGCAATTTTAAATGGAACCCGGACAATATTTAATTGTCCCAACCCATTCCATAATTAATTGTTGGGTGATATTATTATTACCCCGAAACCCACAAGATGCAAAGCAAACATGATGCGATGACATTTTAAATATAGTTGATATGTTATAGAAAATAGGGCATAAAGGTATAGGGGATTTAGGGTTTGGGTTCGCACGTGGAAAGAGGATTGCCGGGGTCAACGCCGGAAACTTCGGAACGTGGAGGAAGTAGTCGACGTCGAGGAAGTAGGGGAAGCAGTTGTTCTCAAACCACACGATCATCGTCGTCGACGTAGCCGTTCAACGTCCGGAGTCGATGTAGTCGTAGTAGTCGTGGGCGAGCCGCTACCGCATAGTCTTCGGGGTCGGGGGTGATCGTGCCGCATCTCCGGTCGATGAGAAATTCATGGACGCGCACGAAGGCGGTCAACGCAAGGCGGACACGTCGAAGGCGATGTAGTCGTTCACGGTTCGTTCTTGTCGAAGAAGATCATGGCGACGAGGTGATGTACGGCGGCCATAGGAGGCGGCTGCGGTGGTCGGCGATCTCGGAAGCGAGCGCGGCGCCTCGGCGTTCCCCGGCCTCGATCTCTTCAGCGAAAAGGTCGAGGGGAACGGCCTGGTCACGGTCCCGTGGTCGTGCTGGCGCGAGGACGGACAGGGGCTCGACGGCGCTCGAGACACGGGGTGTTCGCCACGGTGATGCTCTCCATCCTCGAGGCGCAGACCTGGACACACCGGAGGCTGTTGCTGACGAGCCGTAGGCGCAGCCCCAAACTCGCACGGATGTTGAGGATCTCAAGGACGGGGCTCCTGGCGACGACGGCGTCGATGTCGCCGTTCTCCACAAGGACAAGGCAGAGGCCGAGCTCCCGGGGGTGCGGGAATGAGACGCCGCGGAGGACGGTCGGGTCCGGGAACTTCCAGACACCGATGTAGAGGCGGGTGAGAGTGGAGATGGTGAGGAGCGTCCTGGGGAGGGGCACGTCTATCGGCCACGGGCGATTAACGAGGACGAGCTCCCGGACGCCTCCGGAAGCGAGGAGACGGAGCCAGCGCCTGAGCTCGGCCTGGCGCTCGGTCATGCGGTTGTGGACGAGGTGGATGCAGCGGAAGGGCCCAGGGTGCGTGGCGAGGACGCAGGAGACGGCAGCGGCGACGGCGTGAAGGCCGGGCGCGCGAGGTGGATCATGGCCATGGCCATGGTTGCTTTCCTTCGGTGGTTCGTGTGCTGCTCGAAGCGAGGGGAGACGGGAGGGAGGAGCAGGGGGATGGCTGGAGCTTGGAGAAGGCTCGCCGGCCAGGACAGGGAGAGCGAGGCGACGGCCAGCGGCGGGGCCAGAGGTAGGCCACGGCGGCCATGGCGGCGACCTGCACGGGGCCTGGGGGCGCTTGAGGAGGGCGGCCGGAGATGGGAGGGAGAGCGAGGAAGAGGGAGGAGGCGGCGCCGGAAGGAGGGGAAGGAGGGCAGCCGGAGGGAAGAGAGGCGGAGAAGGGAGGCGACGGGAGGAAGGAGACGACCGGGAGGGGTTCGATGGGAGGAGGAGACAGGCGAGCGGGGGGGAGGACGAGGGGATCGATCGGGATCCCCTCCCGTGCGTGTGCGTGCGGTTTATTTTTCTTTTTTTTTCGTTGGTGGAGGGACTTAGATGCGAAAAGGGGAAACGGCGGGGGGCAGAATGTGAGGGAAGAAATAAAAGGACTTAGGGTTTGGGGGCTGGTTCGGTGGGGGGAGGCCGGCTGGGCCTAGCTGGGCCGAGTTCGGCTGGGCTGGCCTGGCTCGGCTGGGCTCCCTCTCTCTCCCTCTCAATTTTATTTTTGTTTTTATTACTGTTTTCAGCAAATGTTTAGGTGATAATAAAAATAGAAGTAGACATCAAATAAATTTCTGTAAATTTTAGCAAACAAAAATTAATTAATTTCATTTAGTTTGCAAGTTTTTAAAATGCATGGTGATGCCTTATGCAATGCGATGCAAAAAAAAAAACGAGCAACAATTCCAGTTGGGAAAAATTCCCGGTCGTTACATCGGTCCAGCACACCGCAGCGCGTACCGATATACACAGTCGGAATGTAGCTGCCGCCGTCTTCCGCTCACCCATCTTCAGGACAGCGGTCCAAGCATCCACCATGTCAGACCTGCCGTCGATACCACCATGGCACCAGACAACACCACCACCCAGCGCGCGTCCAACATCCCGCATCCAACACCGAGACCCCACAACACCAAGCTGCCGAGAACCGCCGTCGTCGATGCAGTAGAAGAGACACCGCTGCATCTATAGGACCCTCCAGCCACCGCTCCAAAACGATGCCCCAAGAGGGAAAAGCGACACCGACGGTGTCACCATCATCCAATCCGGGAATCCCAGATTTAGGGTTTCCCCCGGAGTAGACCGAAGGAAGGTAACGTGACGACGTTGTCGATGCCGCGTAGACCACCATGGAACCAGCATCCACCACCATACTCATCCTCTGGTCCCTTCGACCGGCGCACTCCTCCAAGAATGATGCCCCCAAGGAGGTAACGACGTAGAAACGCCGCCATCATCCGATCCATGGATCCAGGGTTCCCCGGAGGTGACGGGAAGAGTCGCGGGGCTTCCTCGATGATGCCTTCATGAAGGGGAAGACACTCAAGATGCCTCCATCACCGGCTCCGAGCAAGATCGGAGACAAGGTTTTCACCCGGAAACCATCACGCTCCATCCACGTCGAGAGCGTCGTATCGACCGCCTATAGGATCCGCCAACCGCGAACACCGACGCGAGGGAGGATGTCGACAACGACCCACGGAGGGACGCCGTCAGCAGCCTCGGGTCCTCGACCAACGCCCTCGAGGTCAGATCGGCCGCGACGACTACGTCGGCCGCGTCATCTTCGACCTTGGCGAGGTGCCCACCCGCATGCCGCACGAAGGCACGTCGCGCCACAGCGGAATCGCCTCGGGGATGCCTCGTCGGTCGCTGCACCACCGTCGCACGGAGGGGCGCTGTCGGAATCCCCGCCGCCACGCCGCACAGACGCCGCACCCCGTCGCACTGGGGGCGCCGCCGGCAGCGTCACCGTCGCACTGAGGGGCGCCGTCGGACCCGCCGCCACGCTGCAGATCGCACGGGAGGGCGCCGCCGGTAGCCGCCGTCAGCTGCACCACGCCGCACAGACGCATCGCCGCCGTCGCACGGGAAGACGCCGTCGGCTGCTCCATGCCGCCCCGACGCATCGCCGCCGTCGCACGGGAAGGCGTCGCCGGTAGCCGCCGTCGGAAACGGATCCCCGCCGCCACGCCGCCCAGATGCCGCTCCCGGCTGGTTACACGGCGACAACGACGCCCGACCACCTCCAATGCCGCGCGCACTACCGTCCCAGGCGCGGAAGAACGCCTCGCCGCCGCCATCCCGGGCGCCGCGCCGGGAGAGCCCGGCGGAGCCTCAGGCAACGACGAGGGGAGGAAGACGGTGAGGGGAGGGCCTAGGGTGGCGGCAGCGGCGGCGCCCCCGAGCCGGCTGGAGGCGACGCAAGGGTTAGGTTAGGTTTCGGATAGAGGACTCACAAGCTTCAGTATATTTAATATGAATATTTCCGATCACCCAAGCTGTACGCAAAGTGAACCTCGTGCACAGGGAAAATACGTAACAAACTGCGGTGAGGAGAGCTAGGATGACGAGTCTCGATTGTTCCTCTTGCAACGGCGGCGAAGGTGGTCCATCTACATCAAAATACGAACCATTCCTGCATTGAACTCAATGATGAGCTTGGGGCAACCGGTTTGAGCATTGTGCCGATCCGATCAACATAATTTTCTAAGGCAAATAACGTTAATTTATCGGAAAGTTGATATTGGACGAAATTATCCTTTTCAACTCCTTTTAAGGCGTGTATAGTGAAGCAAACTCCCTGTAAACATATACCTATGGAAGACGTATTCATCTGCTTGAATATGTTTTAGAATATGGTTGCATTTAATTATCACATAACCTTCATTTGACCCTGCTCCTTTCACTATATCGTACTTGTGCTTTCGTTAATCTATATACTTGCAATCTTGTATAATCCCACCTTCCATTGACTACCATAATCATACGAATATATATTTAGTTTTGGCAGTAGAAAACTTACAACTGTGTGCTGCTAAGGTCTAGAACAAGCAAATATATATCGAGTTGAACTTGCCATGTAGGTTCCCCTCAATGAATATAACCATTTGCTAAAAAATTTAAAAGAAAAGAAGAAGATAATGCTACAATTGAAGTTTCAAACATACACTTATTTATGTAAGTTGGGAGTAAGTTTTAGATATAGAACGTGGGGTGACGTACTCCCTCCGTTCACTTTTATAAGCCATTTTAATTTTGGCCGCATACATTCTATAATGAGTAATGAGTGAATCTAGACTTATTTTTTTCATAAATTTACTTATTTTACTATTGTATTTGATCAAAATTGAAATGATAAGTAGTGTGTCTCATGAAAGTGAACGGAGGGAGTAGTAAGTTTGATGAACATATTACAAGAGTCCCTTTCCCAAGTTGCGAATGACATATTGAGAATATGCGTGACCAGATTTTGAAAATTAGCTCTAGATATTTTCACCTAAGTTTTTTTTTTTTTTCTTTTTTGAAATGGGAGCGCGCTGTCCTGACCATTCTCGTGCAAAACAGAAGCACGGCCACATTCTTGTTCCGACCGATCAATATAGGATATTATGCTGATTCGTATATAGAATTTCGCTTTACATAGATGTAGTTATAAAAAGGTAGCCACATCTCCGTGTAATAATGTTCAACTTGCTAGTATGTCATGCGACAATCGCGATCGCTAATAACAACCCGGCTTCCACCAAAAACAACAAACAATGAAAGTAAACCATCGAGACGTGATAAGTTTGGTACAGGATGGTAACGTACATCTCATTGTCTGAAACATGCATTCGTCCCACTATATTAATATAGTAACCAACAAATCTGCTGAGGCAAACGACACAATATATGCCCAAAAAGAAGAAAAAAAGAAAAAAAAAAAGAGAGAAAACAATGCCAACATTGGCTGATCGACGTAAGGCAGAGATTACTCACAACCGCTGCGCCCTTCGAACAATTTCCACGACACTCCTAGCACTCTGAAGCGCCTCAAACTGAGCAGCACCTCCAAGAAGGGAGCGACGCCTACGCGGTTGCTGCCCGGTAAGCCGGGGGTGGGAAAGAGATACTGATGCCCTTAAGAAAGAGGTACCCGATGCCCTTAAGAATGGATGGCGACACACAGGGGCGCCACCACGTTAGTGCTGTGACGATAGTGATCTCCGTAAAGCTCCACCAATCTTGCCGCCTCCAGCACGCCACCACGATCTTGCAATCATCTCCGTCGTCTTACCAAGGCGCCAAAAGGGTGTGTAAAGCCCCGTCGCTGCACTGCAGCAAGGGGACCACCGACGCCGCCATCCCCAGCACATGTCCATACTCCTCCGTCCATCTGGGGTGCCGCCACCATGCCTGGGCGAGGCCTACTTGGGCCTAGATCTGAGCCGAAAGGACGCTGCCATGTGGGGTGCCGCCACCACGCCTGGGCGAGGCCCAATTGGGCCTAGATCTGAGCCGAAAGGACGCTGCAGGCCGCACGGCGGCGACCGGCCGGCCACGCTCAGTCTACCACAACCGCCAAACAGTCGCACCACCGCCATCTCCCCACCCACCGAATCCTGCCGGGCCGCAGCCAGGCCCAATAGCACCGCCGTGTGACGCCCAGCGCCACACCAGCAGGCACACACGCGGGGCGAGACCGGACTCCGCCAGCACCTGCACCGCACATGCCACGCCGGCGGTCCAACCCGACAGCGGTGGGGAGAAGGGAAGGCGGTGGGCTAGGGTTCCCCTATTAACCCGTGCAGGGTCGAGATAGGGGAGGACCGGGGATGTGCGACAGTATACTTTTTTTCGAGAATAATGGGCTACAGTATATGATGATGCTTTCTTCACTAAACTGAAATTGGCCCGGCGTTGTCCGTCTAAAGCCGTCCAGCTCATTGTAAAGGAGCTAACATTACGAATTAATCTAGCAGTTGGCTACCACAAAAGCCAGTTCGTTAAATTCCACTTGAAATGTGTTCATAGTTAATCTACCTACCAACGAGGATTGTTGAAGATGCATTGTAGTACTCGTTCACGGACCTGGTCTGGATGAATGTAGAACATGTCTTCTTCTTATTCTACGATCTCAATCGCGTATAAAAACGCACTTGTCTTCTCGCGCCAGAATAGCAAAAACCAAAGCAGGTTTTAGCGTGTTAACTTCTAGAGACTAGAGCTAGCCATGGCACTCGGCCGACACTCCTTGTCTTCGTTCTTCTTGATTTGTTTCCACCTGCTGGTGGCATCCAATGTAGTTCTGAGCGCACCTATTCTTCAAGTCATGAACTGCTCCACGTCCGGCAACTACACTGCCACCGACGCCTACGCCGCCAACTTGAACCAGTTCTTCGCCGCGCTCCCCGAGAACACCGTCTCCAAGAACGGCGGCTTCTTCAACGGCACAGTCGGCCTGGGGCCGGACACTATATATGGCCTCGCCATGTGTCCCGCCGACTACTCGCGCGCTGATTGCAGCGACTGCCTCACGGCCGCTGTGGCCAGCAACGCTGATGGCCTGCGGAATAGCTGCCCCGGGAGCAGAACCGTGCTCGCCATGTTCGATCGATGCCTCGTCCGCTATTCAGACGCCAACTTCTTTGGTACACCTGAAATAGGTGAGTGTTTCTTCATTGCAAAAGTAAATAAATAAATAAATAAATAAATAGGTGAGTGTTTCTCCTTGTGACGGGGTCGTTTTATTTGATTCAAGAGTTTTTAGCCATGTGGAAATTAAAGAGGATTCATATAATACACGTAGGTATGGTCAAGGTTTTGGTTACCAGTAAAAAACATTTCCCGAGGGGTTGGGAATCCCGGTTACCGCGGTTACTGAAGATCCTAACTGGTTATCAGACGAATTTGAAAACCAAAATAAAAAAATCTAAAATATTTGGTTCCCAATATAACCATTTATCGAGAATTTCCGTTAAAAAAATAAAATCTCGAACCTTTTTTCCCAGGATATCCGATTATCGACCGGTAACCAAAACCTGGTTATGGCCCATAGCAACTTTTACTCTTTGCACTAGGCAAAAATTATAGTATCATGTCTAGGAGAGGGCCCTGGGTCGGGGGTTACACGACCTGGGAGAGGCGATGAGAGCAGTAGAGATGCAACCCTGATAAACCACTGCGAAGATGGTACCCTAATGATGACCCATTTGCATCTACAGAGGAGCTAAGTGATCGAAAAGATATCGTTATCCTAAGCCACTAGCTATCTCAGTAAAATATGCATAGCCTATATGTGTTGTTTGCCTATTCTAGCATGAATAATGTGATAAGACTTTTTTTTTTGAAACGGGAACCCAGCCTCTGCATCAGAGCGATGCACACGGCTTTTTGATTAAAGATAATAAATGTAGCAGTGACAAAAGAGTATAACAAAGGCACCTGTCCACCAATATCCGTCGACGCTCTCAACATCTTAGTTAAGGATATTCCTAGTGAGTTTATTTTTTCTCATCACTTATCCCAGCTTCATGTAAACCTTGTTTGAGACTCTCTTACTGATCCAGAGATAACAAAAACTTTGCAACATATTATCTATATGTGTTACTTTATATTAGGTGTATCAAGATTTTTTAAAGTATTGTAAAAAAAAACTATTCACATATACGATAGTAAATATATATAATACAAAAACATAGATAATGTGTATTGATGATATATATTGTAGATGATTATAGTTTGTTCTTAAAACTTAGTCAACCTTAAGTTGTCAAAATCTTTTTTGACAATATTTATTTGCAAATTGTCTAACCAAAACATATTTCTAAATTAATGTGTTATTTTGAATTTATCATTGTGCTAAATTGGCAACCATGTAAAAAAAACATTGATGTAGTTCGACCGTCAAAAAAAACATTGATGGAGCCAATTAACACCATCTGACAGTTCAGAATAAAGTTATTCTACTATTGTGTTCAGCTTTGTTTTGTAAAATCTTGATAGTTGTATTTGGGACTGACGACACTTTCCAAGCAAAATTCATATGAACATACTCTATTGTCTTGTGGGTTGGTGGAGACCAAATCTTCCGATCTTCTGGTCATGTAATCATGATACAGTAATTTAGTGAAAAACCATGCTGACAAAAATCAAGAATATTGAAGATATGTAGAAACCTAGACATATGAAATTTTGTAGTAATAAATGATAATATCCGGGCTGAGTAGAATAAAACAATTACTATATACATATATTACGTAGAGTAAAATATAATGTAAAGATTTATAAGTTACAGTATGTAGAAGCCTATATCATAAATAAGTTTTACAAAAGTTCAAATGTGCACATTCTTTTTTATATATTTTTAGGAAAGCAGCCCATGGCTCACAATTTCAGTTACATAAGACAAGGTTTAAGTTCAAGTATCACATCCTTCCCTCTAGACCACAATCTCTTACATCGGTCCCAGGAAGGAACTAGTACCATCAGCAACCAAAAATAAATAAATAAACTCTCAGGAACAAGATTGCATCCACCACTACGAACATAAAAGATACTACGATTTGAACCTTCGAACTATAAGCAAAGACACTCCAATACATATCAACAAAACTCCATTTGACAAAGAACTAGGAAAGACAAAGAACTTTTAACATCAACGGTACTCTTCCTCAAAGTATAGACTCATCATTCGCAATCCTTACAATCATGACTTCATGACCACAACCATGCCTCATGTGAACCAGAATGAGTAGTTTTCCCCTCCGAACTCCACGTTTCACAGGTTTCAAGATTCCATATATATCTACCTACTGGACAATGAAAGAAAAGTTTCTCTACATATGCATCATAATTCATACTACAGAGAAGGAGTTTACAAGGGAAAGGGGCAAAGATTTTGCCCCCGTTTCAAACAAACAAAAAAAATCTACAGAACATACATCTAGCACTACCAGTTCATCCTCTATGCAGAATAACATGCCTGGTCAAAATACTTTTCCTAAAGGGTAACCGCGAGAAGACTTTTCCCTTAAGAGGGACCTTCATTCAGACACAATTTTTCTTAAGAGGGCAACTAATTTGTCTCTAGCTTTGCAAACAGCTTATATAGAATGTATTCTAAACGCACCAAAATAATTCAGGGTTCCTTTTACACATATCTTCCTTGTACGGAAGTGTTACATTACTGCATAGATCAACTCTCTGATACGAACTCACGATCAGATCTCCCAACCTTCAGATACCACTCTATGAACACAGACATTTTCTCTATGGGTAAGATCATGAAGTATTGGGAAATTAAGACATCAGCCTTTATTTCCCATGCACCAATTCTCCCAGAATTCAGTTCTTGTACCATTTTCGTTTCTATTACCTATATCTAAGGTTTTTTTTTCTTAGCTTTAAAAAGATCAGGAATACAATTTTTGCCAATTTTATATGATACAAAGATCCAATTGCTATTTCTCTGGGCAGGTGCCGTCTATGTGTCGGGTGGTGAGAGTGTTTCAGCCATTTGGAAGGACTACTCGGACGACTTGCGGCGTAGCTTATCGGAAGCGACATCAGGTGCGGAGATCTCGCCGCATCGATTCGCGGCAAGCGTGGGGAGGCCACATGTGTTTGTGCAGTGCACGTGGGACCTGCCAGCGGACAAGTGCAAGGAGTGCCTGGACGTACTGTCGGACAACGTGACAGACATTTGGGTGCTGAGAAGAGAAGGGCAGCAGAAGAGCTACAGCTGCAGTCTTCGGTACAGCAACACGAGCTTCATGGTTGTGCCTTTCACTGCTGTTTCAGCACCGACGCCGGAATATGTAGTGGACCTACCACCGAGCTATGAACCTCCCTCGACCCGCAGTGGTGAGTTCTTTACATGTAGTCTAAGTACACTACATAGTTCCGAGTGCCACCTTGTTGCCGAGGGGGCATCCTTTTTGTTGCGAAGATCCACCGTGGTGTGGTGATAAGCATTTACTTTAAGTACAGCTGCACAACGTTTAAAAGTTGTTCCTCAATCCTTCCTCACATTTCTCTTCAATTCCTCCTCCTGCAGAAAGGAAGACAATTACCATAGCCACAACTGTCGGTGCAGTATTTGTGGTGATCAGTTTAGCAACTTTGATATGTAATGTGCGCAATTTAAGAGCCCAACGTAACAAAAAAGGTATCTTGTGGCCCTCTCGATCTGTGAATAATGTTTTAACGTGCATTTCCTGTGAGAGGTTTAGCTGTTAAATTAATGGAGCTAATTTGACAAAAGCTGAACAGATACCTTTCTTAATTACATGCCATGCCATGCACTAATTCATGTATTTGTAGATGATGTCCGAAGGTTCTCTTATTCGGAATTGGCGAAAGCAACATCTAACTTCGCGCCAGACGAAGAGCTTGGAGCTGGTGGCTTTGGTACTGTCTATAAAGGTAAAATAAAGGGCACAGATGTCGCTGTAAAAATGATAAAGATGCCAGATAAGCATGCCGAACAAGAACAAGCGAGGAAGGACTTCCATAACGAAATTAGGTTTATGAGCCCGCTTCACCATTGCAACATTATAAGTCTTATTGGTTGTTGCGAGGACAACAAAAACCTTTTAATTGTGTACGAGCTAATGGAGAACGGGAACCTCGAGAGCCAGCTTTACTCGAAAGTTGGTGTCACGGATTCGGAACTTCACGGTGTGACGGTTCCGGGCAATATTTTGCGGCTAGATTGGCCAAAAAGGTACCCACACGCTTTTTTTGTTTTTGTTATGAGGAAGAGCAATAAGAACAACCAAAATATTTCTTTACGTGCAAAACTAATTTGTCTGATATAGAGAATGATGAAATCGCGCGTGTTTCAGGAAAAGCATACTGATTGGAGTAGCCAGTGGTCTTGTATACCTCCACTATGAATGCAAGGAACGCCTCATGCATGGGGATATCAAGCCAAGCAATGTGATGCTGGGAAAAAGCTTCAACGCGAAGCTGTGTGACTTTGGGCTGGTGGCGCAGGTCAGCGATCATGAAACATCACGCTCGACGGACAAAATCCGTGGGACCAAAGGCTACGTCGACCCGGCATATGCGGACACCGGCAGGGCATGCGGGCAGAGCGATGTCTACAGCTTCGGCATGGTGATGCTTGAGCTCGTATGCTGCGAGAGACCGGCCGTGACTAAGAATAATGCTGGCAAGATGGTGAACAGCCTCGTCGAGAAGGTGAGGGCATGCCATCAGAGGAATGCTATTCTGGATGCAGCTGACGGTCGGCTGAGGGGCCAGGACTCTGATGAGCAACTCAAGCGAGTGCTGATGATCGGGCTCTTGTGTGTCCAGCCGGATCCCAATCAACGTCCACATACCAGGAGAGTGCTGGAATACTTGTCAAGCCAGGCGGTTCCGTTGCCTTCTCTCTCCACTACAGATTATACCTTTCCCACGATGAACGAGAGTAGATCATATGCACCAACCACCCAGCACCACAGTGCAAGTGAAGACGAGTACAGCACGTCCTCCAGCCTGCCCCCTCAGCATTCACGGAGAGATGAAGATGCTGGCACGGCGGCCTTCCTGACCAGCCAGGGCTAAAGTTCATAAGATGCTGGCACGGCGGCCTCCCTGACCAGCCAGGGCTAAAGTTCATCATTAATCCAAGCTACTACCTATCTGTCCATGTACCCATCGTCTACACGTGAGCTTATGCGTGTTTTAGTACCTAAATGGGTCCTCGTCCATGTAATCAATGGAACTATGTCTTTGATACTTATCTTGTGATTCCATAATTCTCGACAGAGTTTATTCTTTAAACTGTCCACGGTTTATCTCTACCCTTTTTCCATCCAGGCTAGTTTTACTATTTCACAACCGGCCAGAAATTTAATATGGAATTGTCATCACGGTAAACGTTGGGACATTATCCAGTGATACACCTTAGAAAAAATCAATTTTAATTTTTAAATTTTTTTAATATAAAAAGTATGAATGTTGACAGTGAATGTGTCTACAATCTCTAAAAATTCCAGTTCCAAATTATAAAGGCACGTGGAGAAAAAAAGAAAAAATCATACTTGAATAGTGTCAATTTTGCTTTTGCCTTTTTGTGTCACTATTCATACTAGATTTGTCTTTTTTGGTTTCTCAGTGTGCATTTGACTCTACTTTTTTAGAGATTGTAGACACGTACTTTGTGAATGCTTACACAAAAAAACTATTTTTTGGGGGGTACTTAAATTTTTTGTTTGAATGCTGATATCATGGGAGCACCTAAGGTGTGGCATCACTAGATATTCTCCTGGTAAACGTCAACGTGTACTGATAACACCTCTTAGGCAGCAACATCTCCGGTCAGCTGCACTCCCACGCTTGTCGTGAACCTATGTTATATTTTTACCACCATGTGCCTGTGAGGATTTGCGGAAACAATGTTTCCCTTTGTTATTTGCTTATAAAAAAAACCAAGAAGCTGTATCTTAATTTTTGTGTGTTTTCCTTTGTGTACCTTACAAAAATAAATTTACCTTTTGGGATTTAATGGCTGTTGAAACCTTTCGGTTTTGTTATTTTCCCTATGCTCTTGTTCACTTCCCAATTTATTGACTTATAGAAGCTCCTAAAATCATGAATACTTTCACAGAATAAGCATCTACTAGACCATAAAAGCGCGCGTTGCCGCGCCCATCTATTTTGAATGATAAATTATTATAAATGGTGGAAATACACGAAGCCACAGAACATGACAACTTAAGTTTACATTAACTTTCTAATATATTGACCAACAATCAAGATGCACATATAACACTTAGTATATGTTCAAAGCTGGTCAAAGATCACAAAAATCAACAAGGTGAAATGAAACCATCTATGGACATTAGTATTTTCCACGTTGAAATTTGTTTCCCTGTTAGATGGTTTCTTGTGATCATAAAGGTACAACTTGTTGGAAGTGTTCAGTGAAATATTTCATATCACAAAAACAATAGGATAGGTCTTGTTCTTTCTTAAAGGTGCTGGAAAGCACAACTTAAGATGAGATTAAGCAGTAGAATTTTCATAGCTAGTAGCCTAGTACTATCCAGAATAATATACCAAGGGATAGTAATATGTAATAGGCTTGACCTCAGGCATACCCATAAAATAAGTGAGCAGATCGCTACTGCACGGTAATTGGCATATTTTCCAACAAAATAGAAAAGCATCTTTGTGATTATCTAATGAAGTAAAAGCTGACTTCAGACCCAAAAAGGTATTCTTGCAGCTGCTGAGAATGCCTACTTATGAAAATAGATATCCATATATAGTAACCATCGACCTAAATCTTTAAATTGTGTTTTGTAAAATAGTAACAAAACATGGCATGATGCATACACCAAATCTATGACTGTTGAAATGCTTGAACTACTTATCAAGCAGCCAAATAAATGCTATCTTGCGGAACAGGAAAGGAGAAAGCAGTAGCGGATGCTCTGGAAAGTTGGAAAAAATCATCTCTCATTTTCAATTAATTTCCAATTCAAATAAAGCCTAAATTCTCAGTTTGTATTGTTGATGCTTAATCGGAAAAAAATTGAAGAAGTTTTACGGAATATAGCTAGAGAGAGCACAGTTTATTGGGATATGTATATGAACTCACCTTTTGGAGAATAATTACAAGCTACTACTTGATATGTGCACTTGTGAGACTTCTGATTTATTTTGAACTTGCACCTTTTTGTTTTGAGTTCGATAGAATGCCTCATAGATTTTGATTGCTCACAAATCCGATGCTCATACTTTTCAGATATAATCCAATGTTTATGTAGCATGAGTGGTCGGGTTGCCAATTATTCTGAGATAGGTAGTAGTGGCATAAGCTAGGTGAATCATTCACTTCCTGCATATGCCATATGAAAAACTTGAGTCAATGAACAATTACATTTTATTTCTAGCCAGCAGTTCAGATAATTTCTGCTATAAAAATGTCTATAGAAGAATATACGTGTGTGAGACATGCTTTTCTCCTAATATCTTGTACATTATTGTGGAGATGACAAAACAAGTAGGCACTGTGTTCTTTCATAGAAACCACCAACAAAAGATATCTCTAGGAGAAAGAGGTCCGCCTGGTTTATAATGAGTTTAAGTATATGCTTTATATTGACATGTCTTATCCCGAACCTATTCCTTATTCGGGAAACAAGTTAAAATTGAATAGTGGATGTCTCTATTCCCGAACCTAAAAAATCTAAAATGAAACTGCAGCATGCCTGACAAAAAGAAACTACTTTTTTTTTGTATTGTTCCAATTTTATCACGTGTATATCTTGAACATGACATGTATGGTACAAAAAGGCAGCAAGATAACATCGATATATGACCATCAATTGATTTCTGATCTGCTACATGAAAATCTAGGTTGCTAAAAAATAACCACAGGCCAACATACTCTGGAAGCTGCAAACATTTACTAATCATTTCTTCACAATTTGCAGCATCTATACAATTGGACAAACAGTAGATCCGTCATTTGATTATATTAAAATGAAAGAAGAGTGTATGGAAACAACTAAAGCAAGATGTGTTACCTCTAGTCCTCTTCTATGTGCATAATCCATTTTCTTAAGGGGCGAACTTGATCAGTAAACTGCATTTAAAGAAATAGATTAGTGATTCGAATGGGCCAAGCAAACTAATACCTATCGCTGGGTACTGAACACGGCAAAAATTAGAAATCTTTATGGGTTACTTTTGTCGAGAACAAGGAAGTTACGGAAGTTCCAAAAGGTACAAATCTTAGTATTCGTATATATGCAACATCGCAGCAAATAAATATTTGGGATTTGCGTGATAATCATCTGGCCATGAAGAAGCCTTAGAAAAAGTAGAAAATAACACTAACAAAGATGGCTTGGAATAGATCAGGATTCAACGACTGAAATATACAGAGTAGGCACTGCAACAAATTTGATCATCTGGCAATTGGTTTTTTGCTTACCTTATCTTTAGTGCCTGCTAAAGACTAAAAAGTACTTCAATCTCAAGCAGCTGGTGCGTGCCAGGGGATTAGGATTAAGTAAGCATATCACGAAAGGATGGCGGGCGCGCTACCCCCTTCTCCCGATGGGCCGTGCTCCGCTGCTGGAACGGAGGCGCCGCCCCGTCTCCTTCCTCTCCTGGCGACGGCCCAGCCCTTCCCCACTCCATCTCGCCTCTTTCCTCCCGTCCATCTCCCCTCCAGATCCCCTCCACCGACCCATCCTCTAGCTCCCGTCCTCCTCCAGGCCGCCACCTCCTCCGGGCAGGAGGGAACGGAGGAGCCGCCCCCGTCGAGCTCCTCCAGGCCGCCCGTCCACGCCCGTCAACGAGCTTGACGCCCGGCCGCCCGTCTAGCCGGTTGTGGTTGTAGGTTGACCACACGTCGTGTCCTCTCCCGTACGTATCCTCTTCCTGCAGAGGTCGCGAGCCGGCTAGCCGCGGTGGGTACTGCCGGCAGAGGTCGAAATCGGTGGAGCACATGTGATAGTAGAACGAGATCAAGATTAGGGTCAGGGCCGGAGGAGCAGATCAGCAACATCGACACCTAACCTAGGACGAAATCATGAAGGGGACATTGTTGGGCACTTTCACTGCCAGCACCTCGCCGCCGCCGCCTGAGTGCGCGCTCCTCAGGAATCGCATCAGTTGGAGGAAGAGCACTAATTTTTTCTCAAGTACCGGAAGAGCAACGCGTACAGGCATGTCAGCCCATTTAAGAGTCCGATTAACAAGAAAACGCCCAACTCGGCCCACGCAGTCGCACCCTTCAACGTTGGGCCGACCCAGTTTGCGCTAATTAATGAAGCCAACTGCTACAGCGAGAATTTCTCAAAAAAAAAAAACTGCTACAGCGAGATCGGATAAAATGGGGAAATCCTAATTGCCGCTCGTTAGCAGCGCCTTTCCCTTCCGCCGTCTAAGAGCAAATACAATAACCTTATGTAAGCGGGTTATAAGAATTAGAATAATATTTTTGTTGTGACATGGAAGAGAGAGAAGAGGAGAGAGAAAAGGAGTGGGCTCCCATGCAAGAGTTAGCTGTAGCACGTGCTCCTAGGCACCTTGTGAGAGTGGGAGGTGGGCCATATATAAATAAAGTAACACAATTTTATAGCTCACTTATACCTGGGCATGGGCAGCCCGGCCCAAAATTCCCGGGCCTAGGCCCGACGGGCTTTTCAATGGGTCGGGCCTGGGACTCAATTTCTAAGCCCGATGCATGTCCGGGCCAGGCCTGGTCAGTGATTTTTGGTGTTTTAAGAAAGAGGCCCGGTCCGAGGCCCGAAAGCCCGACATTTTTCCATCCCACGGGCCGGGCCTGGGCACAAAAACTAGGCCCGACTGTCGGGCCGGGCCGGGCCTGGGCCTTGGGTTTGTGCTGCGGGCCCGAAGCCCGGCCCGGCCCGAGAAATGGCCAGGTATAAGCTCACTATTGTACATGTTGGCTGTATAGTTGGCTATAGGTGACGTGGCAATTTCTTATAGCCAGCTGCTGGCTCTACTGTTGAACTTGCTCTAAGGGGCGCGGCCGTGGGAGGGTCCTCCGCATGGTTGATTTTTTTATTTTTCTAACTAGTTTTTTCAAAACAATTCTACCTTTCAACAACTGATTTAGAAAACAAAAACAGAATCTGAGCGGATTTTGATTTTATACATATTATTTTGGATCTTAAAATATATATTTGGATTTTACACACTTTGCAACAATTCTGTAATTCAAAAAAATTGAACCTATGAACAACAACTATGAACTATTATATGTGGCACTAATTAATGACCCCCGTGGAGAAAAAGTGTAGAGTTTTTTCTGGTCGTATTTTTCACAGAGGACAAAAAAACACAAATGCTGAAAAATACCATTCGATCTCATGATCTGTTAATTTGCTGCAATTAAGGTTGGGTTATTATACTTTCTTTGTAGAGAATACTAAGACAACCTCGTCCATGTCACTCCAGCGGCGACCAGGCAGGCTCCCTGATCTCGTCCACCTCTAGCCCCTATTCTCCCTTCCCCCTCCGCTACTGCCGGGCAAGCCCCGTGATACGTCCCAGACGTATCTATAGTTTTTTTATTCCTCTATGGTTATTTTCCATCAATTTCTCCATGTTTTTTTTATCATTTTTAGATGTTTTCCAGTACTAGCCTATTAACCGAGTGTCTAGAGAAATTTCCTGTTTTTCGCTGTCTTTTTGTATCAGAATTTTTTTTAAGGAAATATTCGCGAAAAGTCCTAAAAATGCACGGAGGCAAGTTTTTTTTCCCGGAACAAAGATGAAGCCCGAAGGAGAGCCTCATGAGAGGGGCCACCCCACCAGACGACCCTATGACACGGCCTAGGGGGCGCCATCCCATCGCCTGGTGGCTCTGGGCCTCCCCGACACTCCCTCTTCGCCTATAAATTGTCTTCTGGCCTAAAAAAGGGGGAAGGAGAAATTTTCCACGAGCAAGAGGATTTTCTTTTACAAAGTAACGTTGTTTTTCATTTTATTAGTGCAATTTTTTAAAGCAAGTGCAAATATTATGGTGCAAAATGACACCTATTTATTTTTATACAATATAGACGATATTGGATAGAAAATTTCGAAATATTTTAAATTTTCTATCTTTTAACTTCTTTCACGCATTTAAATGAAGTTTGTCCAATTTTGCAAAAGTAATTCAAATTTAAACAACAATTATGTTACTGTTTTTGTCCTAAAAAATCCTAAAAAATTGTTTGGAGTTACCAAAATAGTATTCTATGCAATAGCTCTATAGAGTTGATAGATTCCAGTCCTTATGAATATACATGCCGACCATTTTGACCTAATTTCAAAAAGAAATAAAGAAAATATTAAAAATGCAATTTCTTAGAGTTTATTTTTATAAAAATCAGAAAATCGACTATCATGTATGGACATTCATCGTTAATTTAATGGCATACTAGCCGTAAAATGGCACACCGTATCCCCTTCGAATCCGTCCACCGATATGGAGAGGCTCGACTCACTATGTTGCCGTTGAGCTTGACAACTAGAACCTTTGCAAGGATGAGACACACTCCACAACTTGGAGGGTTCTCACCAAATCCAGAAAGCCATCAAGACTCCGGGAAACAAGATCCACGAGCTCCAAAGCTTCGGGAACACCAACAAGGCTCCAAATCCGATGAGCTAGGAGCAACAAGGTTCTAGCTTCGAATGAACCAAGAACTACAAGATCTCTAAGGGATAACTGGGGTGGTTACGAATCGATTTGGTGGAGATCTGGATCTAGTGCTTTTCCTCTAAATCCCAAGAGATTAAAGGCTTTGGTTGGGGATTTGGGGAGATCCCTGAAGTTTAGGGTGGTCACAAATGGTGGAGAGAAGTGCTACAAGTTACAAGAGCTCAAGGAAGAAAAAGACCCCTTTTTATAGTGTGTCACAATAAATGACCATTGGAGGAGTTGTTGAATTGTGCAGGAAAGCCGACCCCCAGGCCGGCATGGAGGCCGGCAGACGCGTGGAGCAGGCAGCTCGGCCTTAGCCCGGCCTAGGCCGGCCAGCCAGGAGACCCGGCCTCGAGCCAGAGAGCTCGGCTTAGACCGGCTCCACGACGCGCAGGTTTGCGAGTTAACATGTAACATCTCAAGTATGAAAACTTACCATTTAGAATGTTTGATTTCTTGTTTAATTAAAGTATTGCATCATGTCATCATATTCATTGAATTGTTTGCATTTGTTTTAATTTGTTTTCATTTGGTTTGCATCTGCTTTCTCTGTTTTCACATTTGAAATTCAAACTTTATTCAAACATTTAATTCATACTTGTTATTTTACAACCTCTTGAATAAGAAGTTCAAATAAAAACAACCATTTGTTTCCAATTATTCCATAATGTTCAACTATTAAAATGAGGGCTTTTAATCAATCCATTAATTCCAAATGGTATTTCAAATTCAAATAGAAAACATTCAAACAGTACCCAAATTCAACTTATAAAAATCAACAAAATAACCCTAACCACTTGTTCTTTTTAACCAATAGGGTTCACCCTAATAAACATGTTGCTTTTAATAAAAATCAATTAATAAGCAATTCTTTCAAATATTGATTTAAATTACAAAACAGTAATTAAAATTGAACTTTTGAAAAACCAAACTTGGCATTTGGTTGTATTTGACCTAAATAGCCCACCCAAATTTTTATAAAATTTCTACTAACTCCAAACCTATCATTTTCTTCCATTTTCTTTTGCTACAAAAAAAAACAGAAGAATAAATTTAAAAAATAAAAAATGGCGCGCAGAGGGGAGCAACACAGCCGGCCCAGCCCGTTTTTCTCCCCCGCACGGCCCGGTACCGCTTCGAGCAACTCCCCCCGTCTTCTTTCTGTACGGCGCCACATCGGGGGGTGCCACGGCGGCAGCAGCACCCCTCCGACGGCCGTCCTCGCTCCCTGCGCCCTATAAGACCCCCCTAGGGCCCTGCGCCGCTACCCTAAACCCTAGGTTCCCCTTCTCCCTCGAGCTCCGCCGCCGATCGCCACCTCTCTGCCCCGTTTCCTCCCTCTGAATTTCTCACCGGAGCGCCGCCGCCTGAACCCACGATGACCACCGCCACTGCCGTGCACCACCACCCAACCTAGCCACCGAAATCGCTCCGCCACTTCCTCCTCTCCCTCGACGACACCTACTCGGCCACGGTGACCCTCTGGATCGACGACGCCGTCCACGACCACGTCCCTGTCGCCGCCGTCGAGCTACCCCGACCCTCTGCTCGGCTACAGCCGCGGTGAGCGTCCGTGCTCCTCCTCCTCCTCTTTGTCCCCTGTGACACGTGAGCGCGCACATCATCGCAGCAGCACACACGCACACCCACCAGCAGCAGCACGAGCACGACAGCAACGGCGATCGCCGCCGGCGTTGCCTCTCTGACGAAGTTCAGAAGCAATTCGTCGTCAGTTAAAAATTCAGGGTCGCGATCTGAAGGTTAACCTCACTGCGCGTGTTATACTGACAAAGACCGATTCACAGCGCAGTGGTTCAGTGCGTTGCGCGCACGCTGGAGCCCAGGGTTCGACCCCTGGCTCACGCGATTAAAATCCAACCTTTTTTCCGCGCAGCGCTGACAGGGTGGCCCCCCCTGTCAGCCACTGCGTTGCCACGCAAGCACGCGCTGGCCCAGGGCCCATCTGGCAGTGCCTTGGGCTAGCTATCTGTGCGGTAACAAATGTTTTCCAGCTTTTCTGTTTTTAAAACAAGCCCTTTTGAATTACAGATTGGTCCCTAAAACTAAAACCCTAATAACTTTTATTTTATAATTCCAAATAACAAAAATAAAATATGTGCACTGCCCCAAATTCAATTATCTATCTATTTATACCAACTGTTTTCTGTTTTGAATTTTCCAAATGCATTCCAAATTTGAATTCAAATAATTCATTTGTAATTTGATAAAATCCATAACTAATTTATACTAAATCCAAATAATGCAAATAAAATATGTTTACCATGCTATTTCAAACCACCTATTCAAATATAAATTTTGTTTCATGGTTTTAATAATTAAAATTGCTTAAATAATTTAAACCTTGTTTAAATCATTTAAATTTGGTAAAATCATAACTTGCTCAAATTAAATTATTTTTGAACATGCAAAATATGTTTTCAAACTAGAAAAGTATAAACTTTTCAAATTTGAATTTGAATTTATGTTTTGAACAAATAAAATTCAAATAATATTCAAACTTGTTTTAAACTCATTTAAAACTTGTTTAATCTTGTTTAATTCATAATTAAATCATTGTAATTCCTTTTCAATATTTGAAACATGTAATCCAACTAAAATTTTGTATTCTTTTCAAATACGAATTTTGTTATTTAATTTGCACAATTTAAATTGGTGAAAACAACAACTATTTGTGTAATCCCTTTAAGGAACCAAAAATTCCCTAATTTAATAAATAAATTTCTAAATTGGTAAACCTTATTTCCAATTGGTTCTATTGTTGTTATTTTGTTGTTTTCCTCATCCATGCATCATACTAATCCACTTTCACCTGTTGGTTAATTGGAAAACAATTGTTTCAACCAAAATTCATGGGCTTTTCATATGCAACTCAAAATTGCATATGTGTCCATTTAAATTGTTTCCCATGACAACTATTTTATTTTGATGCATCCATTTAACTTGACATGCATCATCCCATGATTGTGCCCTATGCCATGATATTGATTGTTTATCTTTCTGCGTTGTTTGTTTGCTTCTTCTCGGATAGACGACGACGTTGAGACAGACGATACTTACGACACCCCTTCTGAGGATCTAGCTCAGTACCAGGCCGCAGAGTTTGCAGGCAAGTTATCACTCACATGAACTATTGTGTTCCTTTCAACATTGGTTACCGATACTTTCCGTTGTCTATTTTGCTAGCCCTAGGTATAGTTGTTTCTGTTACGAACCTATCACATGAATCCCTTAACCCTGATACTGCCTCACCTCCACTCCTACAACCCCATTGTTTGAGCCAGTGTCTTACTAGCATGCTTAGGTTGTTTTGCTCGAGTCTGTTACCCGTTACTTTCTGTTACTATATTTCTATTATGTTCTGGGGGCTCGATGTTAATCAATCAACCTGTTATTAATAATATGCTGATAAGGCACCGGCAGGAGGCCCTGCGTGGTTTTGAGGCCTGCTAGTGTCGACCCTAATAGGAAAAGGGTCTTGTCTACTGATCCATGATGAGCGCACTATCCGCATGTGGGAAGCGTGTATGGGCGCCCCCCTCAATTTGATTCGATTCGCATCTCGTCCAAATCGCCTCATTTAGTTCGTGTTTTCTATTTGCCGCATGCATGTTTTTGCGAGCCCAGCGCAGGGTGGAACTTTTGTAGTCGGCATATAGGGGGACATGTTCTTAGAGTGCTATGAGGGTCCCCTTTCTTCGGGGCTCGATTAGCCGTGCGCCCAAGGTGCTTTGGGCTTGATGCGGAGAAGAGTTGAGTTGTGTTGAGTGCCCCGCTTGGTGGGAGGCATTCCATCTGGCGGGTTATTCTTACGTGTACGGCCAAATTGGTGCACCCCTGCAGGGATAAATCTTCTCGAGAAGCCGTGTTTTCCGCGGTTATGGTTCACTTGGGTGAAAGTACTGGCTAACAAGTACTCAGAACAACTTACATCTAACTAATGCTACCTGACTAGTAATAGGATTATTGACCAACAACTTGATCCATTATTCATTAATCCAACGGTGTGAGTTATCCTCGGATTGCTTCTTTGGATAAGGGGCGAGGTCCAGGATGGGTTTGTTTGGTGGTTAATTGTAGTTGGTTGCGATACGCTATCTTATCTCCTTTCTGTTATCCAGAAGTTGTAGTATGTTCTGTAGTTGGTTAGCGCAGCCAGTTGCAGCATCTTGTATATCCCCTTTCTTCCGTTGAACCCAAGGCATCTGTGCTTGGTGTTGACGGGCTACACTTTGGTGAACTGTGAGTCTTGCTTGCCAGTACGTTTATGTACTGACCCCTTTGGGGCTGTGGTTTCCGCAGACTACGCTTACGAGGATCCCAGTGACGGCTACTACGTGGAGTTTGACGAGGCTGCTGACGAGTAGGTAGCGGACCCGGGCAGGATCCGAGGCATCGTGGATGGGCTCCGTTTTCTTTTCATTCCCGGCTTCTTAAGCCTATTTGGTTTTGTCTGTACTCAGACCCTTTGGAATGCTTCCGCTGAGATGTAATGATGTTATGTTGGGACATTTGTCCTCTGGATGATTGTATTTGCTATCTCTGCTCTAGTGAGAGCTATTTGCAACTTATTTCAATCTTTTGTGTCTTAGAGATATGTTGTGCTATCATTCTGTTAAACGCCGTTGACGTACCATGTGTGTATGGTATGAAGTACGTCAATGGTAGTATCCTGATTTCTATGGGATGGTTTACGTAGACGCTGAACAGATAGGGGTTGGTTGTCACACATACGTGTGTTGGCCTACTCGTAAGAGATGCGGGTGCCGGTAAGCCCCGTAATCCAATCCACTACTGTTCAACGGAACTGTGAGTATCCTCTAGAAGTCCGGGTGCGACAAATGGTATCAGAGCCTGTCTGCCTGTAGGATCTCTTTTACTGGTCGCAGTTGAGTCTAGAAACTATTTTGTAGCTATATAGGAAAAATGAAACGTGAGAGTAGGAATTCTGCCATTTTTCTTCTTTCCCCACCCACCCACCCTTTTCTGGTAAGGAAGTGCAACATTGTTTTCTCTTCTCACCCAAACTTTCAAGTTAGGTTTTCACGTGTTTTGGGTTCTCCGTAGTACCTCAGGACTTTTGGTCTCGTGTTTCCCGATGTTGCTTCAATATCCTGTTCTTTTCAATATCCTTATCGTCCGTTGAAACCTTGTTGTTGCTTTCCACTTCAGTTCTCTACCGGCGTCTAATCGGAACTTCCCCGATCATCTGCAGATGGATCTCAGGTTCTTCCCGCAGGTGGTTCGGATGACTCGTTGCGAGAGCATTGCCGGTTATCCGGAGATGCTGAGAGACATGGTCACTTATCTGGGGTTCCGTTGGGCACCAGAGTACCAGGTCTATGAGCAGCAGCGAGAGTTTGACCAGACCTACTACCAGGCTATCGTCTACATTCTGTCAGATGATGGCATGAGCGTTGTCCACCGCTACGAGGCATTAGGTTCCACAGTGGATATGGCTGTGCAGCAGGCAGCGTGTGTGAGTCTCACCGTCCTTCGTGCTGACTACTGGGGATTTGACGATTCTATCTATCGCCACATCCCCCGTGGTTACATCACTTCGGAGGGAGCTCACTTCACTCTCTACGACAACTTGGATGTCTACGAGCATGATAACACCAGGCTGCACACCACCGCTCAGTTTGTGAGGCACAGTGACGCAGTTGCCACCACACTTTCTCAGGAGTTGGCCTCAGTCAGAGAGCAGCTCTACCTTGCTTTGACTTGTCTGGCGACATACACCACAGACTTTGTTGGAGATGAGCGCTTTGCACGTTTCGATCAGCCAGTTGGTCGTCGTCTGCCAGATGCTGGAGGTTACGAGCCGATCAGAGGTCCACTCCTCAACCTCGGTGCTGGTTACACCGGGATTCCACGCTTTGGAGCACAGGGAGTCGACGCTATGTACTTCACCACACCTAGAGTCGCTCTCAGGCCACGTCAGATCTATGTGGATCGTTGTTCTACCTACTTTCGTGGGTGTGCTCCTCACCGTACCCCTCGTCGTACTACTCACCGCCGTCCTGCGTGATGAGCATGGGAGTACCGATGTATCCATTCCTAGCTATGTTTAGTTATCCTTTGGCTTTCGAACCATGTATTGGCGTGTTGGATATTCTGATGTATTTGAACATGTGATGATGTACCTGTTGGTTATCTATTCATACGTTGGAATAATCTCTCTTTCGGTTACCAAGTCTATCCTTTTCTGTTGTTGTGCTAAAATGCATGTCTATTCAGGATGCCGCCAACAAGGAACAACCCGCCTGAGCCACCGCCAATCACGGAGCTGTTGACTCAGATGACTCAGGTCGTGGCACAGATGGCCCAGTTCCAGACTAACCAGCACAACAACCAGAATGCTCCACGAGTCAGCATCAAGGAGTTCCTCAGTCTGGGTCCGAGAGCTTTCGTGGCAACACGCGAGCCTCTGGATGCTGATGAATGGATCCGGGAGATGGCCAGGGCTCTGGACATTGCTCACGTTGCTGAGGAAGACAAAGTCAAGTATGCCACCTATCTGCTGAAGGGTCAGGCAGCTACTTGGTGGGAAAACTACCAGACCATGAGAGCTGGCTACCCAATCACTTGGGGCTGTTTCAAGGATGCCTTCCTGAAGCACCACATCCCAGATGGTCTCATGGAAAGGATGCGTGAGGAGTTTTGCTCTCTTAAGCAAGGCAAGCTGGACGTCATCGGCTATCAGAACGAGTTCAATCGCCTCGCTCGTTACGCTGGTGATGAGGTGTCCACTGAGGCCAAGAAGATGGCAAGGTTCCGCCGAGGTTTTAACCCGGAACTCAAGTACGCACTCACCAACATCAGGTGCAAAGACTTCGAGGAGCTCGTGAACACCGCGCTCAATGAGGAAAATGGACGCAAGGCGTTCGAGGAGTCTCACAAGCACTCGCGTGAGGGTGGTTCCTCCTCCAACATGACCACCCATCCGTAGAAGCGCCGCATCTGGGTGCCAAATGGTGCTGTCACTCGGGCTCCATATGCCCAAGCTTCTCCAGGCTTTGCTCCCCGCCCACCCAACCCATCTCAGATGCATGGTCAGAGGGTTCCAATGGGGCAGCCAAGGCCAGGTCCTCCTCGTGTCGTCACTTGCTTCAAGTGCAAGGAGACGGGGCACTACGCTGACAAGTGCACTCAGAGGCAGCTACCTCCACCTCCTCGCCCCAACACCAACCAGGCAATGGTGCGTGCTCCCCCGGCTAAAGCCTTCAACTCCAACAACAGGCCTGTCGGGAGGACCGTGAGGGTGAATCATATCAAGGCCGACAAAGCTGAGGAAGCTGCTGACGTCGTTCTCGGTATATTACCCGTAAACTCTTTTCCATCTAAAGTGTTGTTTGATACCGGAGCATCGCATTCTTTTGTGTCAAAGATCTTTGCAACAACGTACAACCTAGTTCTGGTTCCACTAAGCAATCAAATCACTGTTCACTCTCCGGGATCTCAAATGTTGACTTCCAAGATAAGTAAGGACAATCAAATCCTAATTGGAGGTCGCATATTCCTTGCTTCACTCATGTTGCTGGGAAATTCTGACATTGATGTCATCCTTGGTATGGATTGGTTGAAGACCAACGAAGCTAAAATTGACTGTGCTCAAAAGTCAATAACTCTATCCCACCCTTCTGGCCAGATAGTCTATTCTCCATATGGATCAAGGTCTATTCAGCTATGCACACTCGATGCAAAACCTCTACCTCTACTCGAAAATGTTCCGGTGGTTTGTGAATTCCCTGATGTCTTCCCAGAAGAATTGCCAGGAATGCCTCCGGACAGAGCAGTTGAGTTCGTGATCGAGCTTGAACCAGGTACTGCTCCAATCTCTAAGCATCCATACAAGATAGCTCCTCCTGAACTGAAATTGTTGAAGGAGCAAATCGATATGTACATGGAGAAAGGTTACATTCAGCCTAGTTCCTCCGCTTGGGGTTGCCCAACTCTGTTCGTTGCCAAGAAGGATCAAACAAAGAGACTCGTGGTTGACTATCGTCCTCTCAACGAGAAAACCATCATAAACAAGTATCCAATTCCTCGTATCGATGATCTTTTTGATCAACTTGCTGGAGCCTCAATATTCTCAAAGTTGGACTGAGGATGGGTTACCATCAAATAAAGATCAGAAAGGAAGATATTCCAAAAACAGCTTTCACCACTCGGTACGGTCTATATGAATACACCGTTATGTCCTTTGGTCTCACCAATGCACCGGCGACATTCTCTAGACTTATGAATTCTGTCTTCCATGAATACCTCGACAAGTTCGTTGTGGTATATCTTGATGATATTCTTGTCTACTCAAAATCCGAGGAAGAGCATGAAGAACATCTTCGTCTCACTCTCATGAAACTTCGCGAGCATCGTCTATATGCCAAGTTCTCCAAATGTGAGTTCTGGATTCCAGAAGTTGCTTACCTTGGTCATGTCATCTCAGCCAAGGGCATAGCCATTGATCCAGAAATGGTTAAAGCAATTGTTGATTGGAAACCTCCTAAGACGGTGAAACAAGTCAGAAGTTTTCTTGGCTTGGCTAGCTATTGCCGTCGTTTCGTCCAAAACTTCTCCAAGATTGCCAAACCTCTCACTGATCTCACAAAGAAGGACAAGAAGTTCGTTTGGACTCCACAGTGCGCGGAGAGTTTCAATCTCCTGAAGACTAAACTCACTTCTACACCAGTTCTGGTTGGCCCAGATACTACCAAACCTTTCCAGATATTCTGCGATGCATCTCTCCAAGGTCTAGGTGCAGTTCTTATGCAAGAACGTCAAGTTGTCGCTTATGCTTCACGTCAGTTGAATGCACATGAGCAAAACTATCCAACACATGATCTTGAACTTGCAGCAGTTGTGTTTGCCCTCAAGAAATGGAGACAATACTTGTTGGGTAACCGCACTGAAATCTTTTCCGATCATAAGAGTCTGAAATACATCTTCACTCAACCAGATCTAAACCTCAGGCAAAGGAGATGGATTGAAAAGATTAAAGACTTTGATCTCACCATTTCCTACACTCCAGGCAAGGCTAATGTTATGGCCGATGCTCTCAGTCGCAAGTCCTATTGCAATAATCTCATGATCATGGAAAGCCAACCTCCACTTCATGAAGAATTCCAGAAGCTGAACCTTGGTCTTGTTTCTCAAGGATATCTTGCAAGCTTGACAGCTAGCCCAACTCTCGAGGACAAGATTCGTTCTGAACAACTTCTTGATGCTGAAATCAAGAAGATTGTAGAGCACATCAAAGAAGGCAATGATAAATTCAAGTCCTTCTCAATTGATGACAAGGGAACTGTGTTCTTCGAAGGACGCATTGCAGTTCCTCAGATTCAAAGTCTCAAAGATGTCATTCTCAAGGAGGCTCATGAAACTCCTCTCTCCATCCACCCTGGAAGTACAACGATGTACCAGGATCTCAAGACTCTGTATTGGTGGCCTGGCATGAAACGTGAAATTGCTCAATACGTTTCTGAATGCGACGTTTGTCAACGTGTTAAGGCAGTCCATCAGAAAACAACAGGTCTACTCCAACCTCTGAAAATTCCTGAGTGGAAGTGGGACATGATTGAAATGGACTTCGTCACTGGTTTTCCAAAGTCCAAGAAGGGCAACGATGCAATCTTCGTTGTCATTGATCGTCTCACTAAAGTAGCTCACTTCTTTCCTGTCAAAGAGACAATCTCAGCTAGCCAGTTAGCAGAGCTCTACACAACAAAGATTGTTCCCCTTCATGGTGTTCCATTGGAAATAAGCTCAGACCGTGGAAGCATATTCACTTCTCATTTCTGGAAGAGTTTCCAAGATGCATTGGGCACCAAACTTCTGTTCGGCACAGCTTATCACCCTCAGTCTCAGGGGCAAGTCGAAAGAGTCAATCAAATTCTCGAGGATATGCTCAGAGCATGTGGTCTCTCCTTTGGCATGAAATGGGAGGATTGCCTTCCATATGCTGAATTCTCCTACAACAACAGTTTCCAGGCAAGCCTAGGCATGGCACCATTTGAAGCACTCTATGGCCGCAGATGCAGGAGTCCAATCAATTGGTCTGGAGCTGGTGAACGTTCACTCTTAGGCCCTGACATTGTTAAGGAAGCCGAAGAGAAAGTTCGCGTCATTCGTGACAATCTCAAGATTGCTCAGTCTCGTCAGAAAAGCTATTATGACAGCAAGCACAGGGATATGATCTATGCACCTGGTGACAAGGCATATCTCCGTGTAACTCCCCTCAGAGCCTCTCATCGTTTTGGTGTGAAAGGAAAGCTTGCACCAAGATACATTGGTCCTTTCAACATCCTCTCAAGGCGTGCGGAAAATGCCTATCGTCTTGAACTTCCAGAAAAACTATCCAAGGTGCACGATGTGTTCCACGTGTCACAGCTCAAGAAGTGTTTCAAAGACCCAGATCGTGCAGTTGATCATGATTCCATTGAACTGCAAGATGATCTCTCTTATGAGGAGCACCCTATTCGAATTCTCGATGAGACCGAGCGTAAGACTCGCAACAAGAGCACCAAGTTCTTGAAAGTGCAGTGGTCGCATCATTCCGATAAAGAGGCAACATGGGAGACCGAAGAGGATCTTCGCAAGAAGTATCCGGACCTTTTCTCTTCTCCGTAAGGAATCTCGGGGCGCGATTCCTTCAAGGGGGGGGGGGGGGGCGTTTTGTAACATCCCAAGTATGAAAACTTACCATTTAGAATGTTTGATTTCTTGTTTAATTAAAGTATTGCATCATGTCATCATATTCATTGAATTGTTTGCATTTGTTTTAATTTGTTTTCATTTGGTTTGCATCTGCTTTCTCTGTTTTCACATTTGAAATTCAAACTTTATTCAAACATTTAATTCATACTTGTTATTTTACAACCTCTTGAATAAGAAGTTCAAATAAAAACAACCATTTGTTTCCAATTATTCCATAATGTTCAACTATTAAAATGAGGGCTTTTAATCAATCCATTAATTCCAAATGGTATTTCAAATTCAAATAGAAAACATTCAAACAGTACCCAAATTCAACTTATAAAAATCAACAAAATAACCCTAACCACTTGTTCTTTTTAACCAATAGGGTTCACCCTAATAAACATGTTGCTTTTAATAAAAATCAATTAATAAGCAATTCTTTCAAATATTGGTTTAAATTACAAAACAGTAATTAAAATTGAACTTTTGAAAAACCAAACTTGGCATTTGGTTGTATTTGACCTAAATAGCCCACCCAAATTTTTATAAAATTTCTACTAACTCCAAACCTATCGTTTTCTTCCATTTTCTTTTGCTACAAAAAAAAACAGAAGAATAAATTTAAAAAATAAAAAATGGCGCGCAGAGGGGAGCAGCACAGCCGGCCCAGCCCGTTTTTCTCCCCCGCACGGCCCGGTACCGCTTCGAGCAACTCCCCCCCGTCTTCTTTCTGTACGGCGCCACATCGGGGGGTGCCACGGCGGCAGCAGCACCCCTCCGACGGCCGTCCTCGCTCCCTGCGCCCTATAAGACCCCCCTAGGGCCCTGCGCCGCTACCCTAAACCCTAGGTTCCCCTTCTCCCTCGAGCTCCGCCGCCGATCGCCACCTCTCTGCCCCGTTTCCTCCCTCTGAATTTCTCACCGGAGCGCCGCCGCCTGAACCCACGATGACCACCGCCACTGCCGTGCACCACCACCCAACCTAGCCACCGAAATCGCTCCGCCGCTTCCTCCTCTCCCTCGACGACACCTACTCGGCCACGGTGACCCTCTGGATCGACGACGCCGTCCACGACCACGTCCCTGTCGCCGCCGTCGAGCTACCCCGACCCTCTGCTCAGCTACAGCCACGGTGAGCATCCGTGCTCCTCCTCCTCCTCTCTGTCCCCTGTGACACGCGAGCGCGCACATCATCGCAGCAGCACACACGCACACCCACCAGCAGCAGCACGAGCACGACAGCAACGGCGATCGCCGCCGTCGTTGCCTCTCTGACGAAGTTCAGAAGCAATTCGTCGTCAGTTAAAAATTCAGGGTCGCGATCTGAAGGTTAACCTCACTGCGCGTGTTATACTGACAAAGACCGATTCGCAGCGCAGTGGTTCAGTGCGTTGCGCGCACGCTGGAGCCCAGGGTTCGACCCCTGGCTCACGCGATTAAAATCCAACCTTTTTTTCCGCGCAGCGCTGACAGGGTGGCCCCCCCTGTCAGCCACTGCGTTGCCACGCAAGCACGCGCTGGCCCAGGGCCCATCTGGCAGTGCCTTGGGCTAGCTATCTGTGCGGTAACAAATCTTTTCCAGCTTTTCTGTTTTTAAAACAAGCCCTTTTGAATTATAGATTGGTCCCTAAAACTAAAACCCTAATAACTTTTATTTTATAATTCCAAATAACAAAAATAAAATATGTGCACTGCCCCAAATTCAATTATATATCTATTTATACCAACTGTTTTCTGTTTTGAATTTTCCAAATGCATTCCAAATTTGAATTCAAATAATTCATTTGTAATTTGATAAAATCCATAACTAATTCATACTAAATCCAAATAATGCAAATAAAATATGTTTTTGATAAGGGGTGGCCCAATCTTCTCAGTGAACTCACAGATAACTTCTGTATTGATAACTAGTGCGCCACTAAGAACTCTCCGGCTGATCCCTGAAGCCAATGCAACAGATAGCAACCCAATGGATATTCTCAACTCCACACTCTTGCACAAGTAATCCACCGACTACAAGTGGTACTGTACCGTCTTATTCCCAGTGGAACAGCAGGTATCACGTAAAGTTTGCAGATGAACCACCAGTATGAAAGGCTAACAAGCAGTTTCAACTAGGGGCTATGGGGTTTGTTTGATTCAATCGTAGTCTACCCTCCTATGCGCCCCAAGGGGAGTATATATGAGGGGGGTGCGGCCACAAGGCTCTCCTTGCGCAAGCACCTAACCTAATTGGACTAGGACTCCTACTAGGACACCAACTGGATACAAACCGACCCAAACACAAAGGGTGCGGCCATATTGGTATGGAAACCAATCCTACTACTACTAGAACTCAATGTGGCGCATTGATGCTTCCTTGTGGGCGCCCTCCTCCTTCCTTGTCCATCCATGAATGTGAAACAACAATGTGGCATTGTTTTCCACACTTTAGTGCATTTGATCTTGTGGAGGCACCATCCCCATATCTTGATGAATAACAATTGTTCTATTGAAATAACAATTGTTATGAACTGTTTTCACCATCTTGCTTTATTGTTTTCACCATGTTCATGTGGTCTTCTATCAACTCTCTTGTAATCACATAATCCTTAGGCATGTCCTCATCATCCTCCCTTTCTTCAAGACAAGACGTCCTCGTCTTGTGATAATCTGAAAGTGGAAGAAACAAAAAGAACAAAGTGTATGCACCATATATGTATATATAATGGTACTCATTAGTTGTTAGCAAAACACAATATAGTGTATATATCATATGACCACGAAATTTGTATGAAAACCACACATAAAAATCATATTCTTTCATCTCATGGCAATCAAAATTGCAAATATAAGTGTAGTTTGATTTACTAGTACATGTAGCCAACCAATAGTGTGGTGAAAGAAACATAGGTATAATATCATCTCTATAATCATCTATCCAAGAGAACACATGATGTAATTCGGCCACTTTATCATAAGTAACACACATGTGATGTATCATAAAATTTTTATCCACATTATAATCACCAATCAAGTAAATTTTGAAACTATTATCATATGTGCTAGAATCATCATAACCAAATTTATCCATAGCATGTTTCATATTAATTGGTTCTTTTAACATGTCATAATATATAATATCACTAGAAGGTATCATAGCAAGTACTTCTTTATGTGTAATAAAAACCACATTGTGAAATTTCGAATTTATAAGTTTATATGGTTGAAAATTATCACATAATTCACTACTTGTAGTTACCAAACCGAAATCCATACCCTTATCAATACTAACCTCCTCATGTGTAGTAGGTATGATTTCCTCAATATCTTGTGAATTTGAAGGTTGTATCTCCCTTTCTTCAAAACTAACCTTCATATCACAAGCAAACATACTTGTATCCGTGGCATATTCCTCCAAATTGTGTGATGTTTCTTTGTGCTCCCTTTCTTCAATAGCAACCTGTGTACAAGAAACAACACTAGGAAAAATTATGGCATTAGTTAAAAGACTCTTTCCACTCGAATTGGTATTGCTCTCCTTCTCCATAGCATGAATTTTTGGTGTTCCCTCATCCTTCTCTCTTTCTTTTTCCACTCTCATATCAATTTTGGATTGGGACTCTTGTATTATTTGTTGTGGAGTCATGGGCCTCAAAACAATAGTCTTCCCATGATGATATAGCTCATAGGTATTTGCTCTTCCTTCATGCTTCACACTTCTATCAAATTGCCAAGGTCTTCCCAATAAAAGATGGCAAACTGTCATGGGTACCACATCAAACTCAATGACATCCTTGTAAGGTCCAATTTGGAACTCCACTCTCACCATAAAAGAAACCTTCATTTGTCCCGTGCTACTCAACCATTGGATATGATAAGGAGAAGGGTGTGGCATATATTTCAAATTGAGTTTTGCACATAGCTCTTTGCTAGCCAAATTTCTGCAACTTCCTCCATCAATAATGACTTTGCAAGCCATGTTGGGACCAATAACAGCCTTTGTTTGAAATAAAGTGCACCT